>SSNP01000068.1:2000150-2135675 GCA_006937955.1 Pachypanchax playfairii
TTTTTTAAATTCTGTTAAAGTTTGTGACTTTTTTCAGGTCTGAGTTCTTTAACATAATCTCAGCTGTTCAAAACATCAATATTTTAAAGACACAACAATTGCAAACAGATTCAGTAAAAACACATTTAATCCAGAACTAAAAACTGTTTATATTCCAGAAAGTAAAAATCCAGCTGCACCTGATCGTAAACGTGATGCAAATAAAGCATTAAAACACTTTATAATCCATTTTTGATACTTTACCTTCTATTGAAGGATTTCCAAGAATATTATGTCATTTAGAGACACTTTTTGACAACAGAGCAGTTTTTTTTTCATACAATGTTTATGTGCTTCTATCTTTATAAACTCCATGGTTTTAATGGCTGGATCACTTTTAATGGATGTGAAACTGCTGATCTGTTCTGGCTTCAGTCTTTGTGTTGCTGCTGTTCTGTCATCACAGTGTCTTTCAGTCTGTGTTCAGGAACGGCAGCGGTTGTTGAGAGGGTGAGGTTGGATTCCAGGCATCTGTTGAGTCTTGTTGGAGGATTCCAGCTGCCTTCAGCCTGAGGAAACTCAGAACAGGATTCAGGTTGTCGACCAAATAACGGTCTGGAAAGTTAACTGACTGACTGGGACAAAACAGATGGAAAGTTATTTGTTTACTGAAACGCCTGTGTCAGTGTGATGAAGATAAAAGCAGAGGAATGTGGTTTTATTAGGGCTGTGAATCATTTTAATACAACTGATTCAATGTTTTATTGTGTTTTTTTTTAACGTTTTTATTTGGTAAATAAAAGTTTGCAGACTTCATTAGGTTTTTTTATTATATATCCTTTTGGTAATTTTTATGAATCTTTACTTCATACTGTTTTTTTATTCTGCTGTTATGTGATTTTTTATTTTACAGAACAATATTTCCTTTAAAAAATGTGTAAATATGATAATTTATATTTTTATTATTCAGCTGTAAAACAATTATGTTAATTAATTATGTTAATTTCCAGTTTTCATTTCCTCGGCTCCATCGGCTCTTTCTACAGTTGCTCTTTTCACCACCAGGTGTCGCCATAGAAATATAATGTCTGTGGTGCTCGCTGTCCCAGTACTGCTATTTGTGCGCACTTGTTCACTACGCACTTCAAACCCTTATGTGCCCTTCTGCTAAGTGCATGGACGCGATCTATATATAATGTATATGATCTATATAATGTCTATGGCTAAGTGCACTTCGTGGGAGACCGTAGGTGGGCGTCACCATATACAGAAGAAACACGTGACTGACGTAAATACGGAAGTGCTCTGTTCTTATAAACACAAGGCGCCAGCAGCTGCTGCATGTTTAAGAAGGGAAAAGATGAGCAACTTTTAACGATAGAGATATATTTTGTTTTATTAATTTTTCTGAAACAAGTAGTTTGAGAACTAACTTTAAGTTGGAACCGAGTTCCATTTCAATGGTTAACACGTGACTGGACCGTAAACCCGTCTAGTTTGTTTCAGATCTACAGGGATGTCTGCGTCGGAACCGGTTCAGTGGGGCCGGAAACGGGTCTTGCCTTCCTGTCCGAACCCGCTGTTCCTGCAGTGGCTCACTGAACTCCGGGACGAGGCCAAAGAGAAGGGTCTGAAGATCCAGTACACATACCAGAAGGTAGAACAAGCGCTTCTGCAGCTGAATGTTTATGGTCACGTGCTTCTGTGGGAGGTTTCTGTATGTTAGTCTATGTTTGGATCCAGGTCCAAATATCAAAATATAAATAAAGAGGCTGTTAAACAACATCAGAACTGTCTTTGCTGTGGTCACACCTGGTTTTATACAGGAAGTGACATCAGCGGGTCGTTCTGTTTTTTCCAGGCCATCAACTCTTTGAATAAATATCCACTCCCACTTCAGAGCGCTAAGGAGGCAAAGATCCTTCAGAACTTTGGAGACGGTATCTGTAAAATACTGGACAACAAACTGCAGCAACATTACAGAGAGAATGGTAAGAAACCCAGTTACCTGCACGGTGGGGCAGGCAGGTGGTCGCATCATTACAGTGCAGCATCCTGTTCGAAACCCAGTCAGAACCTTTTTGTATGTTCTTCGTGTGAGTCCAGAGACTCGAACCTCCTGCAGACCCAAAACCTGAAAGTTTAATAGAGACTGTAAACTGGTGTGTGTGTGTTTAGTTTAACGGCAATGTTCTGTTGAGATGATGTAAGAATGGTGAGACGAGGCTGCTCTGACACAAGAACCACCAAACTGGAAAGGTGGACGGAGTGTGAGGATTTGAACCCTCAGGTTACCAGACGACCTATTCTACCTCTGCAGCCGCTGCCGCCCAAACACTTGAGACAAAAACGGATAAATAACTCTGAGAAACAAAACATCGGCTTTTACTTAAATCTATTCTTCTGCTCCTTCAGGATCAAACGCTCAGGTTCACTGCCTCCCTAAAGCAGTGCCCCCTGCTGGCAGCACCGACAGCAGCACCAGCCTGGTTCCTTCCACGAAGGTAAAAATAGATTCTTTATTTTCAGTGATCTCCTAAGGTCTCGGGAGCCACTATCCTGCAGGTTTTAGATGTTGAACGGATCACTAACAGGCTTCTGCAGAACTTACTGATAAGCAGGGAAACATCTAAAACCTGTAGGGTGGTGGTCCTCGAGGCCAGGATCTGGACTCCCCTGTTCTAAATGTGCATGAACATGATCGTATTGTCCACCAGGGGGCGCTGCAGCACCATCAACAGCAGAATCAACCAGTAAACTTGTATTCAGTTGTTTTCTATTCTGATGCTGCAGCTACAGTTAAAAACACGTGATCCTATTGGACTTGTAATGTTTGTATGATGTAATTGTAGAAGAAAACTGCAGGTGATAAAAAGAAGGATGGAGGAAGAGGGGAGAAGAGGAAGAAGAGGGAGTACGTCCCTCAGAAGAGGTCTGGAGGACACGCTGTGCTGCTGACTTTGTACAGACAGTCGCAGGTGCAGTTTTCTTCTTTACAATCAAACGATTGTGACTGTTAATCTCCACCGAGGACACTTTTCACAGTTTGTGTCTTCAGCTTCCAGGAAGTAAAGGTTACATGTTTAAGATGGAGCTGCAGGCTGAAGCTCAGCATCTCTGTGATAAATCCTTCACTGTGGTGAGTTTTCTGCTCTGACTCTGTATGACAGGCTGGTAGTTTCCTGTTCCTGTTTGACCCTCTTGTTGTCTGTCTGCAGCCGGATCTCGGCTGTAAGTACACGGCCTGGTCCTCCGTTAGCACTCTGATCCAGAAGAACCTGGTGATGAAGACTCACAGTCCTGCAAGGTTCTTCCACCCTCTCTTCGTTTGCTTCAGGATGAGTTGATCAACTTCCTGTTTCTCCTCAGAGTTCATCTTTAAAGGGGCAGCTGAGGAAGCTTCCTGTTTTCTGGAGATCTTTCATCTTGTCTGCTGAGACTGGGTCAGAAATACACAAGACCATGCAAATCCCGATCCCAAATAAACGATCTGGATCAGGCAGAGATTCAGACCTCGGATCCAAAGGAAACATGGTCCAAATCTTTATCCACCAACATCCAGAAAGGAACTCAGTTGCCTCTTTAAAGAAAAACTCTGAGGACCGCCGCATCTTCAAAGATGAAGAAAATTCACCAACTTCCTGTTTCAGGTTTTCTCTGACAGAAGAAGGTGAGGCTCTGGCTGAGCGGCTGGCGTCGGCTGAGCGGGAGGTGAAGGATGTTCTGGAGGAGGACAGAAACGAAGGAGAGGAGCTGGAAGAGGAGGATGTGGTGGTAGATCTTACAGCGAGCGATGAAGAGGAGGAGCCTCAGATCATTTCAGAAGGAGCCTCCTGTGTCAGTGAGTCAAGCAGCGGGACGAGCAGGAAGCAGAACGGAGAACGTCTCCTACCAGGAACCTACGACATCCTGCTCTGCGTCGACTTCATCGAGACGACCGGGTGAGACGCACGTTTCTCATCACGTGTTTAAACAATCGTTTGTTTCTCATCACGTGTTTTGGTTTGTCGGCGCAGCGGCAGCAACCACCGGAAACAGGAGCTGGTTAAAGAGCTCCAGAGAAACGGCGTCAACTTCGACATCCGGAAGCTGAACGTCGGTGACTTCCTGTGGGTCGCTCGGGAAAAGGTCACACCTGTTCCAGGTAAACAACAAGAAGTGGAGAAGCATCTTTAAAATGTTCTACGTTCCATCTGGATCCAGCTGTAGAATCCAGATGTCAGACGGATCATGTGTGAGTTCAGGCTGCAATTAACCAAAAAATCAAAGTTCTGTCCTGTGCAACGATTAGTCGATAAAAAATACATTTTTTACATTTTGATTGAACATTTAATAAACAATTGTCATGAAGCATTTATAAAACAACAACAAAAAACATCAACAATACATAAAACTATAATAATAAAACAATTATTTGAAAATTAAAGGTGGTATATGGAATATTTTCATTAAAAGCAATATTTATAACAAAATAATGTCGCCACAGGGTGTTTAGAGGGTTGTCGAATGTAAATACAGCATTTCCTTTAAAAATTATATTTGAAGTAAAATATTAATATTTGTGCTGCATTATTTGTTCCAAGTTCCACATCCCACCTTTAAATGATTTTTTAACTGCAAAGTGAGTGAGTTCTGGCTGACATCTCTAGTGACAGTCAATCGTACACCTGACCACACCCTCCAAAAACATATAACTGCTAAAACTGCTGGACATTTTGTCATCTACAACTAAAACAAGTAACGTTCTAACTGAATACAGTAAAACTACTTATATCTTTACTGAGCATGACACAGCATCCAGGTGTTGCACTGCCAGATACAGATGCTGCTTCCGAGTGTTCTACGCTAAACCGTGGCGCTGTTATTAAGTAGCCTAAATTAACGCATTTAAATTTGTAATAAAACAGTAAAACTGTAGGATGGTCCTCCTTCCTGCAGGTGTCAGATGTTTCCTGCTGGAACACCTGATCCAGACGACTGCAGCTCAGCTGGTAATTGGCTTCAGTTTATTTCATCTGTTGAAGCAGGAAAACGTTCCATTTCCTGTAGCATGACGCTACAGTGAGTCACATGGTGGAACTTTACAGGGAGTCGACCAGAGTTTCCTTATTACATCACATTTTAGACATGTTGTCATAAGGCTGCAGCTTAAGGTGATGCACAATAAAACAAAACAGTAAATTCATATTATAAGATATTTAAATGTTTTTTGTCATATTCACACAAAAACAAAGTGAAAATCAGGAAATTATGAAAAATAATTGATAGTTATGTAAATAAAATGTTCCCCTATTTACTATTTCCATGTTTTAGATCATTATTTTGTTTAAAAAAACATTTTACATAAATAAAAAACAAATATTCACATCAAAAGTCCCTGTGTGTCCAGGTAACAGACTCTAATGTTTTATCATGTTTTAGTATGTTAGAAACATGTCTGTGAGAGACATGACCATCATATAGTGGGTGGAACCATCGTGTGTGATTTATAGTGTACAGGTCAGCATGTTGTGACTTTAACACCCAGACAGTTGATAAACAGAAAAGCTGCAACCAATCAGATGAACCGATTCTTCTCCAGGTCACCTGCGACCGCCTCCAGCGAGGGAGCTTGTACTGGATTACATCATCGAGAGGAAGAGGATGGACGACCTGTGCGGGAGCATCATCGACGGGCGCTTCAGGGAGCAAAAGGTGAGCAGGTTCATGCTCTGTCATGTGATAACAATGACACAAGATGTTTCAATCTCAGCTGCAGTTTATTTGTTTTTTAGTTTCGACTGAAGAGATGTGGTCTGCGTCAGCCCATTTATTTAGTGGAGGAGGGCGGGGCTTCTGTTTCTTACTTGAGTTTACCTGGAACAACGCTGCAGCAGGCCATCATCAACACGCAGGTATGACCAGAGTGGGTCGTTTCTCCTATATCTGCAGGACAGTTCTCTGATGAGGATGTTTTATCTGTCTACAGCTTGTAACAGGAAGCAGCATTAATGTAAACAGGAAGTTTCCATCTGTTGTGCTTCTGTAACCTGCTCAACTCGCCCACCACAGAGTTAAACTACACGTGTAAAGAACAAGCAGTTTTTATTACAACACAAGCTGTAAAAGCATCAAACAGCATCAGTAACTTACATAAAACCACTCGATCGTATCGACGTGGTCAGTGAAGATACACTTATTACTTTCCTGTCAGACCTCATGTGCACTCGAGCAGCTAAACCACCTTCATATCACTGCAGGAGCTTCTGGAGACCCTCACGGGGTCAGCTCGTTATCTCTATGCCGGCTCGTGACTTGGACGGGAGAACGTTTGGGTTTTGGTGTTTAAACCTCCTGATTCTGTTTATATTAGCAACATGACCCGCTCACTGTGACATCACCACCTAAAACATAGTGATTTATGTTGATGTCACGGAGCCTAGCGTGATGCGGTACGGCGCTAACTCGTGCAGTCGTTTAGACGTATGCTGATTAGAGCTGAACAAAACGTTATGGTGATGTATTTAACAAAGAAATCACTGATTATTTTCCGTCAAGTTTCAGGGATTATGGACCATTTCCTTTTATAATTTTGGAGCTATCTCAATAAATGTTACATCAAAATTTGTGTATTTCATTTAGGATACTATAACTTCAAGTTTTAAAATCTCTTATACTCGTTAAAATAAATTAACTTTTTATAAAAAATAACTTTCTGCACTCCATTAAAATACATCTTCACATTCTTTATGCTTCTTCAACCTTTAACTACTGCTGCAGACTTTCCCTTAGAAACTTAAACAAGTCACATGACACGAGATTTAAACATCTTTTACATAACTGTTACCATGTGACCGTGGTGACGCCATTCGCCATCAGACGCATCTGTTGAGCTTACAGGACAGACAGTACGACCTGTGATGACATGTGACGCATCAAATCAATTGGTTTCACTAGAAGTGAATTATCATATGCACATGAAATTTGGGTTACCATGGCAACGTAGCTCACCTAAAACAGCATACCGATGCTTGGGCTGAGCAAGCTCAGGCTGGCAGCCTTTGAGCGTGTGCGTTCAGCAGGCGAGTGTTCAGCATTCAGACTTTCCACAGGAAATTAAACTCTTTCAAAATAATTGTTTCAGTTCAGTTTTATCAGATGAATTATTGTCCATTTCATCACATTGTTTTTGGTGTTTTAGGTAGTTGATGGGTTCTTTGTGAAGAGAGTCCAAGATGTTCGGGAATCCGCCGCCTACCTCACCTTCATGACCCGCTTCCTCACCAAACTCTACCAGGTAGATGTAGAACCCAGTGCAAACAGAAGTTTCTAGATCCCGGGTTTATTTTAAACACACTATGAACCTACAGAACCGAATGTTGAGGTGTCGCTCCAGAGAGCTGGAGGGGGACGTAACGAGCAACTCAGAGGAGAGAGGAATCCCCGCCTGCTCCCTTCTGTCTTTTGCAGAGTTCAACCACGGAGCTGTTAAAAATAAGGTGGACACCTGAGTGATCCTGTTTAATACCTGAGCATCACATCAGTGTTCCTGATCATACTTCTCTTTCTTTAGTGTCAGACAGTGAGAGAAGTGTTCGCCCGGCAGCTGATGCAGGTCAGCGGTTTGTCTGGAGACAAAGCAGCAGCCATACTGCAGCGTTTCAGCACACCTCACAGGTACGTCGCTCACCTGTTCCCTTAACAGAGAGGGCGGAGTTACGTCTGTCCGATATGCGTCTCGGGACATTTTTGTTTTTGAAAAAGTTGTGATTTAATTGTAAAGTGTTTTATTTTTCATGATCTATCACAATTTTGTCACTTCAGCGACTCCCAGAGTCGTCTGTCATTATTCACGCTTACAGAAACCGACTTTAGACCAGAGAACATCTCCGTTAGGAACTTTTCACTGTGTAAATGTCGACACTTTTCTCCACATTATGAGACCAAACTAACTAAATATGTCAGTTTCTCCATCTGCTGGTGAAATATTGAATCTTTTTCGATCTTTTTCAGTCTTTTAACAGCGTATGAACAATGTTCTAGTGAAGCAGAGAAAGAGAAACTCCTCTCCTGCATCCGATATGGGAAACTCCAAAGGTTTTGTAGCATCTCTGTTTCCCTGTTAGTTGTTTATGGAACTTGTTCCACATTAAGTCTTTAATCCCAAAAACGATTAAAAAGCAACTTAAAGTCACTTTTTACTCACTGAGATGTTTCAGTTTTCTGAAGTTCTTCCTTTTTTGTGCAGGAATGTGGGTCCAGCTCTGAGCAGAACCATCTACCAGCTGTACTGCACACAGGGAACACTTCTATGAACACGACACTCATGGAGGTTTTCTTGGTTGGTTAATAAGCTAAAGTTCTTCATATTTCTGAATGTTTTAAATATGCTGCTTCATTTTAAAACCTTAAAAAAAACTGTTATGAAAAAGGTTTAATAAAGCTCATTTTGTAGAGTTCTGGTGTTTAATGTCTCTTCACTTAAAGACCCACTCTAATGAAAATCATATTTTCCATGTTAACATGTTTTTGTGGCACGTTTCTGATGCTAGAAAATATATCTTAAAATTACACTCAAAATTGCACTTTTGAGTATTTCTGTTTTCAAATTGCTGTGAATCAATAGCAGACGCAAAAATGTATCTAAAAAAAAAAGAGTGTGTGATGTCGAAAATCCACTAGGTGGGTCACGAGCTCCTGGTCTGTTAGCTTAGCTGTAAGCTAGTGATAGCACTAGCGTAAACAGAGAGCTCTCAGCAACAGGGAGGGGTGGGGGGATCCCCCTCCAACAGTTTCACCCACAAAGCAGAAGTTAATTGCTAATGAGCTACTGCTGCTATGCAGAAACTACTTCCTAGAAAACAGCACAGATTCTGTGATTTTGGGTAAAAACACCGTAATCATCATTTAAAGATCACTGAGACGCTTTAAAATAACTGAAAATATGATCACAGTGTGTCTTTAAAGGCTAAAAACTGAAAATCACTGGGTTCAACATGATGTGGGTGTTTAAAGTGTGAATATAATTTTAAAAGTGAATAAATCTGACATGAATCAGTAGTTCTGGTCCTGGATTCTGGTTCTGCACCTGACTGTAAATAAACCAGATCACAACAAATGATCTCATTGATCTGAAGGAATGTTCATGTGAATCAGCAGATGAAAGGCCTGAGAGTGATTAAACAAATCAGAAGGAAGTTCAACTCACGGCATATTAAAGAGGCCCTTCCATTAAAAACATTTTTTCTGAGGTTTCTGATGAATATTTTAGCTCCACATGTGTTATTACCTTCATAGTGGGTGTGAAAACAGGTCAACAACTTCTCTTTCAGTTGTAATCTCTCAAACTACGCAGGTGGTGATAACACCCGAGTTCTCCCGAGTCCGAACGGCCTGTATCTGTTTGCTCCTGCAGTTGAAACCACGCCTAGCATGCTGCTGTTAGCATAAGACATAACAAGCCGGAAGACACGACTTCTGCTGTTACCATGTGCAGCGGGGCAGGAAACAGTATACTTTGCTCTCATAGGCTAGTTTGTTAGCCAATCAGAGTCCAGCAAATTAGAATAATGAATATGAACGAGCTGCTGATGAAGCCTGATGGAAGGAGCCGGAACCAGCCGAATTTTAATGCAGACAGATTGAAAGGTCTGTTAATCAGTGTTTCCTGATGTTTTTTAGATATAAAAGGTTTCATATTACAGGTTAATATTTAAGAAATAACCACAAAGTCCTAAAATGTGTATGAAATGGCCTCTTTAAATACTTTGTTCATCTTTGAGTCCAGAATCTGCTCTAAAACTAATTAACTCAGTCTTGCATCATGTTTCTTAAGCAGAAACCTAAAACTTCTGTATAAGATTGTTGTTTGGGGAACTAAGAGTCTAGCTGCTATTCTGGATGAAANAGTTCAGTTAAACAGAGTGAAATCTACTCACACAGCAGCTGCTGCTCCAGCTGACAGGTCGATTCATGCTACTGAACCTGCTGCTAGAACAAACATTTCACTTCTTTAGTAAAATCTGCTTTGAGTTGAATACGCTGCTCAGAAACACGTTTGTCTGACAGAAGCTGGAGTGAACATGCAGCATTTCTGTTCAAACCAAAAATTTTGTAACTCAGCAGATTTAATCCTGATGAGAGTGAACTTGTTCTGATCACTGTGTGTGATGCTAATCAGGGATTATATCATCCTAATCTCTGGATAGATGGTGATAATTTTCAAAATAAAAGCTACACATTTGACCTTTTAAGAGTTAGTGGATCGTGTTTTTGAGGCTGTAATGTAAATTTATTCTGTAACAACTTGATCTCTAAAGTCTGCGTCTCACTGGTGGTTAACAACGTTCATTAAATGTCTCAAAAATTGTTAGAGGATTCTCATTTTCCTCTCACGAGTCACATGGCCTGGCTTTCATCCCGCTGGAGTTATTAAACAGGAAATAGATTTAGTCTGAAGTGAGTAACAGAGTCGTGACTCGTGTCTGGGACTCTCCTCGGTTCTGTCAAAGCGTGAGAAGTGTGAGGAGACTTTAACGGGTGTTGATGAGGTGTGAAACTGAACTGTGATAAGTGTCAAAACAAAAACAACCTACAGTCACAACAATAGCATGAATTTTTAACAAAAGTATAAATACAATTTGTTGTGTTTCAAAGACAAAATGTGTATTTTTTCCTCACAGTTTTTCATCTTCAACTGTCCCAGTCCAGTGAGACACAGCTGGCCTGGTCTGTGGTAGAACATGTGAAAATGTGTTTGTGTTTAAAATCATTAGAGAAGTCTGAAACTCCTACTGGGACATGCTCACTTCTCTCAGGGTTCCACCTGGATAACAGAAGTTTAAATTCTACAAGATGAGAACAGAAGAAAAATAGAAAGAACAAATTCTTGATGAGTCATTGTGTGAACACCCCCCCCCCCCCACGCCCAACATAAACAAGAACAAAAGAAGATGTTGATAAAAAAAACGTTTCTTATCTGAAGAACATATGAAGAGAAACAAAGTATATGTACGTTCTTTTGAGGTTCTGTTCAGTTGCAGGTTCTTCTGATGTTCTGTTCTATTCAGTTGCATGTTCTTCTGAGGTTCTGTTCAGTTGCATGTTTTTCTGAGATTCTGTTCAGTTGCATGTTCTTCTGAGATTCTGTTCAGTTGCATGTTCTTCTGAGATTCTGTTCAGTTGCATGTTCTTCTGAGGTTCTGTTCAGTTGCATGTTCTTCTGAGATTCTGTTCAGTTGCATGTTCTTCTGAGGTTCTGTTCAGTTGCATGTTCTTCTGAGATTCTGTTCAGTTGCATGTTCTTCTGAGATTCTGTTCAGTTGCATGTTCTTCTGAGATTCTGTTCAGTTGCATGTTCTTCTGAGATTCTGCTCAGTTGCATGTTCTTCTGAGGTTCTGTTCAGTTGCATGTTCTTCTGAGGTTCTGTTCAGTTGCATGTTCTTCTGAGGTTCTGTTCAGTTGCATGTTCTTCTGAGATTCTGTTCAGTTGCATGTTCTTCTGAGGTTCTGTTCAGTTGCATGTTTTTCTGAGATTCTGTTCAGTTGCATGTTCTTCTGAGATTCTGTTCAGTTGCATGTTCTTCTGAGATTCTGTTCAGTTGCATGTTCTTCTGAGATTCTGCTCAGTTGCATGTTCTTCTGAGATTCTGTTCAGTTGCATGTTCTTCTGAGATTCTGCTCAGTTGCATGTTCTTCTGAGGTTCTGTTCAGTTGCATGTTCTTCTGAGGTTCTGTTCAGTTGCATGTTCTTCTGAGGTTCTGTTCAGTTGCATGTTCTTCTGAGGTTCTGTTCAGTTGCATGTTCTTCTGAGGTTCTGTTCAGTGCAGGTTACATTTGAAATTCTCTTGTGTTTGACTCATTTTGATGCTACTGGAACATAGTTTCACATCACTTGTTTTACAGAATACAGAACACATGTTTCCTTAATGTGCAGTAAAAAGCCTTTATGGAAGAACAGTGAAAGTTGTTGGCGTCTTTAAGCACCATCAGTTCAGGTGTTTCAGGATAAGATCAAAACATTTAACACAGATGTGAGTTTAAGCCCCGCCCCCTCCATGTAAATAAACTGGGCATTTTATTGGCTGAAAGATACAAAACCACATCGACTCCTGTTGAATTACACAATTATTGAGTTCATGACATTTAAAATAATTTTTTTCTTATTTGTTTATTTTTAATCAATTATCTGATCATGTGTAGGTGAGTGGGCGGGGCAAACACTGGTTTGAACAACACAACCTGGCACCTTCTGAAACATTATGGCTTGACTAAATACAAATAAAATATACAGAGACTCATTTATTTACAGTTTATAGGCAAAATGCATTAAAGTAAACAAACAGTCATGTCAGATGCATCCTGGAAATATTTAACATAAACTTCATCACCTGAAGGTTCTCATGAGAACAGAAGCAGCAGAAATCGTGTGATCTGTTAAAAGTGCAACTCAAGTAACACCTTTTTTTGCAATGAGATCTTTTTGGTAAATACCTTTTAGTGGTTCAAAGCTCTGTGGCAAAAGTATGAAACACCTAAATGCTGGTTCCGTATATACAGTGACAGCATCTTTTACCAGTTCCTGTCTTTAATTGTTCAAACTAAAGTGGCATCTTGTTTTTCATTTTCACACTAGTGCAGTCATAATTAAACACCTGCAGGGTTTATCATGACAGTGTTGTTTCTGAAACCAAAATAACCTTTAAAAACAGTTTCATATAAATTTATGATTAAAAAAGTGACAAAATTCTTTAAGTTCCTTTAAGAATCTTCACACCCTGCAACTTCAGTTTAAAGTGTTCAGACGAAGATTAACTTCATCTTCTGAGAAAACAAGGTTCCTCTTGAGGTTTTGGACTTCCTATTGCCGTATTTTTGAACACAAAGTTATTGCTATCTGTTGTCACTCAGTGGAATATCACACCAGAGACCTGGTAAGTCATTAAATGTGTTTGTTTGTATTGTTTATCTGCAAGACGGACTAAGTTGGAATCGAGCATCTTAAAGACTAAAACCTATTTTATTATTATAACAAAATCCACAACATGATTTACTGTGATGATTTTCTGTATAGAATTCTTCAGAGGAATCGTTTGTCATCTTTTCTTCACACTTCTTGATATTCACCTTCAGAAAACAGTGAAATCTAGAGGATTTAGAAATATAACTTGAATTTTTCTTTGTCAATTCAGTCAAACAGGGAAGTTGTACAAATATTACAAAGAATTATTCAGATTATGTGTGAAATACGAATCATATAACTGCAAAAAACAGTCGGTACTTCCACGTACAAATAAAAGAGCCACTTTGAAATAAACAAAAATGCTGGTCAACTTCCTTTCACACAGAAGAAATGAAGAGTTCAGAAAAAACATTAAAGGTTGAGTTTGGATTGTCTCAGTTGAATATAAGCCAGTAAATGGGGGATTGTGCTGAAATAACAATTCAGCCCAATCGGCTGGTTCCTTAGATAGAAAATGTTTTATTACTAATTGATTGATTTTTCTGTGAAGTGCCTTGAAATTACTTTGTCATGAACTGGTGCTTTATAAATAAATAAACTTGAAACTTGAAATAAAAGTTTGACTGACATCCCAATCAAAACAGAATTCTCATTATTAGGATTAATTATTAATTATTGATCATCTTTATGCCTGATAAAAAAAAAAAGTTACCACCACCAACAATAGTAATTGTGGTTGTCTATTATTTAATCAGCAGAATCTGCAACAGAAATGTTACTTTTGAGCTCAGAAGTTGAACTTTAGAACGTTCTCAAATTAAAAAGGAACTAGTAAAGTTAGAATTTTGACATTGAAAGTCTGATGTAATAACTAGCCCAAAACCCTAAATCTAATGTTGCACAAAAATATCTTTACAGTGTCAACAATAAACTATTTTTTGCATTTCTGTTAGTTTAGATCAGTGGAACATTCAGAGTTGTACAACCTTCATTAACGAACAAGGCTGAACAGAAAGGTCAAAGAGTTGTACCACAGCAGTAAACAGCTGTATCATCAACGCTGAAATGGTAATTAGCATTTGACACTTTTAGACCTATATGGTTGATATAAATAATAAATAAAGGGTCTAAATACACAACCCTGTGGCACCCCTTGGTGAACGGCAACTAATTCAGAGTCATGGTGTGTCATGCAGCTTCCCTTTTACTGAGGAAGCTTCCAAATCAGGCAACTGCATGTTCTGTTAGACCCAAATAAAAGAGAATAAATCTAAAATGTCATGATCAATATTATCAAACGCTTTTGACAAGTTTATAAAAAGTAATGCACAATGTTGTTTCTTGTCGAGTGCAACGACAACGTGGTTTATCACTTTTACTTGGGTGGCCGTAGCTCAGTAGAGCAGGTTGTCTGGTAACCAGAAGGTCACATGTTTGAATCCCAACTCTGTCTGGAAAAGATCGCTTTGCCGTTATGTTCTTGGTGAAGACACTTCACCTGCCTGTTTGGTGGTGGTCGGAGGGTCTGGTGGAGCTGGTGCCTGGCAGATGTGGCTACAATATGTGTGTAGTTTATCACAGCCAAACGTGTGAATGTGTGTGTTCTTGTTTTTTTTCTACCCTACTGAGGACCAGTTTTGAGATATTTACTATCCTTCTGGGGACCAAGGGTTCTTGTGGGGACCGAAGCCCGGTCCTCATATGGGGGACCCCCCTTTTTAGGGTTAGGGGTCAGTTTTAGAGGTATGGTGTGAATAGAGTTTTAGTTAGGCTTAGGGTTAGTTATAGATCAGTAATGGTTAAGATTAGGAAAAGGGTTTGGGTTAGGTATAAATCTAGTTACTAAAATTAATGGAAATCAATGGACGGGTCCCATAAGGATAGCAAAACAAACCTGTGTATTTGTGTGTGTAGGTAAATGACAAGTTGTGGTGTGAAGCACTTTGTGTTCTCTGACTTAGAAAATGGTTTATACAAGTACAGCCATTTACCATTTTACTGCAGCTGCACTGTGTTTTCTGAAGTCTGATTGATATTCAGATAAGATAGACCTAAAAAAAACTCCTTCACTCATAAGAGCTTTGAGAACATGGGCCTGCGCTGACAGTGTGGGTCTCAGTCTATAACTTTTAACAAAGTTAGAACATAAACTGAATTTCATACTGAGGGAACTTCTTATTTTTCCATGGTGATGATGATGGAGACCTTCTGGAATCCACAAGGATATTTATCTAGTTTCCAAGTAAGAAGAAGAGTCTGAAAAATAAATTAATTGAGTTAAACCTCTGAGTCTGAAGCTGGACCGGGATCAGTGAGTATCCTTCCTTTTATAGACACTCGAGCTGCAACGCTCCTTCTACCATTTAATCATATATATTTCTGTCATGATTCAGGATCTTTATCATGCTTTTATTTACTTCAGTAACTGTTATTGCAGGTTTACTTGTGTTTTCATTTTCTGTAGCAGCAGCTAAGCTGTGGAATCAACATTAGACAGGCTTCCTCAATCTCAGTATTTAAAACTCCTTCAGACTCACCTTTTTTCTCTGGCTTTTAATACTGATTGATGTGTTTAATCATGCTGTAGTGTTTTAAATTATTTATGGATTTTATGTGTTTTACTTTCATATTTGATGTGTACCTCAAATGTTGAGCACTTTGGTCGACACTTGTTGTGTATAAAGTGCTTTGTTGAGTTGAGTTTAGAAGCGTTACTAAGGGCAACAAATCAACCAGAAATAAACTAAATATCTGAATAAAACACAGAGAGGAAGTAAGATTTTAAACAACAAAACAAAGTGACAGGAAAGAATGCCACGCAGACCGAATCCAGGTAAACCAGAACTAAAAACCAAGACTGTAAAGATCCCAAAAAGACACTAATGGTGCGTTCACACCGGATGCTTTATTTATTTATATATATATACAGTATATCCTATATTATATTAATCCCTCGTGGGGAAATTTGGCTCTGCATTTGACCCATCCCAGCAGAGGGCAGCCATATTGAACAGCGCCCGGGGGGCAGTTTCGGGGTTCGGTATCTTGTCCAAGGATACTTGGACACGTAGCCTCTTGCCGGGACATGGGATCAAGCTCCGGTTTCCCGATCGGAGGATGACTTCCTTCCCGACAGACTACGGCTGCCTCGAGGCAGCGGCGTGTTCAGTATCTTGCCCAATGATACTTCGACGTAGCTTGCCGGCACCGGGATCGAACCATCCATCTTTCAAATGAAGGGCGATCACCCTTCCGCTAGACTACGCCAACCGCCAACATTATAAGTGTAATGCTTCCAGTTTGATGCTTGTACATTGAAGCTTGTAACGCCTGCCACTTCTGAGCAAAACAGAGCGCGTAGGCGGGGCTTCCTCTGTTGACAGATGTTCTGAACTATGGCGGATCATATCGACAGAATGACGGCTTTATTTGCTAACTAAAGCTAGACAACGTCAACGTCGGGTGCATCAACGAAAAGCTTGTCCTCCATTTAAATTATGTTTTTCTGTTCCCACTCCATTCAAGTCACATGCAGTGACATCACTACAATGAGACGCTCTGATTGGTTGACGTGCCGCTTCAAGAGCGTCAAAAGTTCAGCTAGCTGAACTTCTGCGTTGCTTCAAGCAGTAAAACTTGAAACGCAGGAAAAACTTGAAGAGTTGACGCTGCTAACGCTCACAAAGCGTCACGGAGACTCTGACGGACTCAACCATAGACTTTACATGTAACTTCTGACGCTGACGCTTGGGCCGGTGTGAACGCACCTTAAGTGAAAAAGGAGAAACAAAAACTCTTCAAAAATAAAATCGCAGGAAATCCTGGAAAAACCCATAATGAAAAATAAATATAAACAGATTAAACCATTATATTATACAATATATTGATTATTTTTTCGTGTTTTGTTTCAGATCTCCGCAGCAAGAAGATAACTAACCATTTACTTCAAGATGTCCTGCCTTCCTTCTAACGCCACAAGTATCTCTGCAAATAAGTCGTACCAGCCTGTCACACTGAGTTCTCAGACTCTTGTATACATCTCCCTCCACGGTATCGTCTCTACTATCGGCATCATTGAAAACCTGCTCATCCTCGGAATCGTCGGCTTCCGAGTCCGTCGCTCCATCATCAGCATCTGGATCCTGAACCTGGCGGCGTCGGACCTGCTGGCCACGTCCTCCTTGCCCTTCTTCACCCTCTACTTGGCCCGTGGATACACCTGGACTTTGGGGTCAACCTTCTGCCGGATCTACTCCTCCGTCTTTTTCCTCAACATGTTCGTCAGTGGCTTCCTGCTGGCGGCCATTTCTTTGGACCGCTGCCTGGTGGTGGTGAAACCCATCTGGGCCCAGAACTACAGGAACATACAACTGGTGGGGAGGATTTGTGGAGTGATTTGGGTCTGTGCTGTGATCTTCACCATCCCTTTCTACGTGTTCCGTGACGCCATTCAAATAGCTCCTGGCAAAGTTCTCTGTTACTATAGTTACGCCAGATTTCCTCCGAGTGAGCCGTATGACCTGAAGGCTTTATGTAAGCAGCGTAAGGAGGGCCTGGCTATCATGAAGCTCATTTTTGCTTTTCTGATTCCACTTTTCATCATCATCTTTAGCTATATAGCCGTTAACGTCAGCTTGGCACGCCGAGGCTGCCGGCGGCCTTTCCGTTTTGTTCGGCTTGTCATATCTGTGGTGGTGACCTTCATCCTCTGCTGGGCTCCGTATCACCTCTTCATCATTCTGGAGGTCACTGCCGCTGATAAAAGTCCCGCGCAGAAATTAGCAAGCAAAGCCCTTCCAATTTCGGCATTAATTGGTATTTTAAACAGCGTCCTGAACCCCGTGCTGTACGTCTTCAGCTGCCCCGATCTGTGTCGTAAAATCCGCCATTCTCTCGGGGCAGTGATGGAAAGCGTCCTGGCTGAAGACCTGGCAGACCTGGCCCGACGACGCAGCACGACTCGCAGCTCCATCAGTAACTCTGAATTTGCAATGAAGAAGAAAAATTCTGTTCCAGCTTTACCTATAAAAACAGAAGAGTCTGAGCAGATGGAGGTTCTCTGCAACTTTACTCAGGACTGAGACTCACTCCTCACGCTGATGCTTTTACTCTCCTTCATCCATGGGATCCTGCTCGGCTTTGGGAGGGTTGTTACCAACAATCCTTGGACACTTTATCACTGAATTACAACCTGAAAAATTACATTTCCACAAATTTCCAGCCTTATCTGCAGATTTGAATGATTTCAGTTCAAAGTTTGAGTATTTCTCACAGTTTTGTGTCATCAGCAGAGTGAGATCGCAGCTTTAACGGTAAAAGTTATCATCTTTTTGTTTAATGTTTAAACCTGCTTCAGCTTATGATTATCGCTGAAATCAGTTTTATTTTAGAATGCATTGAGGCTTGAATGTGTCCAGCAGCTCCTACAGACGACTGATTGATAAATTGTAACATGATTTATTGGGTTTTAGAATCCAGTTTTGTACAAGATGTTCTGAAATCTTTAACCTTCTACTGTGATTTGCTCGTTTTACTTTAGGTTTAGATCTTCTAGCCTGTTGGCAGTATCCAACTTTGATCTCGGTTCTTCACTTTGTGAAACAATCTGAGTTTCACGGACGTGAGGTGTTTCATTTGAGATCTTATCATTGGCCACAAAATGCTGATGTGTTTGTTTTTTATGCAAATATTTTTTTTTTCATGCAGAATGAGTTACAGCTGTGTAAAAACCTTTTTATATAAATATTTGCATTTGCTGCTCTGGTGTAAAATTTTGAGCTTTAATAATAAAAAAAAGACAGATGTTTGAGTAGATGTTCATTTTTGTCATATTTCTCATGAAATTTCCGAATCAGGCAGTGACTCATGTTTTCAAACTGTGAGAGGAAACCAGAGATCAGGACCCACCAGATCCCCAGATAACACCAGGGCTTCTGCAGTGACTCAGCAAAAGATTTCTAAACATTTTAATTTAATATCAGAGTAGTTTGGATTTTCTACAGAGGTTCCTTACAACAAAAAATGCAAATATCTTGTGTTAACTGTTGATTTGTACGGAAGGTCAACAGTGCCTAATAAAAAAAACAAAAACAACATCAATTAAAGCAGAAATCCAGAGTTTTCTCTCTGAGGGCACCACAGTTGCATCTTTAAGTCCTGCCCTGCCACTCCTCTAGTAGCAGGAGCCCGATAAAACGAGGCTGGCCTGCAGTCACCCGAATCCAGGAAGAGGTACAAAGCAAGGTCGTAGACTGAACGGATATCACTGGAGGATGAAGGACGCTGCACGTGTTCAAGAATTATGACATCAGTGCATCAATTTTAAACGTCTTTGCGCGCTTGGTTGATTTACAGGTGTATGTATGCTAATGTAGAACACTATAGCTTAATGCACTGCGGTGCCAAGTTAAAGCTGCATTTGCCTCTACGGGACGGGGGGGATAGGGGTTAGAGAATAAAAAAGGATGTTTTTGCAACATTTTATTACAGAACTGGGTCAGAATGTCACTTATATGGAATTTCAAAAAATCATACATAGCTACTGAAATGGGGAAAACTTTGGACTGCAGCTTTAATGATTATTAAAGCATGCCCAGAATTATTACATTTTAAAAATACAGTAGATAAATACATACATCTAAAATAATCATGTGTCAATAATTAATATTGGGAGAGAAATACATAAATAAATAATCTATTAATACACTCTGCCATTTATCTATAACATACCTCATTAGTTTACTGTTGAAGTTTCTTTAGAAATAATCCATAAATTAATTGTGTGGATGTTTTAATTACTCACATTTACTATATACAGTATACACACACATGTATGTATATATATGTATGTGAGTACTGTTTTAAATAAATAAATGACACATTAAGGTAATTATTGTTAGATGTATATATTTAATGTATTTTTTTGTCATTCTAATCGATCCACACACTTATGTCAGTGTGTTAAAGGAAATAAATTTGTTTTAATTCACTCTGGAATTTGACATCTTTGCACTTTAACATGTGTGTCTTTTCTTTTGAAACAGAACTGATATAATAAAAATTGTTTCACATGTATATCCAGTGGGTGGCGCTGTTGCTCTTATGAAACACCAGCAGGGTGATTCCAGGTTAAATAACCTGTTTCATTCTGGGGGGTCCAGATGGTTTCTGGAGCTCATTGTCATGCTTTTGTGATTGTTTTGCCTCCTTCTGAAACTGGACAGAGACCTTTGCAGCTCCAGTCGAGCGTCAGGACAGAGAAAGATGTAAAAGAGGGGATCCAGTAAGGTGTTGAGGCTGGTCAGGCCGCAGCACAGCCGGTAGATCAGGAAAATGGACTGCTCAAAACTGCAAGGCTCATCAGTCTGCAGCAAAGACACGAACCTGTACCCCCCCACCAGGTGGTAGGGTCCAAACACAACAATGAAGTTGAAAGTGATGACAACCAGGATTCCAATGATTTTGTTGCGCTCGTGTTTAGAGAGAGAAGGAGAGCGGTGGAGAGTCACTCCGATGTGGATGGAGGTGTAACTAAGGAGGAAACAGAGGATCACAAATCAGCCAATCTGATGCTCTAAAGATTCAAGAAATAGACAAATAAACTTTATTTATAGAATAAAAAATAAGAAAATCAATTTTTACGTGAGACTTTAAAGTTTTTGTCGTATTTTCATGGTGTCTGTTTAATCTGGTTCTTATAGTTTTTGCCAGTGACCTATGATCATGAGCTCAAATCAGATTGAATCAAACTTTATTTATAAAGAACCCAATGGGCTTTCCAACAGTATTGGAGGTGCAATAATTAATAATGACAAACAATTAAACATGAAAGAATTGAGTGTTTATGGTAAGTTAGAATCAACAGGTTTGGAGACAACATAGTACATGTATACATGAGTTTTTGGGGTTTACTTACCCGAGAATGGCACATGGCAGCAGGAAGCCCAAAACCACAGTGATGATCTTAAAGTGAGCATATCTTGGGCTGACTGGGTACTTCTCCAGACACAGCAGTCTGTCCGAGTCAAACACCGACGGCAGCAGACCGCTCAGGCAGAACAGGAAGGTAAGGATCCACACAGCTACACCCAAAACAGCTGCTACCCTGACGCGCCGCACCCTGCGGCTGCTGAGTGGGTAGACAATAGCCAAGCAGCGGTCCATTGCTATTAGACAAAGGAACATCACACTGGCATAGACGTTTACGTAAAACACATAGCCAACCAGCTCGCAGGTCAGGCGGCCGTACGGCCAGCGGTGTGCTCCTTGGAGGTAAAGGATCCAGAGTGGCATGGTGAGCAGCTGGAGGAGGTCAGACAGCAGCAGGTTGAGGATGTAGACGAGCTGACAGCCTCCTCCACCTGACCGACCGAGGTGGTACAGTCCCCATAGAGACAGCAGGTTGCTAGGAAGACCCAAGGAGAAGATAACACCATAGATACAGGTCAACCCAAATGAGTCTGTGTTCAATGGAAGGTCACAGGTGTCATTGGACATGTTGGTCAGACACCTGACATGGGAAACTTCAGATGATACAGATGAATCAGTTAGTACAAAGTGTTGCTTCATGAATCCAGAAGTCTTTTCATTTTGTCATATTCATAAATCCATCCAGCATCCTGGATCCATCCATGTAAATAAAGACCCATAAAGCAGGAATCAGATGGTTTAATACCAGCAGGTGTGTGAGGAATTAAAGCAGAATTTTTCCTTTCATCTCCCAGAGCTCTGACCGCGAGTCCACAGACGTGTCCAACACTCTGCAGATTGGTGAGCTGAGCTCATGAAATGTTGGGAACACGGTGTCTCGCCCAGTGCCTCGTCTATTCTGTGATCGTTTCCTCTACAGGAAACTCACTTCTTCAGTTTTAAAGGCCACATCCTGAGACAGGAGAACGCCTTTCTGCTCCAGAACAAAAACACTCACTTTTCTGTGCCACCCTGCAGAAGTTAACACAGAGGTTAAGGATGGACAGCTGGACCTGTTGCACTTTTTAACCTTCACATTTCTTCAATTTTCTTTTTCTTCTTTTGATCTTGGGAGCATGTTTTTACTTATGCAAGATTTTGTATTAAAATAATAGTGAACCACCACATGTGTCCTTGTGTTTTAGCACGTAACCTTCATACATATCTGATTTATGAGAGTTGTCAGATGAGATTTAAACCACAGAAGTAGAGAAAAGGTCAGTAGACTAACTATGAATTAAAACAGATTAGCAGTGAAATAAAAGGTTAAATATTTACCTTAAAAACAAAGTTTATTACAACTTTTAAGACACAGAGTAGTAAACTTTATCAGAAGGAGGAAAAACGTCTTGGACAATAGAAATTGTTTGAGTAAAGAATGACGATGTTGAAACAATAAATGTTGAGCTGTGGTTTTCACCACATGAATTCAAAGGAAGGGGGACAAGTTCGTTGCTAATAAACTAAAAGACCTGTGAGACTTTTCTCCCTGGCTGGTCCTGTCACTGTGTTAACATCATTGAGTCCAAAATCTGATAGAAACCTGTTTAAACAGGAAATAACCTGGACTGGAAATGTCCCTGGACACAGTCCCAAGTCTGGAGCAGCATGTCTGAAGGATGCAGTGCCAGAATTTACTCCCGTCAAAGAGATCAAAGAGATAAGTTCTTACCACTGAGAGCCAAAAGCAGTGGCGCCTCTAGAAAATCTTTGTTGGGTGCCAGGTAGGGGTGCAGCTTTGGAAAAGGGTGGCACATGTAAATGACCCATAACTTTAAAAAACTTCTAACTTTTACAAAATTATAAAGTGCTGATCATAAATGCCCACGGTCTCAGCCTGTTCTTCTCTCCTACAGACCATCGCTAATAATTAAATTTAATTAAATTTTTTTGCATTGATTTATATTTATTATTTATTTTATTTCGTTTGTATGTACAAATCAGTACATATTTTTAAACATGTTCGAAATAAATTCATTCATTCATTCATAACTCAGATCAGATGGCTTTCGGAGTGAGGACAGACAGTGAGCAGATTGCGTTGAAAATGTGCCCCTCCCACTTTTAAAAGGCTTCCGACGCCGTTGACCGGATCAGTTTTATGGAATTTTTAAAAAATCATACATAACTCCTGAAAAGAAAAAAACTCTGTATTGCAGCTTCAATGAAAAAGTATTGAATTATCAGCAAAATGCATTTTAACACTTCTTCTCCCAAAAGCCGGTTAAAAATTTGGTAAAATCCCTCCCTGGGTTCACTGAGGGTCAACAAAGATTTTTGCAGACCTCCTTTGTGTGACTGCCTGATCAGCTGTGATTCTTCCTGCCTCTGTGTTCACTAAGGCTTGGTCACTGTGACCTAATGTTCGGAAACACGCTAATGATGATTGTTGGACAGTTTCAAACTGCTTCCTTAATGCAGCCCTATAAAAGTTTAGTATTCGTGGCCCAGTGAGAAGTTTGTCACTAGGTTGATGATCTGCTTCACGAAACTGCCATGCAGACCCTTTGCATAGGCACGCTAGCGTAATGACTTCAAAATATCCTGCACATTGCGCGCCATGATTGAGGATTATTTACTTTATTATTCACAGTATTCCCTCAGATTCACTATTTAGGGTTTTATGGCGAGCATGTGTATTTTATACAGGCAATGGGATCTAGTACTAGTGGGGTTCAGTGGAGTGGGGGGAGTGAGTGGAGCATGCGCAGGAGCAATCAACCGTCAGCGTTCCTGTCACCCAAACCCCCTCCGGTACCACCCACTCTGATTGGCTTTTGACTGAAGCTTGATTCTTCCTGCATCTCGCCTCATTCATTCAGTTAGTACGTGTGAGCCTTTTGCTCTGTGCTTGTTTTTTGGTAAACTTACCTATCACACTCATATTGGTTAATGGTGCGTTCACACCGGCCCAACCATCAACTTCATAAGCGGCAAGTTTATATGTAAAGTCTATGGTGGACGGGCGTCAGACAGACGTCAACGGCTCTGCATCGCTTTGTGAGCGTTATGAGCGGCAACTTTTCAAGCTTTTCGAGCGTTTCAGGCGTTGACGCTTGAAAGCAGGAAGTCTTCAAACAGGGCGCGGGACAGACGGAAGTAGCGCTG
Organism: Pachypanchax playfairii; assembly: GCA_006937955.1. Classification (NCBI taxonomy): domain Eukaryota; kingdom Metazoa; phylum Chordata; class Actinopteri; order Cyprinodontiformes; family Aplocheilidae; genus Pachypanchax; species Pachypanchax playfairii. The sequence goes on from SSNP01000068.1 coordinate 2,024,148, forward strand.
GAAGCAAACCTCATCCATATGTAGCTCCTGGAGCAAATGGTTTAACTCCTCAAACTCAGAACGCATCTGAAGAATGGGGTGTATCCACAAACGGAGTAAATAAAGCCAATCCTCTCTCTATATAATCCGCCATAGCTCCGAACATCCGATAACAAAGGAAGCCCCGCCTTCGCGCTCTTTTTAACGGTCCAGCGTTACGAGCTTTAACGCCTATGCGCTCTGACTGGCAGGCGTTATGAGCTTCAACTTTCAAACGTCAAACTTGGAACATTATGAGTGTTGCTTGACAAAGTGGCACCATTACACTTGCACGCTGTTATTACCGCCGCCAAGGATGTAACGTTTTCATCTAGGTTTGTTTGTTTGTTTGTCTGTCTGTTAGAAGGATAACGCAAAAACGTATGGATGATGATGACGACATTTTCAGGAAAGGTCAGAAATAACCAAAGGAATAATCTATTTGATTTTGGGGTTGATCCGGATTATCGTCTGGATCCAGGAATTTTAAAAATAAAACGGACATAGTACTTTCTATGATATGTCCAAGTGCTGCTTGGTGGAGGTTTGCGCTCTCCGAGTGCTTTTCTAGTTTCTAGTTAGTTTTCTAGTTCAGGGAGGAGGTAAAAATACATTGATCTGATCTGATGAAACCCTGCACCTGTGGGCACTTCAGTACATATAAAATGTTCAGGGTGAATAGTGTTAACCTTTATTAGAATGAGGTTTTAAACACTACAGTACAAAGTCTTGAGACATTGCATTGATAAATAAAAAACAAAAGGAACAACTAAAAGCTTTGTCAGTGTTTATTCAACATTCAAATTCAGCAATATCTGCATAGTATTTTCACTATTGTATCATAGTGCAAAACATGTTTGGGGATAAACAGTTTAAAAAATAAAATATGACCATTTCAAAATCTGATTGGCTAGTATAGTATTTTTTGTACAACGGTAACTACAGTGGATCAATATTATATTTTACAGGCTTTCAATATGCATCTCAAAAGTAGGAATGTTAAATACTATTTGCTCCTAGATTAGAAGGTGCTGAATTCACTTAATCACTTAATCTGAGCTTCACTGTGAAGATGTGATCTTACATTTCATGTTTGATCAAATTAGATTGTCTCAGATTGGGGGTGGCACCTGGGGTGGTAAGTCTATTTGGAATTGTGGTCCGTGTCCCCCTAGGCACTCCTTAGACCTTAATCCAATTGAGAAATTGTGGTCAATCCCCAAGAAGTGGGTGAACAAACAAAACCCCACAAATTCTGACAAACTCCAAGCATTGATTATAGAGGAATGGGCTGCCATCAGTCAGGATTTGGCCCAGAAGCTGATTAACTGTACATGTTTAACTTATTCTAAATTTTGCTTTAACAACTTTTTAAAGCATGAAATCAAAGTGAAACCTCCCCCAAAAAAACAAATATCCATGTAGAGAAATCACCTCCATACAAAGTCTGAATCCAATAAACATGTTTCCAAACAGTTTGCATGTTGATAAGAGTTTTATTTCCTTCACAGGCTGTGTGATGCAGAGTTGTTGATAAAATTGCAGAAAAACAAATTTTTATTCTGTTTTCTTCTTTTTCCTGAAGCTCCTGCAGCAGAGAAACCTACAGATCAAGACTGAACCCCAGATGAAGGTTCCAGTTATGACCATAAACAAGGCAGCTACGTCCAGACAGAAGTAGGTATACCAGGGCAGTCTGAAACCTTCTGCTTGCAGGTGGGCTGCTCCTTTGTTCCTGATGACATACTCAATCCAGAAGATGGCCGTGTCTATCGGAGACACCGGTTGGTCTCGATGTAGCTGTGACAGGTGCTGAATGTTGTTGTGGTAAGACGGATTTTCTAAGATGTCCTTTAGAGCTTCCAGGAAATTCTCTTTGGTCAGTAATCTGGCCTCTACCACCCGAGCTGCACCGCGGTTCTTCAGTCGAACTAAGTTGTCAAACTGATCAAACAGGAGGGGCAGACCAAGAACTGGAACACCATGATAGATGGCCTCATACAGGCCATTGGTTCCTCCATGGGCTACAAAGACACGGGTTTTAGGGTGTCCCAGGAGATCGTTCTGGGGAAGCCACTTCACTAGCAGAGTGTTATTTCCCAGAGAGGAAGGTTTCTCACCCATAAACCTCCAAATCACCTTCTGAGGGAGCTGAGCAAAAGCACCAGCGATAGCCTCTGTGATCTCAGGAGGCAGAGCTGACACCAGCGTCCCAAGAGACATGACGATCACTCCATGTTCTCCAGAACTCTGCATGAATACCTCCAACTCAGCAGGGAGGGGTTTGGCATCTTTGCNGGACAAGTTCGTTGCTAATAAACTAAAAGACCTGTGAGACTTTTCTCCCTGGCTGGTCCTGTCACTGTGTTAACATCATTGAGTCCAAAATCTGATAGAAACCTGTTTAAACAGGAAATAACCTGGACTGGAAATGTCCCTGGACACAGTCCCAAGTCTGGAGCAGCATGTCTGAAGGATGCAGTGCCAGAATTTACTCCCGTCAAAGAGATCAAAGAGATAAGTTCTTACCACTGAGAGCCAAAAGCAGTGGCGCCTCTAGAAAATCTTTGTTGGGTGCCAGGTAGGGGTGCAGCTTTGGAAAAGGGTGGCACATGTAAATGACCCATAACTTTAAAAAACTTCTAACTTTTACAAAATTATAAAGTGCTGATCATAAATGCCCACGGTCTCAGCCTGTTCTTCTCTCCTACAGACCATCGCTAATAATTAAATTTAATTAAATTTTTTTGCATTGATTTATATTTATTATTTATTTTATTTCGTTTGTATGTACAAATCAGTACATATTTTTAAACATGTTCGAAATAAATTCATTCATTCATTCATAACTCAGATCAGATGGCTTTCGGAGTGAGGACAGACAGTGAGCAGATTGCGTTGAAAATGTGCCCCTCCCACTTTTAAAAGGCTTCCGACGCCGTTGACCGGATCAGTTTTATGGAATTTTTAAAAAATCATACATAACTCCTGAAAAGAAAAAAACTCTGTATTGCAGCTTCAATGAAAAAGTATTGAATTATCAGCAAAATGCATTTTAACACTTCTTCTCCCAAAAGCCGGTTAAAAATTTGGTAAAATCCCTCCCTGGGTTCACTGAGGGTCAACAAAGATTTTTGCAGACCTCCTTTGTGTGACTGCCTGATCAGCTGTGATTCTTCCTGCCTCTGTGTTCACTAAGGCTTGGTCACTGTGACCTAATGTTCGGAAACACGCTAATGATGATTGTTGGACAGTTTCAAACTGCTTCCTTAATGCAGCCCTATAAAAGTTTAGTATTCGTGGCCCAGTGAGAAGTTTGTCACTAGGTTGATGATCTGCTTCACGAAACTGCCATGCAGACCCTTTGCATAGGCACGCTAGCGTAATGACTTCAAAATATCCTGCACATTGCGCGCCATGATTGAGGATTATTTACTTTATTATTCACAGTATTCCCTCAGATTCACTATTTAGGGTTTTATGGCGAGCATGTGTATTTTATACAGGCAATGGGATCTAGTACTAGTGGGGTTCAGTGGAGTGGGGGGAGTGAGTGGAGCATGCGCAGGAGCAATCAACCGTCAGCGTTCCTGTCACCCAAACCCCCTCCGGTACCACCCACTCTGATTGGCTTTTGACTGAAGCTTGATTCTTCCTGCATCTCGCCTCATTCATTCAGTTAGTACGTGTGAGCCTTTTGCTCTGTGCTTGTTTTTTGGTAAACTTACCTATCACACTCATATTGGTTAATGGTGCGTTCACACCGGCCCAACCATCAACTTCATAAGCGGCAAGTTTATATGTAAAGTCTATGGTGGACGGGCGTCAGACAGACGTCAACGGCTCTGCATCGCTTTGTGAGCGTTATGAGCGGCAACTTTTCAAGCTTTTCGAGCGTTTCAGGCGTTGACGCTTGAAAGCAGGAAGTCTTCAAACAGGGGCGCGGGACAGACGGAAGTAGCGCTGGAAGCAAACCTCATCCATATGTAGCTCCTGGAGCAAATGGTTTAACTCCTCAAACTCAGAACGCATCTGAAGAATGGGGTGTATCCACAAACGGAGTAAATAAAGCCAATCCTCTCTCTATATAATCCGCCATAGCTCCGAACATCCGATAACAAAGGAAGCCCCGCCTTCGCGCTCTTTTTAACGGTCCAGCGTTACGAGCTTTAACGCCTATGCGCTCTGACTGGCAGGCGTTATGAGCTTCAACTTTCAAACGTCAAACTTGGAACATTATGAGTGTTGCTTGACAAAGTGGCACCATTACACTTGCACGCTGTTATTACCGCCGCCAAGGATGTAACGTTTTCATCTAGGTTTGTTTGTTTGTTTGTCTGTCTGTTAGAAGGATAACGCAAAAACGTATGGATGATGATGACGACATTTTCAGGAAAGGTCAGAAATAACCAAAGGAATAATCTATTTGATTTTGGGGTTGATCCGGATTATCGTCTGGATCCAGGAATTTTAAAAATAAAACGGACATAGTACTTTCTATGATATGTCCAAGTGCTGCTTGGTGGAGGTTTGCGCTCTCCGAGTGCTTTTCTAGTTTCTAGTTAGTTTTCTAGTTCAGGGAGGGTTTATACAGGTAAAAATACATTGATCTGATCTGATGAAACCCTGCACCTGTGGGCACTTCAGTACATATAAAATGTTCAGGGTGAATAGTGTTAACCTTTATTAGAATGAGGTTTTAAACACTACAGTACAAAGTCTTGAGACATTGCATTGATAAATAAAAAACAAAAGGAACAACTAAAAGCTTTGTCAGTGTTTATTCAACATTCAAATTCAGCAATATCTGCATAGTATTTTCACTATTGTATCATAGTGCAAAACATGTTTGGGGATAAACAGTTTAAAAAATAAAATATGACCATTTCAAAATCTGATTGGCTAGTATAGTATTTTTTGTACAACGGTAACTACAGTGGATCAATATTATATTTTACAGGCTTTCAATATGCATCTCAAAAGTAGGAATGTTAAATACTATTTGCTCCTAGATTAGAAGGTGCTGAATTCACTTAATCACTTAATCTGAGCTTCACTGTGAAGATGTGATCTTACATTTCATGTTTGATCAAATTAGATTGTCTCAGATTGGGGGTGGCACCTGGGGTGGTAAGTCTATTTGGAATTGTGGTCCGTGTCCCCCTAGGCACTCCTTAGACCTTAATCCAATTGAGAAATTGTGGTCAATCCCCAAGAAGTGGGTGAACAAACAAAACCCCACAAATTCTGACAAACTCCAAGCATTGATTATAGAGGAATGGGCTGCCATCAGTCAGGATTTGGCCCAGAAGCTGATTAACTGTACATGTTTAACTTATTCTAAATTTTGCTTTAACAACTTTTTAAAGCATGAAATCAAAGTGAAACCTCCCCCAAAAAAACAAATATCCATGTAGAGAAATCACCTCCATACAAAGTCTGAATCCAATAAACATGTTTCCAAACAGTTTGCATGTTGATAAGAGTTTTATTTCCTTCACAGGCTGTGTGATGCAGAGTTGTTGATAAAATTGCAGAAAAACAAATTTTTATTCTGTTTTCTTCTTTTTCCTGAAGCTCCTGCAGCAGAGAAACCTACAGATCAAGACTGAACCCCAGATGAAGGTTCCAGTTATGACCATAAACAAGGCAGCTACGTCCAGACAGAAGTAGGTATACCAGGGCAGTCTGAAACCTTCTGCTTGCAGGTGGGCTGCTCCTTTGTTCCTGATGACATACTCAATCCAGAAGATGGCCGTGTCTATCGGAGACACCGGTTGGTCTCGATGTAGCTGTGACAGGTGCTGAATGTTGTTGTGGTAAGACGGATTTTCTAAGATGTCCTTTAGAGCTTCCAGGAAATTCTCTTTGGTCAGTAATCTGGCCTCTACCACCCGAGCTGCACCGCGGTTCTTCAGTCGAACTAAGTTGTCAAACTGATCAAACAGGAGGGGCAGACCAAGAACTGGAACACCATGATAGATGGCCTCATACAGGCCATTGGTTCCTCCATGGGCTACAAAGACACGGGTTTTAGGGTGTCCCAGGAGATCGTTCTGGGGAAGCCACTTCACTAGCAGAGTGTTATTTCCCAGAGAGGAAGGTTTCTCACCCATAAACCTCCAAATCACCTTCTGAGGGAGCTGAGCAAAAGCACCAGCGATAGCCTCTGTGATCTCAGGAGGCAGAGCTGACACCAGCGTCCCAAGAGACATGACGATCACTCCATGTTCTCCAGAACTCTGCATGAATACCTCCAACTCAGCAGGGAGGGGTTTGGCATCTTTGCACTGGAACCCTCCAATATACACCACATTGGGCATGGTGGGCCGAGGGAACTCAAATACAAAGTCGGTTCTAAACAGCCAGATATCAGCTGATAGCTGCAAAGACAGGAAGTCAGTCCCAGGAGGGAAGTGCCGTTGGAACAGGTCTGAGTATTTAGGGTTGAATACATAGTACTGCTCATAAATACTGTAAAGATAGTGCAACATATTCTTTGTCCTCTCTAGAAAGTCCATCTGATCACCAAGTTCACTTCCTGGTACAGGTACGTATGAGACAGGAGATGGAGCTATGGTTAAATGACCTTCTCCAGTGTTAATCCAACGCACATTGAAAACCATTGGTAACTTCAGGTAACCACCCAGAATCGCTCCTAAAGTCAAAGCAGGGTCCGTCAACATCAAGTCAAACTTAGAGTCTTGTAACTTGGTCATTAATAAAGGGTCATCTAACATTGTTTTAGCTGCTTTGGCCAGTATTTCATGGGCTCCTGCTAACATAGATGTCATCAACTGCTGTTGGCAAAATGAACGTATAAAAGTGGGATAACTGCGGCAGTTCATGTTATCTTGCATGAATTTAATGTACATTTCTGCGTCTTTTCCAGTGTCTAGCATTGGAACATCAATGGAGTTATAGATGGAGGAGTTGCTGAGGATGTACCAGCTGTTGGGAGACCGCAGAACAGTGATCTTGTGGCCCCTGAAGTGAAGCTCTTCAAGGATAACTTTCATGTTGATCCAGTGACTACCATCAACAGGAACCACTAGAATATTGCTGCCTTCACAGGAAGGTGGTCTGAGCAACAGGAAGCACAGGACCGCGAAGATCACATGGATTGTTCTGGACATTTCCTGTAAAAAGCAAACAAACAAACAAAAAAGCAGAAAAACATTAACCCAGTAATTTTTCACGTTTCTGACATAGTTAACAAATAACATTTGAGCATTTACAATTTCTCTTCACCTTTTCTAAATCAAACTTACTTATTTCTAGAACTAAATTTCCTGATGCTTTTGTTGATTTTGGGGACATTTTGGGCATGATTTAGAGTATATTATGGTATTTTGTGAGGCATTCAACTCTGAAGTGCCTGAAAACTTACACTTACACAGAATTGCAAACAAATTAGAAATTACACATTCAAGTGACATCTACTGAGTTTTTCTTGATGAAGATGCACATAATGCTAACGTTAGCTTGTGAAATCAGCATCCAAGTTTCTACATAACTAATGGGAAATTCTCCTGAATTGTAACCAGCTGGACCATCTCAGTGCTCTAGTTTATGAAGTAGAGTTGATAAGACATTGTCCAGATTATAAATATTCTACCAGTTTTAGCCAAATCAAAAGTGGGAATTAGAAGCTAAAATAGCATTAGCCACTTCTATTTTACTTACAGAATATAAAAAAAAATTGAATTATTTACAAACATGTTCAAATGACAGTAGAAACATTTGGTAAATTTGTAGATGAGGTTACATTTATTATTATTATTTGTGACTTTTTCCTTTATGTAAGCGTCTATAGTAATTAGGAAGCACAAACACTGGCAGCTAGCTATGGTACTTCCTGTGAAGCATCCCAAGTCCCTTATAGCAGAAATATCATAATATTTCAGCCAGAATAACTGTGTAACAGTAGAATTACAAAGGTGTAAAGAGTTATGAAATGAAAAGGTATACATTGTAAACTTAATGTCATTTGTTTATAGAGAAAGGAACCTGCTTTGGTCATGGCCACTCTTAGACTTGCCGTTAGCTTATTCACTCTGGTAGAGCAAATTTCTCTTTTTCCGAATGAAACCTTTAAGATTTATACCACAGATAAAATTAACATTTTTCTTAATCTACCTCAGAAACCAACTTCAGAAAATCTGAACTTTCCTTTAAAAAGTGTTAGCTTTAAATGAACTGAAATAGCTTCTAGCTAACTTATGCAGCTAAAGTCACAATAATATAAGATCAGGAGAGTTTGTGACTGAATATCATCTCAGCTTGTTTGCCTTTCTAATACACGCATGCACACCCACATCTGTAAACAAAAACTCAGTCAGTTTTCATTTTGGCTGAGAATGTATCATTTTTACAAAGAATTACCTGACTAACAAACAGTACTGGATAAAGTCCTTTGGAGAAAAGTTCTTATCTACCGTGACTTGGAAATTTGATCAAAACAGTGAAGCAAAATAAAGTTTAAATTTAAACAAAAAGTTAAAAATGTTAGCATAAAATTATGTCTTTAACATTGTCTTTATTACCAGTAGTTAGAGGAAACCTGAAAAATCTGTCAAAGTTTGAATGTTTTGGTCCAGATTCTGATCTTTGTCAGTAAAAGTTTGATTTCTGGTGTTCTCTTTTATTTTCAATTACATCACTTAAAAAATGTATGTTACAATCATTCAATTCATATCCCTGATTTCAAGAAACTTTTTAATCTTTCATATTTGGATGTTTTTGAGCTCATGAGTCAGCTTATTAAGATACGGTAATTTCCAGACTATAAGCTACTTTTTTTCCACACGCTTTGAACACTGTGGCTTAAACAGTGACTACGTTTACATGCAGGCAATATTCGGGTTATGACCGGGTTAAGATCAGTATTCGGGTTTCTGAAATGTTCCGAATAACCCGTTTACATGCATAAGTAGAGAGAGTTATCTCTGTATACATGAAACTTGTAATAACCCGATTTAAACGCGGATGTTGGGGTAGCGTCATGACGTACGTACTACTTCAAGACGCAATATGCGTCATTTCCGATTCTTCTTCCTGTATCCAAAAACAACAATAGCAACATGCTAACTAGTTTGGAACAGATAGCGATCGCCTTTGTTTGCACTTTGGTGCTGGTACTGACCCACCAGCATCTCTTAACATGACTGTGCGTAATGGCCTTCATTAATAGAAGGAGAGAACGTGAGCAAGAAATGGGAAATATAGCGGGAGCAGCGCCACACATGATGTTCTGCGTCTCGCCATGTTGACCTCGACTTGTTTACTTCTGGCGTACTGGTGCATAGTCTCTCTACTCAAAAGATCAAGATTCCTTACGAATAAAGCATGCACTGAACACACGTTTTGATGGGGTTATGCTGATACGCGTTTACACGAAGCCTGACGGACCGAGCTGGAACCACCCGAATTTTAATGCAGACAGATTGAAAGGTCTGTTAATCAGTGTTTCCAGACGTTTTCTAGATATAAAATGTTTCATATTACTGGTTAATACTTAAGAAATAACCACAAAGTCCTGAAATTTGTATGAAATGGCCTCTTTAAAAAGGCAACTGAGCTGCATTTTTATTATTTTTTCATTTGTTTTACTTCTTATTTGAGGAGCTTTGTCTTTTGAATGAGAAGCAAACTGTGTTGTCTAAAGACTTGTGAACATAAAGAGGAACCATGACCACTCTCATAAACCTTTTTTATTACCTGACACATCACCATGTCCTCTTAAAACGTTATCTGTGGGTTCTAAACCCTAGAACACCAACATCAGGTGATTTTCACCCCTCTTGTCATTAGATTTTCCTTGTATGTAATTTTACATAAATTGATGAAAACTGTATTTTATCTGGGATTTTATATTGGGTAAAATATCCCCAGCGTTAATGATGTTGAAGAAATGTGAAGAAATGTTAAAATTAGTAACAAATAATTTTAACATTAGTGTTTTCAGGTTAAGCTGCTGACTGCTTCAGTATTAAACTCACTACTTGATACTTTAGATGGATTACAACTTCAAATCATAGCAACTGTCTAGTAACCATGGTGAAAAGCTCTTTTTTATATACTAAAACCTTTTGTACTACATTAAATGATGAAATAATCAAATCTCTCACCTGGCGTTTGATGAACCAGATTTCAATAGTGTGGCTTGAGCTGCTGGTTCTCAGTGTGGCAGGATACTGTGGCATTTTTATTTGGAGATAGTTTTGCTTTTAAACCCTGATCAACTGCTGTTGGTCTAAGTCATGAGACAAAGTCCAGTATGTGGATTAAAAGTCAATCACAAAGGTTGCGTGATGGGTGTGAGTACTGTCACCTTACAGCAAATAGGGTTCAGGTTCACATCTCTGCAGAGGCCTCTCAGTTTGCAGGTTTTACCAGGTATTACATTTTCCTCTTATAATCTAAAAACATGCCTAATAGGTTGCATGTGTGTGTTGGCTCTTTGGTGACCTGTACAGGGTGTCCCCCACCTCTCACCCACTGCCAGCTGGAGATAGACACCAGCTTTCTACCACGTCAGAGTTAATATTTTACATGGTTGTAACTGCTGGTCATTATCTAGAATGAGAAAACTGACATAAAACAAACTTCCAGTTAGACTCATAATGAGTCAATACATTTGATACTTTGTTACATATTAAGCTGGTCATGTGACCTGCATGTAGTTGCAAATAAACATCAACAGTCATGAAACTGGAATGCAGATTTTCTTGTTGCAGGCTCAACGTATGTTAACTTTATATTTCAGTATGTTCACAACTTAACCTTATTTTATTTGGAATTTGGGTGCCAACCTTAAGTTGCTTCACATTTATCAACTCATGGAAACTAAACTATGAAGGGTCTGTCTAAAACTATATTTCACTACATTTTACATATTTCACTTTTACATGGTGGTTAAAGTCTTTTATTTTTTTTAGTGAAAGTGAAATTTTCAGGCAGAAATGCGATTAAATTTGCACTGTATGTTACAAATTCTGACACTTGTTCACAGTTACAACAACAACATTTAATAATATTCAGAATTTTATTCTGTTTTCTTCTTTTTCCTGAAGCTCCTGCAGCAGAGAAACCTACAGATCAAGACTGAACCCCAGATGAAGGTTCCAGTTATGACCATAAACAAGGCAGCTACGTCCAGACAGAAGTAGGTATACCAGGGCAGTCTGAAACCTTCTGCTTGCAGGTGGGCTGCTCCTTTGTTCCTGATGACGTACTCAATCCAGAAGATGGCCGTGTCTATCGGAGACACCGGTTGGTCTCGATGTAGCTGTGACAGGTGCTGAATGTTGTTGTGGTAAGACGGATTTTCTAAGATGTCCTTTAGAGCTTCCAGGAAATTCTCTTTGGTCAGTAATCTGGCCTCTACCACCCGAGCTGCACCGCGGTTCTTCAGTCGAACTAAGTTGTCAAACTGATCAAACAGGAGGGGCAGACCAAGAACTGGAACACCATGATAGATGGCCTCATACAGGCCATTGGTTCCTCCATGGGCTACAAAGACACGGGTTTTAGGGTGTCCCAGGAGATCGTTCTGGGGAAGCCACTTCACTAGCAGAGTGTTATTTCCCAGAGAGGAAGGTTTCTCACCCATAAACCTCCAAATCACCTTCTGAGGGAGCTGAGCAAAAGCACCAGCGATAGCCTCTGTGATCTCAGGAGGCAGAGCTGACACCAGCGTCCCAAGAGACATGACGATCACTCCATGTTCTCCAGAACTCTGCATGAATACCTCCAACTCAGCAGGGAGGGGNCCATCGCTAATAATTAAATTTAATTAAATTTTTTTGCATTGATTTATATTTATTATTTATTTTATTTCGTTTGTATGTACAAATCAGTACATATTTTTAAACATGTTCGAAATAAATTCATTCATTCATTCATAACTCAGATCAGATGGCTTTCGGAGTGAGGACAGACAGTGAGCAGATTGCGTTGAAAATGTGCCCCTCCCACTTTTAAAAGGCTTCCGACGCCGTTGACCGGATCAGTTTTATGGAATTTTTAAAAAATCATACATAACTCCTGAAAAGAAAAAAACTCTGTATTGCAGCTTCAATGAAAAAGTATTGAATTATCAGCAAAATGCATTTTAACACTTCTTCTCCCAAAAGCCGGTTAAAAATTTGGTAAAATCCCTCCCTGGGTTCACTGAGGGTCAACAAAGATTTTTGCAGACCTCCTTTGTGTGACTGCCTGATCAGCTGTGATTCTTCCTGCCTCTGTGTTCACTAAGGCTTGGTCACTGTGACCTAATGTTCGGAAACACGCTAATGATGATTGTTGGACAGTTTCAAACTGCTTCCTTAATGCAGCCCTATAAAAGTTTAGTATTCGTGGCCCAGTGAGAAGTTTGTCACTAGGTTGATGATCTGCTTCACGAAACTGCCATGCAGACCCTTTGCATAGGCACGCTAGCGTAATGACTTCAAAATATCCTGCACATTGCGCGCCATGATTGAGGATTATTTACTTTATTATTCACAGTATTCCCTCAGATTCACTATTTAGGGTTTTATGGCGAGCATGTGTATTTTATACAGGCAATGGGATCTAGTACTAGTGGGGTTCAGTGGAGTGGGGGGAGTGAGTGGAGCATGCGCAGGAGCAATCAACCGTCAGCGTTCCTGTCACCCAAACCCCCTCCGGTACCACCCACTCTGATTGGCTTTTGACTGAAGCTTGATTCTTCCTGCATCTCGCCTCATTCATTCAGTTAGTACGTGTGAGCCTTTTGCTCTGTGCTTGTTTTTTGGTAAACTTACCTATCACACTCATATTGGTTAATGGTGCGTTCACACCGGCCCAACCATCAACTTCATAAGCGGCAAGTTTATATGTAAAGTCTATGGTGGACGGGCGTCAGACAGACGTCAACGGCTCTGCATCGCTTTGTGAGCGTTATGAGCGGCAACTTTTCAAGCTTTTCGAGCGTTTCAGGCGTTGACGCTTGAAAGCAGGAAGTCTTCAAACAGGGCGCGGGACAGACGGAAGTAGCGCTGGAAGCAAACCTCATCCATATGTAGCTCCTGGAGCAAATGGTTTAACTCCTCAAACTCAGAACGCATCTGAAGAATGGGGTGTATCCACAAACGGAGTAAATAAAGCCAATCCTCTCTCTATATGATCCGCCATAGCTCCGAACACCCGATAACAAAGGAAGCCCCGCCTTCGCGCTCTTTTTAACGGTCCAGCGTTACGAGCTTTAACGCCTATGCGCTCTGACTGGCAGGCGTTATGAGCTTCAACTTTCAAACGTCAAACTTGGAACATTATGAGTGTTGCTTGACAAAGTGGCACCATTACACTTGCACGCTGTTATTACCGCCGCCAAGGATGTAACGTTTTCATCTAGGTTTGTTTGTTTGTTTGTCTGTCTGTTAGAAGGATAACGCAAAAACGTATGGATGATGATGACGACATTTTCAGGAAAGGTCAGAAATAACCAAAGGAATAATCTATTTGATTTTGGGGTTGATCCGGATTATCGTCTGGATCCAGGAATTTTAAAAATAAAACGGACATAGTACTTTCTATGATATGTCCAAGTGCTGCTTGGTGGAGGTTTGCGCTCTCCGAGTGCTTTTCTAGTTTCTAGTTAGTTTTCTAGTTCAGGGAGGGTTTATACAGGTAAAAATACATTGATCTGATCTGATGAAACCCTGCACCTGTGGGCACTTCAGTACATATAAAATGTTCAGGGTGAATAGTGTTAACCTTTATTAGAATGAGGTTTTAAACACTACAGTACAAAGTCTTGAGACATTGCATTGATAAATAAAAAACAAAAGGAACAACTAAAAGCTTTGTCAGTGTTTATTCAACATTCAAATTCAGCAATATCTGCATAGTATTTTCACTATTGTATCATAGTGCAAAACATGTTTGGGGATAAACAGTTTAAAAAATAAAATATGACCATTTCAAAATCTGATTGGCTAGTATAGTATTTTTTGTACAACGGTAACTACAGTGGATCAATATTATATTTTACAGGCTTTCAATATGCATCTCAAAAGTAGGAATGTTAAATACTATTTGCTCCTAGATTAGAAGGTGCTGAATTCACTTAATCACTTAATCTGAGCTTCACTGTGAAGATGTGATCTTACATTTCATGTTTGATCAAATTAGATTGTCTCAGATTGGGGGTGGCACCTGGGGTGGTAAGTCTATTTGGAATTGTGGTCCGTGTCCCCCTAGGCACTCCTTAGACCTTAATCCAATTGAGAAATTGTGGTCAATCCCCAAGAAGTGGGTGAACAAACAAAACCCCACAAATTCTGACAAACTCCAAGCATTGATTATAGAGGAATGGGCTGCCATCAGTCAGGATTTGGCCCAGAAGCTGATTAACTGTACATGTTTAACTTATTCTAAATTTTGCTTTAACAACTTTTTAAAGCATGAAATCAAAGTGAAACCTCCCCCAAAAAAACAAATATCCATGTAGAGAAATCACCTCCATACAAAGTCTGAATCCAATAAACATGTTTCCAAACAGTTTGCATGTTGATAAGAGTTTTATTTCCTTCACAGGCTGTGTGATGCAGAGTTGTTGATAAAATTGCAGAAAAACAAATTTTTATTCTGTTTTCTTCTTTTTCCTGAAGCTCCTGCAGCAGAGAAACCTACAGATCAAGACTGAACCCCAGATGAAGGTTCCAGTTATGACCATAAACAAGGCAGCTACGTCCAGACAGAAGTAGGTATACCAGGGCAGTCTGAAACCTTCTGCTTGCAGGTGGGCTGCTCCTTTGTTCCTGATGACGTACTCAATCCAGAAGATGGCCGTGTCTATCGGAGACACCGGTTGGTCTCGATGTAGCTGTGACAGGTGCTGAATGTTGTTGTGGTAAGACGGATTTTCTAAGATGTCCTTTAGAGCTTCCAGGAAATTCTCTTTGGTCAGTAATCTGGCCTCTACCACCCGAGCTGCACCGCGGTTCTTCAGTCGAACTAAGTTGTCAAACTGATCAAACAGGAGGGGCAGACCAAGAACTGGAACACCATGATAGATGGCCTCATACAGGCCATTGGTTCCTCCATGGGCTACAAAGACACGGGTTTTAGGGTGTCCCAGGAGATCGTTCTGGGGAAGCCACTTCACTAGCAGAGTGTTATTTCCCAGAGAGGAAGGTTTCTCACCCCCAAACCTCCAAATCACCTTCTGAGGGAGCTGAGCAAAAGCACCAGCGATAGCCTCTGTGATCTCAGGAGGCAGAGCTGACACCAGCGTCCCAAGAGACATGACGATTACTCCATGTTCCCCAGAACTCTGCATGAATACCTCCAACTCAGCAGGGAGGGGTTTGGCATCTTTGCACTGGAACCCTCCAATATACACCACATTGGGCATGGTGGGCCGAGGGAACTCAAATACAAAGTCTGTTCTAAACAGCCAGATATCAGCTGATAGCTGCAAAGACAGGAGATCAGTCCCAGGAGGGAAGTGCCGTTGGAACATGTCTGAGTATATAGGATTAATTACATAGTACTGCTCATAAATACTGTGGAAAAAGTGCAGCATATTTTTTGTCCTCTCTAGAAAGTCCATCTGATCACCAAGTTCACTTATTGAGTGAGGAACATATGAGACAGGAGATGGAGCTATGGTTAAATGACCTTCTCCTGTAATAATCCAACGCACATTGAAAACCATTGGTAACTTCAGGTAACCACCCAGAATCACTCCTAAAGTCAAAGCAGGGTCCGTCAACATCAAGTCAAACTTAGAGTCTTGTAACTTGGTCATTAATAAAGGGTCATCTAACATTGTTTTAGCTGCTTTGGCCAGTATTTCATGGACTCCTGCCGACATAGATATCATCAACTGCTGTTGGCAAAATGAACGTATAAAAGTGGGATAACTGCGGCAGTTCATGTTATCTTGTATGGAATTAATTAAAAAATTTTCATCCGTCCCAGTGTCTAGCATTGGAACATCAATGGAGTTATAGATGGAGGAGTCACTGGGGAGTATCCAGCTGTTGGCAGAGCGCAGAACAGTGATCTTGTGGCCCCTGGAATGAAGCTCTTCAAGGATAACCTTCATGTTGATCCAGTGGTTACCAATAACAGGCACCACCAGAATATTTGTGCCTTCACAGGAAGGTGTTCTGAGCATCAGGAAGCACAGGACCATCAGGATCACTGGGATTGTTCTGGACATTTCCTGTAAAACAAACAAACAAACAAAAAAATGAGGAAAAACATTAACCATGTAATTTTTCAAGTTTCTGCAGTAGCTAACAACTAATTTTTGAGACTTCACAATTGCTTTATCTTGCCGTAAAATGACAAAGCTGTGAAGAATTCAGACAATCCTTCCAATGGCAGAACACATTTGCCCATCGGTCAAATTCTGTATTGTAAAGAACATATTTAACGACTATTGACAGACGATCACATGACACTAAATCAACCACATTGCATAGCGTGACACAGTTACCAATATCGCTGCAAGTGTCCTATCTGTGCAACATAATCTGTGCTATAAACTGCTACTTTTTTAACACAAAGTGAACACTGCAGCTTAAACAACAAGGCAGCTTGTTTTTGGATTTTTACAGGCTAACGAATTTCATGCTACCAAACCATTTAGCTTCATCACATCAGACCAATGACATTGTTGAACAAAAAAACAATGAAACTGTTTGGATTAAATTGAAGACACTCACACTAAATTCTTCATTTTATGCTGCCTGCACATTATGCACATGATGCAGCTTTCAAATTAAAGGCAACTAATCTGGCTGTTGAAGAAGAAAATAGAGCCGCTGGACTGTTCTTGACTCAGATTGGCTAACAAACTAGCCTATGAGAGCACAGCTTCCTGTTTCCTTCCCCTCTGCGCATGGCAACAGTGCACGTAGTCTCTTCCTGTTTGTTACGTCTTATGCTAACAGCTTTTAGCCAGCAGCATGCTAGGCGTGGTTTCAACTGCAGGAGCTGATGAATACTAACGAACAAAGGAGTTGTGACGAAACAGATACAGACCGTTCGAACTTGGGAGAACTCGGGTTTTATCGCCACCTGCGTAGTTTGAGAGATAAAAACTGAAAGAGAAGTTGTTGACCTGTTTTCACACCCACTAGGAAGGTAAGAACACCTGTGGAGCTAAAATATTCAACAGAAACCTCAGAAAAACCGTTTTTAATGGAAGTGCCTCTTCAAGCTATTGACTGTTTCAGTATTAAACTCACTACTTGATCCTTTAGACGGATTACAACTTCAAATCGTAGCAACTGTCTAGTTCAGGATTGTGCTATCTTTATCACTGAAAGAGCCATTTTTCTATCGCTCATAAGTTTAAAGGTGCAATATAGAAAACAAACACCACAACAATATCTGGTGCGTGGATGCCCCAGCCACAACAACAGAACAAGGTCTCCTGCCATCGGGGTGCCAGGTTCATAACCCCCGCGCGCTCCGATGCCACGAAAATTCCTCACCCAAACCCACTCTGGCCCCGATCCTCTCTGGTTGCTCCTCCTCCAAGAAGGACAACAAAATCCACAGGGCTCTGAAGCAGCTGCTTAACCCGCTGACTCCGCTACACTTCACAGTGCCAGCCTCACTTTTATGGACTATTTACCATATAAGGCAACCCAAAATGGTGCCCACAACTCTGCCCGCTATAGGTTGGTATATGTAAATGCCAGTGTCCTCCCTGTCAAAATCAACTATTATATTATTACTTAAAATCTAATTTTTAAAGGTAACACCATATTTTCATTCTGCACCCCTTCAAATGCCCCATCTAGGGATTATCCATCCATCCATCCATCCATCCATCCATCCATCCATCCATCCATCCATCCATCCATCCATCCATCCATCCATCCATCCATCCATCCATCCTGCTTCCTGTTCAGGGTCACAAATCAAACATAAACAAACAGATTGTTTTCATGGAGATAAACAGCACCAGCCATCAAGATTCTGCAGGAACAAGAGAATAAAAATGGTTGGATGGATGTAGTTTGGTCATTTATTAGTTAAATGCCAACAAAATGAATAAAACTTCAACTTTGTTAAAGGCTTTTTCTGTTCTTCTCTATTATATGAAGAACTCACTCAATAATACAACAATGTCATATCTATTTGCTGCATTTAATACAATTTGGCTCTAGTATGATGCAGAAATGTTGGTTTTGTTGGATCAGGAGAGTCCGACTGCAGGTAGAAAGATTCAGAAACAGATTAAAGTTCAACTGATTGCTGCATTTTACAGACCTTTCAGTTAAACTCAAGCCGTGTTCGTTCAGTTCTGGTTCTAGAACCAGTTTATACAGACAGAACAACCCGTTTGTAATATTAGTGTCATTCTACTGCAGAAATAATTGGAAAGGAAAAAATGCTAAAATGATTTATTTCCTATTAGATTCATAAGGATTTTACAATGAGCCACTTAAAAGTGGCTGGAGAGTCCTATGTGTCTCTAGAGCTGCAGGTTGCATACCCCTAGTCTAGTTTATATCTAATCACTGTGAAAAGCTCTTTTTTATATACTAAAACCTTTTGTACTACATTAAATGATGAAATAATCAAATCTCTCACCTGGCGTATGATGAACCAGATTTCAATAGTGTGGCTTGAGCTGCTGGTTCTCAGTGTGGCAGGATACTGTGGCATTTTTATTTGGAGATAGTTTTGCTTTTAAACCCTGATCAACTGCTGTTGGTCTAAGTCATGAGACAAAGTCCAGTATGTGGATTAAAAGTCAATCCCAAAGGTTGCGTGATGGGTGTGAGTACTGTCACCTTACAGCAAATATGATTCAGGTTCACATCTCTGCAGAGGCCTCTCAGTTTGCAGGTTTTACCAGGTATCACATTTTCCTCTTATAATCTAAAAACATGCCTAATAGGTTGCATGTGTGTGTTGGCTCTTTGGTGACCTGTACAGGGTGTCCCCCACCTCTCACCCACTGCCAGCTGGAGATAGACACCAGCTTTCTACCACGTCAGAGTTAATATTTTACATGGTTGTAACTGCTGGTCATTTATCTAGAATGAGAAAATTGAAATAAAACAAACTTTAGAGACCTGTTACATATTAGGCTGGTCATGTGACCTGAACGTAGTTCCAAATAAACATCAACAGTCATGAAACTGGAATGCAGATTATCTTGTTGCAGGCTCAACGTATGTTAACTTTATATTTCAGTATTTTCATAATTTAACCTTATTTTATTTGGAATTTGGTTGCCAACCTAAAGTTGCATCACATTTATCAACCTGCTGAAGCTAAACTATGAAGGGTTCTACTTCAGGAGCCTTTTTAAATATCATGGGGCCTTTTTTGGAGCCAGTTTTTGCCACCCTCCATTTCCTCTGCAGGGTTCATGATTAAAACTGAAAACATTACCTGTAGGGAGGTAGAGAGGGGTAGAGAATGAAAGGCCAAGATGCTCTGGGACATCCAGATATCGATGGACGAAACTGCAACGGCTAACCAATCAGACAAACTACAGAAGAAGGCAGCAGTGATTGATGTAGCTATCTCAAGTGACTGTAACTCCAAAACAAGGAACATTAGAAACTCAAGAAATATCAAGAGAAAACAGGGACATTGTGGAAAATGAAGGCCTCAGTGGGATCGGTGGTCATCGGAGTACTCGGTGTTGTGACCTCACACTGGGAGAGTGCCACCAACAGGATCAATGTAAGAGACGTCTGTCCAAAAGAGTGCAGACGTACCGGTTACGTTCTGGACGTCTTCAGAATGTACAGGTTGACCCGGACCTGGCCATAGTAAACCCCACTTATCCTGCAGTAACAGCTGCAGACACACTCCAGCTTCTTTACATGCTTGTGCTGCAAAAGGTGTGCGTAGAGAATGAATATATTTATTTAATATTTTCTAAAACACTGTGCAAAGATTTACCACAAATCTTTAAATTATTTTTTTGCTTTAACGCCAACAATCAAATTTATTAATAATAAATATTTCTACCAATGATACACAAAATAAAAACAGATTGAGTTAGTTGCCAATATGAACATTAGTAAATTTCAGTAATTTGAATTTGCTTTGCAAAATATTTTTAACTCTTTAATAGATTCTGTTCTTTTTTAGACTGAATGGGGTCCAACAGAACTAATTCAATGGGTTGTTAGTGTTAATGTGTAGCTGACAAGATCAGTAAGTCAAAAAAACAAACAACAAATAAACCTTTTAATGCACCAATCATTTCGAAACATAAACTCGAGAACAAAATACTGAAAATATTCAGACAATATACAGAAAACTCAAAGCCAGACTTTTTTTTTCCCCTCAGTGTACAAACATTCATTCATCAATTTTATCACAAGCCATAAACCTTTATGATTTACCGCCTAAAGCTGAACTTTGCTTCACAAACTCAAGACAACTGTGTTTAAAAGCAACGCCGTCTCCAAAATCAAACAGCATCCCGTCTCACTGATGATGGACAACTCCAGCAAAACGTCTGGAATCAGCTTCAGCAACAACCAGGTGAGGAATTAAATTCCTACAAATTACTAAAACAATTTTTTTCCCCCCATCATCAAAAAATAAGACGCACAGCACACAATCCAAAAGTAATGGTATAAAATTAACTTAATTTTTCATACGGTACTGAAAATTTAAATTAAAGCCAACTAGAGTGCAGCGTAGCGTTATATTATCAGACAATTGTTCCAAATGTTAGTCAGTCGTTTACTGTTCAGGGTTGTAGGTGACACGTTCTCTGGCAACCGTTTGACCCACATGCGAGACACAGACACAGACAGCGGTCTCTGGTGCAAAAGTGACAGGTTTATTTACAAGTGATTGAATGTGCTCAGTGCTCAGGACTTCAGGAGGGCAGGATACAGGAACTGTAGATGAGAAATCTGTTAGCAGAAGAATCTTGTAAATGGTTCTGGGGATTTTGCAGCAGGTGAATGATTTCACTCACGTGAGGATGATGAGGATGGAGCTCGAGGGAGGGAAGGTTCAGAGGTGCGGCTGTGCAGAGAGGTGGAATCCAGTGCCGGGTGAGAGCGCTGAAGAGCGGGCAGGCAGTGAGGAGGAGATCGGTCACACTGGGATCCACACAGGGTTACAGGGTTCCACTGGCACACAGACAGGGAAACTCAGGAGGGAACACGAGGAGCAGGCTGAGGTGTATTCTGGAGAAAACAGGTTATCAATCTACTAAGTAGTTCACTAAGAAACACTAGGAAACTCGGAAGTAAGTTGGCTCAAAGATTGTACCGTGTAGGTTAACAGCCAGACAAGGAATGAAGGGCTGTCAGCGTCTTAAATACATCCTGCTCCTTAATCAGCCCAGATCTCCTCCAGGTGTTGCTCATCAGGCTGCCACAGCTCTCCAGCGAAGATCTTCTCTGAGAAGGAGATGACTCACCCGACACAAACACAAAAACACAGCCCAGACAGTGAACCTGACAGTAGGGAGCTGATGTCTCCAGGTGTAGGGATAGGCAGTATCTTATCATTTGCAATATATCGTTGAAAATTCTAATGATAAAAATTTGTCCCGTTGCGATAATAACGATAAGTTACGTTGATGACGTAGTTCTGTGCACGCCCGATTCACTGTTCAAGTGCTGAGTGAAAAAAATCATGACATGAGGTTGAGAAGAAACTTGTTTTAAAGTGAGAGGCTAACGCCAAGTTTGGAACTGGTTTGATTACAGAAAATCAGATGAGGAGTAAATTACAGCAAAATGCAAAGTTTGAAGAAAAACGGTGGTTACAAAGAGTGGAAACACATCCAATCACATCCACCGTACAGTCATGTGACTTCACCCCAGTCTGCAGGGAACAGTACTCACCGTGTCAGTGTTACCGAGTGTTTAGACTTCTCTCAGGTCTCTTTTCCAAAAAAAGCAACTAGCGACAAATCTCTTGACTTTTTATGGCGTTATTTTATATTTTTGCAGACTAACGTGGAACACGTATCATTGTTATTGTGTTCTCTTAGCAGTGGAGCGCTCGCAGCATGCTGCATTAGTCCCGCCTCAAGCCGCCGCAGCTGATTTTGCAAAGGCAAAAAATTTTCTGTCTAAAATAAACGACTTCACACTTTCATCAAATCACCAATTTCATTCACAGCCCCAGTCATTTCCTCATCTGGTCTGTCTGGTTGCTTCTCTGAGTCTAAACTGACCTCTTAAGAAATACAGAAAGAAGTTGGAATAGAACCCTGAATTAAAAGAGTGGTTGAAGAACCCTTTACATTTACAAGCACACTGTGCAAGTTAGGCCATTTGATATAAAAAGGGGGAGGGGCTAGTTATCGTCCATTTATCGTTATAAAGGTGAGCTGCTAAATATGAGGCCATCCTTATCCAGATGTCATTGGGTGAGAGGTGGGGCCACTTGGACAGGTCACCAGCCCATCGAAGGGCCACACATAAACAAACAACCACTCACACACCAAGGGACAATTCAGAGTTACCAATTAACCTCAAGCATTTTTTTAGTCTGTGGGAGGAAGAATGTTTAAAGAGGTAAATAAATGGGGGGTTGGCTCACAGTAAGGTTTATTACTGATGATCCTCTATTGTTTCTGAAGGACTCTGGCCGTCTTGCGATGTCAGTGTTTTTATTGCATGTGTTCATTGATGTACATCTCTGTTCCTCTCAGATTTTTTTTTTTTTGCCACAACAAATCATTCTTTGTAAACTTTTTGATTCACAACCCGGTTAACTATAGCTGGTTTGACTTGTCTTTCCTTGGAAGCTGATGACAGTCTGCAGTATCCCTGCTGTTAATGAGCATGTGAGCAAATGGATTTCTCCTGGCGTCTCATCCTCTGTGCTTGTACTGCAGGCCCTCGCGTAGGACCAATGTTTAATATTCAATCCCATTACAATGACAATCTTCCATCTTGGTATATTGTTCTAGTTCATCTATTCATCAGGTTCTCTACTTTTCTATAACTAGTTTTATAACTAACTTGTGGCAAAATATAAAGTATAAAGTGTCACTGACAATCTGCTAAATGCAGTACAATACTGAGCTTATGGGGAAAAAATGGGCACCCTCACGACTTTGATCCACACTGACTCAGATGTTGCGCAGCATCAGATGAGTCAGATCAGCTCAGTCAGATGGAAGAGAAGTGGTCAGACTGGCAAACATATCAGTCATGTATCCCCACAGGTAAACTAACAGTAAATATTTTCAGCACAAACATTAAACAGTCTAACAGGTGATCTGCCCGATGTTAACATCTGTGGCAATTTGCGATGAGAATAAAAAAGTAATTTAAGTGAACAGCACAAATAAAACAGACGGTCAAAAAGACTTGATATAAAACAGAGTAAATGAACAGTAAGGACCAGTTCAGTCTGTTCAGTGGCATGTTAGGATCCAATTGCTTGAATTGCAAAAACGTGATAACAAAAAAGTCAGCAGGACTTTAGTACTGACCCTTAGTGAAACCAAAGACAGATTTTCAAAAAAATTCCCTGGCCTTAGGGTATCTAGTGTTAAATTCACAAGAAGAATCTGCACATGAATGTTAAAATGAATTATTTATTTTCTTTCAGGAAATGTTCAGAATAATCCCAGTGGTCCTGATGGTCCTGTGCTTCCTGTTGCTCAGACCACCTTCCTGTGAAGGCAGCAATATTCTGGTGGTTCCTGTTGATGGTAGTCACTGGATCAACATGAAGGTTATCCTTGAAGAGCTTCATTCCAGGGGCCACAGGATCACTGTGCTGTGCCCTGCCAACAGCTGGTTCATCTCCAGTAACTCCTCCATTTACACCTTTATTGATCTACCATTTCAAGATGATTGGAGGAGCACAGGTTTCAATGACTACGTGCAACAAGTCATGAATTGTCACAGATATCCTGCTTTTGTACGCTCTTTTTGCCGACAACGATTTATGACGGCTTTATTAGCAACAGGCCATGGCAAATTTGGAAGAGCGGCTGCAAAAATATTAGATGACCCCATGTTTTTGAAAAAAGTACAGGAATCTAATTTTGACTTGATGCTAACGGACCCTGCTCAGTCTTTAGGAGTCATTCTGGGTGGTTACCTGAAGCTACCAATGGTTTTTAATGTGCGTTGGCTCAATAACGGGGAGGGTCACATAGTTGTAGCTCCATCCCCTGTCTCATACGTACCTGTACCAGGAAGTGAACTTGGTGATCAGATGGACTTTCTAGAGAGGACAAAGAATATGTTGCACTATCTCTACAGTATTTATGAGCAGTACTATGTAATTAACCCTAAATATTCAGACATGTTCCAACGGCACTTCCCTCCAGGGACCGACTTAATATCTTTGCAGCTATCAGCTGATATCTGGCTGTTCCGAACAGACTTTGTATTTGAGTTCCCTCGGCCCACCATGCCCAATGTGGTGTATATTGGAGGGTTCCATTGCAAAGAAGCCAAACCCCTCCCTTCTGAGTTGGAGGTATTCATGCAGAGTTCTGGGGAACATGGAGTGATCGTCATGTCTCTTGGGACGCTGGTGTCAGCGCTGCCTCCTGAGATCACAGAGGCTATCGCTGGTGCTTTTGCTCAGCTCCCTCAGAAGGTGATTTGGAGGTTTATGGGTGAGAAACCTTCCTCTCTGGGAAATAACACTCTGCTAGTGAAGTGGCTTCCCCAGAACGATCTCCTGGGACACCCTAAAACCCGTGTCTTTGTAGCCCATGGAGGAACCAATGGCCTGTATGAGGCCATCTATCATGGTGTTCCAGTTCTTGGTCTGCCCCTCCTGTTTGATCAGTTTGACAACTTAGTTCGACTGAAGAACCGCGGTGCAGCTCGGGTGGTAGAGGCCAGATTAGTGACCAAAGAGAATTTCCTGGAAGCTCTGAAGAACATCTTAGAGAATCCGTCTTATCACAACAACATTCAGCACCTGTCACAGCTACATCGAGACCAACCGGTGTCTCCGATAGACACGGCCATCTTCTGGATTGAGTACGTCATCAGGAACAAAGGAGCAGCCCACCTGCAAGCAGAAGGTTTCAGACTGCCCTGGTATACCTACTTCTGTCTGGACGTAGCTGCCTTGTTTATGGTCATAACTGGAACCTTCATCTGGGGTTCAGTCTTGATCTGTAGGTTTCTCTGCTGCAGGAGCTTCAGGAAAAAGAAGAAAATAGAATAAATGTTCCAATAAAAAAAAAGATTTTCTTGTAAGCGCTCAATTTTTTCAGGGAAACATTTCTGTCTCGTATTCTAATTTGTTTTTCAAAAAATAAAACATCTTTCTCTCCTGACCTGATGTGATTGTTTTGTTTTGACTCCTCCAATCAAATTTAATAACAACTAGAAAAATCACTCGTAGAGCTCAGACCACCATCAAGCACCTCAGTTCCCCCATATTGGGATTTACACCAAAAATATCAGTCTCCCATTTGTTGTATCGACATTATCAGATCCGGTGACCATGTATACACCTTTAACAATTGGTTTGACATTGATTCATTATTATTT
The DNA here is from genome assembly GCA_006937955.1 of Pachypanchax playfairii. NCBI lineage: Eukaryota > Metazoa > Chordata > Actinopteri > Cyprinodontiformes > Aplocheilidae > Pachypanchax > Pachypanchax playfairii. Next base: position 2,049,635 of record SSNP01000068.1, read on the forward strand.
CAGTAGTTAGTCACAAAAATCACTTTTTCAGTGATGGTGGTTTTCTTCTGGATCAAGCTCCAGAACTTTTGAAGGAACATCAATTCTGTTTCACACTTCAGATTCCACAGTGTCCACCATTATCGATGTCTTCAGAATGTACAGGCTGCACATCGGCCTCTGGGCCTGACACTAATAAACCCCACTTCTCGTCGTAACAGCTGGGGACACACTTCAGCTTCTTTACATCCCTGTACTGAAAAAAGTGTGTAGAGAACGGATGCATGAGCCCATTTATTTTAAGAGGCCATTTCATACAAATTATTTCTTAAGTATTTACCAGTAATATGAAACATTTTACATCTAAAAAACGTTTAGATTTAGATTTAATTCGGCTGGTTCCAGACTGTTTCTGTCAGGCTTCGTCAGCAGCTCGTTCATATTCATTATTCAAATTTGATGGACTCAGATTGACTAACAAACTAGCCTATCAGAGCAAGGTATACTGTTTCCTGCCCCGCTGCACATGGCAACATCAGACGTCGTGTCTTCCTGTTTGATACGTCTTATGCTAACAGCTTTTAGCCAGCAGCATGCTAGGCGTGGTTTTAACTGTGGGAGCTGCCAAATACTAACGAACAAAGGAGTTGTGACAAAACAGATACAGGCTGTTCAAACTCGGGAGAACTTCTGTCTGGACGTAGCTGCCTTGTTTATAGTCATAACTGGAACCTTCATCTGGGGTTCAGTCTTGATCTGTAGGTTTCTCTGCTGCAGGAGCTTCAGGAAAAAGATGATGTTTCAAAACAAATAATGATTTCCTTGTAAATGTTCAATTTTATGCAGGGAAACATTTCTATCTCATATTCTAAAAACATTTTTGTCCTGATGTGTTTTTTTTTTTTGGTTTTTACTCCTACAATCAAATTTAATAACAACTAGAAAACCACTTGTAGAGCTCAGAGTCAGACCACCAGCAAACACCTCAGTTCCCCCATATTGTGATTTACACAAAAAAATATCAGTCTCATCTTTCTTGTGTAAACATTATCAGATTCATTAACCATGAAAACACCTTTAGTAATTGGTTTGACATTGATCTCATTAGTAGTTATTTATAAAAATCGCCTTTAAAGTGATGGTGGTTTTCTTCTGGATCGATCTCCAGAAATGTTGAAGGAACATCAAATCTGTTACACACTTCTAAAACTCTATTCACACCATACCTATAAATCTAACCCCTAACCCTAAAAAGGGGAGTCCCCCTCATGGGGACCAGGCTTCGGTCCCCACAAGAACCCTCGGACCCCAGAAAGATAGTAAAAGTCAGGAAACGGGTCCTCAGGAGTTCAGAAATACAAACCCACACACACACACACACACACACACACACACACACACACACACACACACACACACGCTATACTTGTGTGGGCATTGTATTGACTTCCATTGATTTTACTATACCTAACCCAGACACTTTCCCTAACCTTAACCATTAGTGACACATGTCTAACCCTTACCTTAACCTAATTCACACCATACCTCTAAACCTAACTATTAGAGTGCAATTGCTTGTTAAACATTGTGTTAAATATTCAAAGAGAATCAGAGGTGTGTCCAAACTTTTGGTCTGTACTGTATGCCCACACACACACAACCAGAAACTCATTCCAAGGGTCGATTATAGAATCATCAATTGACCTATTCTGCAAGTTTTTGGAAAGAAATTGGAAATCTTGGAGAAAACCAATGGATGAAGAAGGGGAACATGCAAACTGCTAACAAGTAAAAATGTAGTTGTATTTGGCTGTATTTAGTGCGGATGTTTTAAAACAGACTGCACGGTGGCACAGTTGGTAGAGCTGTTGCCTTGCAGCTGGGCTGGGGCCTTTAAGGTGTTTGCATGTGTGCATGCGTGGGTTTTCTCCGGGGACTCCGGTTTCCTCCCACAGTCCAAAAACATGTAAAAGGTTAATTGGCAACTCTAAATTGTCACTAGGTGTGTGCGTCTGTGTGTGCATGGTTGTTTGTCTATGTGTGGCTCTGTGATGGACTGGTGCCCAAAGACTGCTGGAGATTCACCAGCTCCCTGCAACCCTGAACATGAAGAAGCAAGTTCAGAAAATGGATGCATGTTTTATATCAGCACTGGTGTGATTTGGTCCTAAGCACGGGGCTGCGTGCCCAGAAGGTGCGCTGTTGGTAGTTAGTCCCTGTGGAGCCTGGAAAACGCTCCGACAGGTCGTTTGTCACAAACGAAAACACTCTCACAGGTCGTATTTTGGAGCTGTCACAATCAACCTATATGGTCGTATACTGTGCAGAACCCTCAAGCTCTGAGGCATCTGGTAGAAGATATAAGCTTGAAAGGGGAAGTGCAGCCAGCCTGTTTATTTAGACTAAAGAAAAAATGGAACTTGTTTAAAATTTGAGCATCATTTCTGAAATAAACTTGTGTTCCTATAGGCTAGTATTGCCATCAAGTTTGGTTTCTTCTTTATCTCCAGAAAAAGCATTTGTGTTTTAAATCTGATTGTCCAAAAAAACGATTTCACTACATTTTACATGGGGGTTAAAATTGTTTATTTTATTTTATTTTTTCAAGATTGAATCTGAGGCAGAAATGTTGTTATATTGCACTGTATGTTACAAATTATGACACATGTTCACAGTTACAATGACAACATTTGATAATATTCAGAATTTTATTCTGTTTTCTTCTTTTTCCTGAAGCTCCTGCAGCAGAGAAACCTACAGATCAAGACTGAACCCCAGATGAAGGTTCCAGTTATGACCATAAACAAGGCAGCTACGTCCAGACAGAAGTAGGTATACCAGGGCAGTCTGAAACCTTCTGCTTGCAGGTGGGCTGCTCCTTTGTTCCTGATGACGTACTCAATCCAGAAGATGGCCGTGTCTATCGGAGACACCGGTTGGTCTCGATGTAGCTGTGACAGGTGCTGAATGTTGTTGTGGTAAGACGGATTCTCTAAGATGTCCTTTAGAGCTTCCAGGAAATTCTCTTTGGTCACTAATCTGGCCTCTAGCATCTGAGCTGCACCGCGGTTCTTCAGTCGAACTAAGTTGTCAAACTGATCAAACAGGAGGGGCAGACCCAGAACTGGAACACCATGATAGATGGCCTCATACACGCCGTTGGCACCTCCATGGGCTACAAAGACACGGGTTTTAGGGTGTCCCAGGAGATCGTTCTGGGGAAGCCACTTCACTAGCAGAGTGTTATTTCCCAGAGAGGAAGGTTTCTCACCCCCAAACCTCCAAATCACCTTCTGAGGGAGCTGAGCAAAAGCACCAGCGATAGCCTCTGTGATCTCAGGAGGCAGAGCTGACACCAGCGTCCCAAGAGACATGACGATCACTCCATGTTCCCCAGAACTCTGCATGAATGCCTCCAACTCAGCAGGGAGGGGTTTGGCATCTTTGCAATGGAACCCTCCAATATACACCACATTGGGCATGGTGGGCCGAGGGAACTCAAATACAAGGTGTGTATTGAACAGCCAGATATCAGCTGATAGCTGCAAAGATAATAAGTCGGTCCCAGGAGGGAAGTGCCGTTGGAACAGGTCTGAGTATATAGGAAAAATTACATAGTACTGCTCATAAATACTGTAGAGATAGTGCAACATATTCTTTGTCCTCTCTAGAAAGTCCATTTGATCACCAAGTTCACTTCCTGATACAGGTACGTATGAGACAGGAGATGGTGCTAAATCTATATGACCGTCCTCAGGATTAAGCGAACGAACATTAAAAACCATTGGCAGCTTCAGGAATCTACCTAGAATGACTCCTATAGGATGAACAGGGTCCGTCAACATCAAGTCAAACTTAGGTTCCTGTACTTTTTTCAAAAATAAGGGGTCATCTAATATTTTTGCGACTGCTCTTTCAACTCTTCTTGTGGCTACTACATGGATATTTGTCCAAAAGTACTGTCTGCAAAAAGGGCGTATAAAAGCTGGATAGCGGCTGCAGTTCATGACCTGCTGCAAAATATAATGTAAACGACTACTGCTTGTCTTTTCGACTTGAATATCAATAAAGGTATAAATGGAGGAGTTACTCGGGATGTACCAGCTGTTTGGGGAGCGCAGAACAGTAATTTTGTGGCCCCTGGAATGAAGCTCTTCAAGAATAACGTTCATGGTGAGCCAGTGGCTACCACCAACAGGCACCACCAGAATATTGCTGCCTTCACAGGAAGGTGGTCTGAGCAACAGGAAGCACAGGACCGTCAGGATCAGGAGGATTGTTCTGGACATTTTCTGTAAGAAAAGAAATAATCATTAATTGGAACACTCTTGTGCAGATTATTTCTTGGAGTTTAAAGCTTTAACACATGTTCTGTTAAATTTATGAACTGTTTCAAATCAGTGTTTTAGGATTATGAGAATTGTTTCAATTTGAAGATCATGTTTTAACATTTGCAATAAATCTTTGCACAGTGTTTCAGAAAACGCTATCAAATAAATGTATTCATTCATCCGTACTCTACGCAGTTTTTGTAGCACAGTGATGTAAAGAAGCTGGAGTTAGGGGTAATTTTGTTACCGAAAACTAAAGGAAAATAATTTCATCAGCGCACATTTTTCACCGGAGGAAAACTACTGCAGGTAAAACTCCCATTAATATAACTGGGACTAAATAAGTCTGTATTTTCCTGGACTAAATAAGACAAGACTGAAATATAGTTTGCTAAATAAAAACTGGACTAAAATCTACAGACATTTTAGTTCACGAAGAAAGACGAGAGGAAAATTATATTGATTTTGTGAAATTCTGTCTCCACCTCCTCCGCCACTCACACAACAGTGACTCACCCCCCCCATTTCAAAACTGCAGCGAGGACGGGCACAAACACATGATAATGTTGTTAGCTTATGTTAGCTCCTTAGCATGTAGCCACTTGTTGATAGAAATATGTGTGAAGTTGAATTTATGCCAACTTAGATACATCATGCAGGTCAGGTAACTGTTTTTGGTTGATTTGCAAGTGTAATAAACTCGTCTAAGAGCTGCAGGTGAAACCCCTGGGCAGTTAACTGGATACAAACGAGCTGCCAGACACCCTGTAAAAAACGGAATTGTCCCACATTCAGAGTAAATATTACCCGTTCCATATTGGGGTTTAAAGGAACGCGATTTGTCCCGTTTTTCAGCTAGAAAGAAAAAAAGATCAGTTTATCAGTTGTTTGTTGAAGCTGCAGCTGCTGGTCTGAATATCTGGTGAAAAGGAAACATGAAGATGAAACCAGAAGATGTCTGTAATATGGCGTTACTGAGAACAATTTATTTCACTCTATGCAGATATTATCTACCCACACGAGCAGTTTCTTTCCTCCCGCGAGCGTAAATTCAACATTAAAGCAGATTCAACCATTCACGCACGCTCGAACGAACTGCTCGTGCAGGTATGTAACTTTTGACAGTTTGGAGGCGGAACCCACCTGCAGCACTGACCCTCACATGATTGGTTCTTTACAATCAGTTACGCCCACATGATGAGGTCATCATTCTATAACCAGAACTCAAAGTTTACTAGTTGTTAAAAGAGATCAATGTTGATCCATGTAGAAACATATAATTGTTACTTTTAATATGAGAGATTATTACAATGAAATCTAATTTATTTACAATTGTTTGGTTTTATGATCGCAGGGTTAATTGATGGTGGTCATGTGATCACAGGACAGCGATTTCTTTTCAGCTCAAGCACCTGCTCAAGTGTCGGCATTAGAGAGGGGGTAAGGGTGGTAAATTTGTTGACTGTCTCTCTGATCACTGTTACTATTTCCTGTTCAATTATATAATTTTGAATATGTTGTCAGGTATTAAATCTTTCTTTAATAAAGTAAAAAAAAACACATTTTTGGATCACAGTGAATATTTTTTAACGAGCGCATTAAGAGCCTCTCAGCTGTTTGTCCCCGCAGTCTAAAGTAACAATAAACCTGCTTTGTAAAGACACAAATTAGGAAAAATATCGGGCTGTACTCTGTCAACGTTCTTTATATTTCTGCTCTCTAACACATGAACTGAATCAGCATAGAAGCTCATAAAAATGTTAAACTACATTTAAAAAATGTTATTCCACAGTTGAAATTCAATTTAGGCTCCTAAAGTATAATTTTGTCTTTTCTATGGCTTATTAACTATTTATTTTAGTAATTTGTAGGAATAAGTCTGAATTTAATTCCTCACCTGGTTGTTGCTGACGCTGATTCCAGGCGTTTTGCTGGAGTTGTCCATCATCAGTGAGACGGGATGCTGTTTGATTGTTTTTGGAGACGGCGTTGCTTTTAAACACAGTTGTCTTGAGTTTGTGAAGCAAAGTCCAGCTTTAGGTGGTAAGTCATAAAGGTTTATGGCTTGTGATAAAATTGATGCATTGACATGTTTGTATACATTGAGAAAACATTGTGGCTTTGAGTTATCTCTATATTGTAAAAGGATTTTTGAGCTTTTTGTCCTTCAGTTTATCTGTATCTAAATGACTGGTGCATTAAAAGGTTTATTTATTTGTTGTTTGCTTGTTTTTAATGAAGTTACTGATTATGTCTGTCATGATTTGAGTGTTTATGTTAAGTTGTCAGTATTTCCACTGTCGCCCAATAACAAATGCAATAACACATGAGATACTGTTTGAAGCTATAATACAATGAACACCGTCAAGTCAAGAAAGCTCTGCCGGATCATCACTAACCATAACACAAGGGCAGCCTCAAAAGGTCAAGAGAAGATAACAGAAACCATGGAAAGAAAAAAAAAATGATTGCCTTAAGTTTACTGATACTAACTAATACAGATACTGATATTGGTACAAAATTTACAAGATATCAAATTGCAACTGGAGATCCAAGACTTTTCAAACAAAATTTACAGTTCTGAATTCAAATTCAATTCAATTCAAAAATACTTTATCAATCCTCGAAGGAAAATACAGTGTTGGAGCTCAGTTCTTCTTTAGGAAGCCATTGTAGAGGGTTCTACCTCTGGGCAAGAAGGATCTCCTGTAGCGGTCTGGGCTGCAGTAGATCTGAAGAAGCTTCTGACTGAAGACACCCTGTTGTTGCGTTACAGTGTTGTGAAGATGATGATGATGATGATTTTCCATGACGATTTTCAGTTCAGCTCAGTTCATTGGCTCTATCCAGACTTCCATCTAAGTGATCCTCCTTCTCCTTAAAGCCTGTTATCTTCTTCATCCCTGACCACACATCTCTTATATTGTTTTGCTGGAGCTTGTTCTCCAGTTTTTTTCTGTACACCTCCTTGTTGCTTCTAATCTTGATTTTAAGTTCTTTTTTGTCCACTTTTCAATGCATCCCTGAAAGCTCTTTTTTTTGTTCAGCAGTTCTTTCAGGTCACTGGTGATCCAGGGTTTGTTATTGGGGAAGCACTTCACTGTTCTGGTGGGAATGATGTTGTCCACACAGAAGTTTAAATAGTCAGTCACACACTCAGTCATAGCATTGACGTCCTGTCCATGTGGCTCACAAAGTGCATCCCAGTCTGTAGCCTCAAAACATCCTTGAAGAATTTCTTTAGCTTCCTGTGACCACCCCGTCACAGTTCTTTTGATCACAGGTTGCCTCTGGACAATGGGTTTGTATACTGAGCAGAGAAAACAAGATTATGGGCTGCCTTGCAAAGAGCAGGTTATGCAAAGGACCTGTATACATCCCTAACATTTGCATAGAACAAGTCAAGTATTTTGTTTTCTCTGGCGGAGCAGCTGGCAAACTATTGAAATGTTGGCAGTGTAGAAGAGAGAGAGAGGCAGGATTAAAATCTCCAGATATTGCCACAAATGCAATTGTGTGCGGTATTTGTAGCTTAGCAACAGTTGAGCCAATGGTGTTACATGCAGACTTGGCATTAGTTGATAGTGGAATGTAAACAGCTACTAAAATGAAACTGGTGAGCTCGGGAGAGTCCGAGGAGACACAGAAGCATCGAGTGTAATCCAGCAAGGAGCACTGCAGCTCAGAATAATCGTCTGCTTCTTCTCCGCCCACGCAGTTTAACGAGCAGGTGTTCCAGCGTTCCAACCAAAGATCTTCTTCCTGAGAAGATGACTCACTCAGTACAGTCGCTCACAGAACCTGACATAACTCTTTTTCCCCATATAGTAATAATTTCTTACCTTTCAAGCAAAAATGGCGCCCACTGTGGGTCTTTTCTCATACTGTACCAAAATTCTCTCAGCGTTTTCCACTTCTCAAATGCCAAACTGATCTTTGCCTCCGTTGATGCGACTCAAGTTTCACCCTTCTTGTCACGCTGGAAAAACTCTTGGTTCCTTTTTCTTGGTTGGGGTCTGGGCTGGAGTGTGCTCTCTTGTTCTTCGTAGAATCGATGCTTCAAATGCACCTCTCTCTGCAGCGTGAACGTGGATGACTTCATGATGCATTTGAGTGCCTCTGGAAAGTACGGTGTGTGTTCGACCCGAACAAGCTGTATTAATAACTAATAAAATGATTTTACATGCATTTAGAGGCAACTACGGTGAAAATGCCTGGGCTCTTTCTAATGACCAGGACATTGTTGTAGTATGTATGAGGAAGAAATTGTACAGTTTGAAACATTTATTTGTGGTTAAACTTTCTTAGAGTCCCTTTAAAGAGCAACTCACCCTCAAAATAGTTTTTTTCTGCTTATAAACTGTTTTAGTGGGTCTTTATGCAACCTTACAGTTTCTGGGCATTTTTTAACATTCTCATGTAAACTTGTTAATTCTACACTTTTTGATATAAAAACGTTAGTGCTGCCCTCTTAGGGTTGAAAGGTGGCTATTGCATTTGAATTTTGTGATTGGCTGAAAGCGGTACATTTCCACGTCAGCGGTACATGTCTATGTCACCAGCATCATCTCTAAGACACGCCTTCTGGAATATAAAACCATCTCTCAGACAGACACACTCGCCCCCGCCCGCCCATTGCCTCCAGCTTCTCACCAAAGAGCTACACACAGGGATTTAGAGCAACTGTCTGAAAACTACAACAAAGAGAATAACTAGTATCAGTAAAAGAATAATGAAATCAGGGCAAAGACTTCAATTTTACTGCAGTGATTGTGTGGATGTGATTTGTGCACGTTATATTTCTATTCAGGCATTTACTCAGACACCTCTTTGCAACACGGTAATAGCTTTAGCATTGTGACTAACAACAATCAATCAGTAAACTATTCTGAAAACTACGACAAAGAGAATAACTAATATCATTAAAAGAATAATGAAATTGGGGCAAAGACTTCCCTTCAGTGGTTGTGATTGTGTGGATGTGATTTATAGACATCATATTATCATCATGCTCGGGTTACAAGTCTACAACATGACAGAGTCACACTGGAGCTAATATAAACACAAAGAAGTGCGACACGTCAATCACAGCACAAGACCGCCTCTCCCTCAGGGTCCTGAGTAACGCCTATTTCAACATTACTTGAAAAAGCAGTCAGAAGGCAGGAAGATAATATAGAGGGGGGTGAGTTGCTCTTTAAATTTGATTGTAGGAGTTAAAAAAAACAATCACATCAAGTCAGGTGTGAAAAATGTTTTATTTTTTTTTTAGAATACGAGACAGAAATGATTCCCTGTAAAATCTGAGCGCTTGCGAGGAAATTTTTTTTTTTTGAACATTTATTCTATTTTCTTCTTTTTCCTGAAGCTCCTGCAGCAGAGAAACCTACAGATCAAGACTGAACCCCAGATGAAGGTTCCAGTTATGACCATAAACAAGGCAGCTACGTCCAGACAGAAGTAGGTATACCAGGGCAGTCTGAAACCTTCTGCTTGCAGGTGGGCTGCTCCTTTGTTCCTGATGACGTACTCAATCCAGAAGATGGCCGTGTCTATCGGAGACACCGGTTGGTCTCGATGTAGCTGTGACAGGTGCTGAATGTTGTTGTGATAAGATGGATTCTCTAAGATGTCCTTCAGAACTTCCAGGAAATTCTCTTTGGTCACTAATCTGGCCTCTAGCATCTGAGCTGCACCGCGGTTCTTCAGTCGAACTAAGTTGTCAAACTGATCAAACAGGAGGGGCAGACCCAGAACTGGAACACCATGATAGATGGCCTCATACACGCCGTTGGCACCTCCATGGGCTACAAAGACACGGGTTTTAGGGTGTCCCAGGAGATCGTTCTGGGGAAGCCACTTCACTAGCAGAGTGTTATTTCCCAGAGAGGAAGGTTTCTCACCCATAAACCTCCAAATCACCTTCTGAGGGAGCTGAGCAAAAGCACCAGCGATAGCCTCTGTGATCTCAGGAGGCAGAGCTGACACCAGCGTCCCAAGAGACATGACGATCACTCCATGTTCTCCAGAACTCTGCATGAATACCTCCAACTCAGCAGGGAGGGGTTTGGCTTCTTTGCAATGGAACCCTCCAATATACACCACATTGGGCATGGTGGGCCGAGGGAACTCAAATACAAGGTGTGTATTGAACAGCCAGATATCAGCTGATAGCTGCAAAGACAGGAGATCAGTCCCAGGAGGGAAGTGCCGTTGGAACAGGTCTGAGTATATAGGATTAATTACATAGTACTGCTCATAAATACTGTAGAGATAGTGCAACATATTCTTTGTCCTCTCTAGAAAGTCCATCTGATCACCAAGTTCACTTCCTGATACAGGTACGTATGAGACAGGAGATGGTGCTAAATCCATGTGACCATCCCCAGCATTAAGCCAACGCACATTAAAAACCATTGGCAGCTTCAGGTAACCACCCAGAATGACTCCCAAAGGCTGAGCAGGGTCCGTTAACATCAAGTCAAACTTAGGTTCCTGTACCTTTTGCAAAAATATGGGGTCATCTAGTATTTTTTCAGCTGCTCTTTTAAATATGCTGTGACCTTGTGCAAGCACAGTCGTCATAAAGCGATGTCTGCAAAAAGAGCGTAGGCCTATAAAAGCTGGATAGAGGCTGCAGTTCATGACATGTTGCACAAAATCGTGGAAACGACTCCTGCTTCTCTCTTCGACTGGAATATTAATAAAGGTATAAATGGAGGAGTTACTCGGGATGTACCAGCTGTTTGGGGAGCGCAGAACAGTGATCCTGTGGCCCCTGGAATGAAGCTCTTCAAGAATAACGTTCATGGTGAGCCAGTGGCTACCACCAACAGGCACCACCAGAATATTGCTGCCTTCACAGGAAGGTGGTCTGAGCAACAGGAAGCACAGGACCGTCAGGATCAGGAGGATTGTTCTGGACATTTTCTGTAAGAAAAGAAATAATCATTAATTGGAACACTCTTGTGCAGATTATTTCTTGGAGTTTAAAGCTTTAACACATGTTCTGTTAAATTTATGAACTGTTTCAAATCAGTGTTTTAGGATTATGAGAATTGTTTCAATTTGAAGATCATGTTTTAACATTTGCAATAAATCTTTGCACAGTGTTTCAGAAAATGTTATCAAATAAATGTATTCATTCATCCGTACTCTACGCAGTTTTTGTAGCACAGTGATGTAAAGAAGCTGGAGTTAGGGGTAATTTTGTTACCGAAAACTAAAGGAAAATAATTTCATCAGCGCACATTTTTCACCGGAGGAAAACTACTGCAGGTAAAACTCCCATTAATATAACTGGGACTAAATAAGTCTGTATTTTCCTGGACTAAATAAGACAAGACTGAAATATAGTTTGCTAAATAAAAACTGGACTAAAATCTACAGACATTTTAGTTCACGAAGAAAGACGAGAGGAAAATTATATTGATTTTGTGAAATTCTGTCTCCACCTCCTCCGCCATTCACACAACAGTGACTCACCCCCCCATTTCAAAACTGCAGCGAGGACGGGCACAAACACATGATAATGTTGTTAGCTTATGTTAGCTCCTTAGCATGTAGCCACTTGTTGATAGAAATGTGTGTGAAGTTGAATTTATGCCAACTTAGATACATCATGCAGGTCAGGTAACAGTTTTTGGTTGATTTGCAAGTGTAATAAACTCGTCTAAGAGCTGCAGGTGAAACCCCTGGGCAGTTAACTGGATACAAACGAGCTGCCAGACACCCTGTAAAAAACGGAAATGTCCCACATTCAGAGTAAATATTACCCGTTCCATATTGGGGTTTAAAGGAACGCGATTTGTCCCGTTTTTCAGCTAGAAAGAAAAAAAGATCAGTTTATCAGTTGTTTGTTGAAGCTGCAGCTGCTGGTCTGAATATCTGGTGAAAAGGAAACATGAAGATGAAACCAGAAGATGTCTGTAATATGGCGTTACTGAGAACAATTTATTTCACTCTATGCAGATATTATCTACCCACACGAGCAGTTTCTTTCCTCCCGCGAGCGTAAATTCAACATTAAAGCAGATTCAACCATTCACGCACGCTCGAACGAACTGCTCGTGCAGGTATGTGACTTTTGACAGTTTGGAGGCGGAACCCAGCTGCAGCACTGACCCTCACATGATTGGTTCTTTACAATCAGTTACGCCTACATGATGAGGTCATCATTCTATAACCAGAACTCAAAGTTTACTAGTTGTTAAAAGAGATCAATGTTGATCCATGTAGAAACATATAATTGTTACTTTTAATATGAGAGATTATTACAATGAAATCTAATTTATTTACAATTGTTTGGTTTTATGATCGCAGGGTTAATTGATGGTGGTCATGTGATCACAGGACAGCGATTTATTTTCAGCTCAAGCACCTGCTCAAGTGTCGGCATTAGAGAGGGGGTGAGGGTGGTAAATTTGTTGACTGTCTCTCTGATCACTGTTACTATTTCCTGTTCAATTATATAATTTTGAATATGTTGTCAGGTATTAAATCTTTCTTTAATAAAGTAAAAAAAAAACACATTTTTGGATCACAGTGAATATTTTTTAACGAGCGCATTAAGAGCCTCTCAGCTGTTTGTCCCCGCAGTCTAAAGTAACAATAAACCTGCTTTGTAAAGACACAAATTAGGAAAAATATCGGGTTGTACTCTGTCAACGTTCTTTATATTTCTGCTCTCTAACACATGAACTGAATCAGCATAGAAGCTCATAAAAATGTTAAACTACATTTAAAAAAATGTTATTCCACAGTTGAAATTCAGTTTAGGCTCCTAAAGTATAATTTTGTCTTTTCTATGGCTTATTAACTATTTATTTTAGTAATTTGTAGGAATAAGTCTGAATTTAATTCCTCACCTGGTTGTTGCTGACGCTGATTCCAGGCGTTTTGCTGGAGTTGTCCATCATCAGTGAGATGGGATGCTGTTTGATTGTTTTTGGAGACAGCGTTGCTTTTAAACACAGTTGTCTTGAGTTTGTGAAGTAAAGTCCAGCTTTAGGTGGTAAGTCATAAAGGTTTATGGCTTGTGATAAAATTGATGCATTAACATGTTTGTATACATTGAGAAAACATTGTGGCTTTGAGTTATCTCTATATTGTAAAAGGATTTTGAGCCTTTTGTCCTTCAGTTTGTATGTTCCTAAATGATTGGTGTATAACAAGGTGTATTTTTTGTTTTTAAGTCAGTTATTGATTCTGTCAGTATATTTTCTCAGCTACACATTAACACTGACAACCCATTAGTCCCCATGCAGTCTGAAAAACCCCAGAATCTATTAAAGAGTTAAACATATTTTGCAAAACAAATTCAAATTAATTACAGAAATTTACTAATGTTCATGTTGGCAACTAACTCAATCTGTTTTTATTTTCTGTGCATCTTTGGTAGAAATATTTATTATTAACAAATGTGTTTGTAGGAGCAAAAAAAAAAAAGACAGTGGAAATGACAATTTTTTTCTTTTTTAAAACAAGTTATAATACGAGAGAAATATTCTGTCTCTGTAAATACATTGAACATTTACAAAGAAAATTTCTTTTAGAACATTTATTCTGTTTTCTTCTTTTTCCTGAAGCTCCTGCAGCAGAGAAACCTACAGATCAAGACTGAACCCCAGATGAAGGTTCCAGTTATGACCATAAACAAGGCAGCTACGTCCAGACAGAAGTAGGTATACCAGGGCAGTCTGAAACCTTCTGCTTGCAGGTGGGCTGCTCCTTTGTTCCTGATGACGTACTCAATCCAGAAGATGGCCGTGTCTATCGGAGACACCGGTTGGTCTCGATGTAGCTGTGACAGGTGCTGAATGTTGTTGTGGTAAGACGGATTCTCTAAGATGTCCTTCAGAGCTTCCAGGAAATTCTCTTTGGTCAGTAATCTGGCCTCTACCACCCGAGCTGCACCGCGGTTCTTCAGTCGAACTAAGTTGTCAAACTGATCCAAAACGAGGGGCAGACCAAGAACTGGAACACCATGATAGATGGCCTCATACAGGCCATTGGTTCCTCCATGGGCTACAAAGACACGGGTTTTAGGGTGTCCCAGGAGATCGTTCTGGGGAAGCCACTTCACTAGCAGAGTGTTATTTCCCAGAGAGGAAGGTTTCTCACCCATAAACCTCCAAATCACCTTCTGAGGGAGCTGAGCAAAAGCACCAGCGATAGCCTCTGTGATCTCAGGAGGCAGAGCTGACACCAGCGTCCCAAGAGACATGACGATTACTCCATGTTCCCCAGAACTCTGCATGAATACCTCCAACTCAGCAGGGAGGGGTTTGGCATCTTTGCACTGGAACCCTCCAATATACACCACATTGGGCATGGTGGGCCGAGGGAACTCAAATACAAAGTCTGTTCTAAACAGCCAGATATCAGCTGATAGCTGCAAAGACAGGAGATCAGTCCCAGGAGGGAAGTGCCGTTGGAACATGTCTGAGTATATAGGATTAATTACATAGTACTGCTCATAAATACTGTAGAGATAGTGCAACATATTCTTTGTCCTCTCTAGAAAGTCCATCTGATCACCAAGTTCGCTTCCTGGTACAGGTACGTATGTGACAGGAGATGGAGCTAAATCCATGTGACCATCCCCAGCATTAAGCCAACGCACATTAAAAACCATTGGCAGCTTCAGGAATCTACCCAGAATGACTCCTAAAGACAGACCAGGATCAATTAACATCAAATCAATTTCAGACTCTTGCAATTTTTTCATAAGCATTTGATTATCTAAAATACTTGCTGTTGATCTGGCCAGGGTCTCATGGCCTACTTCCAACAAAGATTTAATTAACAGCTTTTGGCAAAAAGTGTGTATAAAAGCAGGATAGCTGCGGCAGTTCATGACATTTTGTGCCATTTCGTTGTACACGTTTCTGTCCAGATCATCCTCTAGCATTGGAACGTCGATGGAAGTATAAATGGAGGAGTTACTGGGGATGTACCAGCTGTATACAGAGCGCAGAACAGTAATTTTGTGGCCCCTGGAGTGAAGCTCTTCAAGGATAACCTTCATGTTGATCCAGTGGCTACCATCAACGGGAACCACTAGAATATTGCTGCCTTCACAGGAAGTTGGTTTGAGCCACAGGAAGCACAGGACCATCAGGATCACTGGGATTATTCTTGACATTTCCTGCAAGAAAAATACAGTAAGAACCCTCATCAGCATAAATGTCCTGCAACTGAGTCTCCCATGGTAATTTCATTGTACTTTTGTAAAGTATTTCTTATCTTATCTTATCTCATACTGACAACTGAGGCTTTTATTTTGAAGTTTGCCCAAGAGTGACCAGGAAGTTCCCGTTGAGAGTTTACTAAAGACTGCTGCCAATTTCGTACAGGCTGACTCGCTTTACTACCGTCATTTTTCCCCCGTAATTAACAAGTGTTCGGATAGGCTCGGTTACAGTGATGTCACAAAGCTGTGCTGACACTGGTTAATAGAACGGCGGCTGCAAGCATGGAGCGAGAGGAGGATGGGGAGTTGCTTGTAAAAAAAATTGGTGTAACATCGGATACCTGGTTTGAATTTAAGGTGTCGGATCTTGAGCAGAAAACCATAATCTGTTAAATATGCCACGGGACAGTCATAGCCAAAAGAGGAAATACAAGTGGCCTGATATGTTTTATCACCACAAAACAAAGCATGTGTTCGAATACGCAAAAAAAAAAAAGCCAGAAATTGACCAACAAACACCAGGTGAGTCAAGCGGACAGAAAAAAGGCCGTACACACAGGCAGACTGATATTTTACAATCATTTTCCAAAACCTCTCTTTATGACAAATTAATCAGCAGTGGATTGATAGTACTTCAGCCAAACTGAAATTCCCAAAATGTACAACAAAGTCCGCCAGCAAGTGGAGAAAAATTTCGGGAGCGTAAAGCACTACACCACTGCTACAGACTTGTGGTTGAGTCGCACTATTTATCATTTTGACATACAGTCTGTAAATAGAAGAAAAAAATATTGCAATATAGGTTCAAAACTGCTGATTTACTGGGATTTTCATACACAACCATCTCTAGGGTTTCTAGAGAATGGTCTGAAAAAAGGGAAAATATCCAGTGAGCAGCAGTTCTGTGAAAACGCCTTGTTGATGCTAGAGGTCAGAGGAGAATGGCCAGACTGGTTCAAGCTGATAGAAAGGAAACAGTAGTTCAAATAACCACTCGTTACAACCAAGGTAGGCAGAAGAGCATCTCTGAATGCACAACATGTCAAACTAGGGCTGGGTGGTATACCTGTTTGTACCGAAAACCTGTGTTTATTTTAGTTATGATATGAATTTCTCACATACCTCTACACCAGTGAACAGCTAAGACAATGTCCAAAACATTGGCAGTGGGAACGTGTTTCTGTGGGGACCGATTTCAGTGCTACACACTAAGACCACATGTGAAAAATAAAAGTTTTGAATGAAGAACGGCTGCTTGCGGGACCCAGAACAACTTATTCCAAAAAGTGGAGTCACATCTGTAGTCTGGAATTTCTTCAACTTCAAAAGGTCAGACGTGGACGAAACATTTATCATTTGTGTTAGCCGGTGGCGCTAATACTAGCAACTTAACTTGATTACTGCCCCCTATTGGCAATAATATTTTGAAGAGGCTGTGCAACAAAAACAGTACTGTGTATATGACAGTAAAATGGGTTAATTAAAGCTAATCTAATGCAATAATTATTTATTTATGAGAAGATAATGTGGGTGACGTGTCATATAAAAAAATACTGTCAAATACCCTAAAACTGATATAATTTAGAAAAAACTGTGACATGAAAATTTTGCCATATCGCCCAGCCCTACTGACAACTAAAATATTAAATTAAATGCTTGACTTGACCATCCCACTCCTTCCATATGATCAATGTGAAAGACAAGTAAATGTAAATATAGCTTGACCCATTTTCTTCTAGAATTTAGAAAACAAGATAGGGTTTGGAAGCACAAATGATTTCTAGAGTTAGAGCCTCGATACTGGATGAAAAAAGATTCTGTAGGACATCAGAGCGAAAAGTGAATGTCTCAGGCATCAGAATCTCCGTGTGGACGGGGGAAGCAGGAGGAACCATCATGGAAGAAGGACAAAGGATGAACTACCTGCAGACTGAGGAAGTAGCTGATGTCAAGTGGTTGGAGAAGGCTGTACTGAAGGACAGCACAGAGGCATTAATGATGGTCTACTACACCGGACACAAGATGCAAGTGCAAAAATGTCCCTAAGACAGTCCAGCACATAATAACAGGATGTAAGACGTAGGCAGGGAATGTTAAAACCAAATGGCTGGAATAGTGTGCAGGAACATTTCACTATGAGTAGCAGAGAATGACAAGGTTAAGATACTGTGGAACATCAAGATTCAAAAGAAAAACAAATGTTTTGGTGGTTGACAAACTACAGAGGAAGTGACCCCAAGACACAATAACATCAAGAAGAAGAAACATGAGAAGCTCAAGTAATATCAAGTATGGTGGACGATGGTTACAACCCAGCAGTTTTGTACATATAAGTGTTGGACAGTCGGTGGTCATTTGGACTGTAAACACGGGTAGCAGTGTTCGGTATTGATGACAGATAATCAGAAAGGATGTAATAACATAATTACAATATATTAGGGTAAAAGAAAACTTTGATTCAGCCACAAACGAACCAGAGAACAAAAAACTCAAACAAACCGAGTTATACTTGTAGAGTATAACTGTTTAATAGAACAGACGCACCAGATACATGTGTGGATGTCAGAGCAGCTCCAGACACCTGACAGCGACAGTAGAACACCAGAGGACGCGTGCACGGTCAAGCACCTAGCGAGAAATAGCTAAATTCAGTGAGATGCTCGTATGATACCTCAAAATATTTTGTGCATATATCCGCTGTCACTGTATCTATGACACAGAAACGTGCACAGCAGTTTTGTGCATATAACCACCTTCCTAAAGTCAAGGCCTCAGTGGTCCCAAACTGGGACAGTGGATCCAACAGATCCACCTTAGTGATCTTCCTCCAGAACAGCAAAGATACACCTCAGAACCCTGAAGCTGAAGTCCATCATAGGTAGTTAGCTGCTGAACCGCTTCGTCTTAGCAGTTATAAAAACACTAGAATGTTTTTGTTTATTAAGATAAATGTTACCATTTCTGGTTGTTAATGAATCCAGTTGAAGAAGTTTGGACTTGAACTGTTCGTCTGCAGTGTGCCAGTGATCAATGTGATATTTACTGTTTGCACACAGTGTAGCTTTTACACTCACGTGCCCTGAGCTGATGAAGCAAAGTCCAGTAAGTAGCTTAAAGGTGAGTCGCAACATTTTATGGTTTCTGTTTAAAATCAAATGTTCTGGTGAAATAGATTGACATTATACAACTAAGTTATATGAGCTTGAAATTTTATGCTAAGTTTTCAACTTTTTTCAGAAACATGTCTGTTTATTCAGATGTGGCTCTGTTGCAGGGGTTTGTTCATAATAGAATTTTATGTTGCTGTTTTTTTTTTTTAAACCAAAGTAATAATTTTGAATTTCCTCTCAGCAAGAAGAAAAATCCAAACTGTAGCGCAGCCAGAGAACGTGAGACTGGATTTGCAGGGAAGGAGGAAGCAGCAAGGTCACTTAGAGGAGGGAAAAACAACGTGGGCATTAATGATTACAACATCAACGAGTCACAGCTCAACAGTCGTATTAGTGAGCTGCAGCTTTCCACTGTTCTCATCAGCCTTTAGGAGTTATATAAACATGAGCCAGAGAACAAGAACGAATCTGCACAACAACACTGTGATCTATTAAATTGTGCAGATCATGGTACAGTAACACATTCACATTAATAATAATTTTCATTAATCTACTGCAGAGTTTCAGAAGTTTTTTTGCATGAACAATGTACATAGACCTCAGGATGTAAATCTTAATGTAAAGTTTAGCTGTTAGTGCTACAGTTTTAGCTATCTCGATCAGAATGAAGGTGTCGTTCTCCCACATGCAACATGTTTATGTACATAATGAGTTTTATGTACTACTCTTGCACCTGATATGAAGAAATCATGATTTCTGCTCACTTTAAGACTACTTTATATATACTTATATAATGAATTTGAAGGGACACATCAGGCCTCCAACAACTGATCATGAAGCTATTATAAAGATGTTATTATAAAGAATACGGTTATAACCAGGGGTGCACATAATATTTTTGGCCTGGTTCTCAGAAGAGGACCTAGGGTTGTTGCTTGGTCCTCACATTTTTAAATGTGTCTCGCTGTGTCTCTTCCGAGCTCCTCTGCTTTGTTTTTGGTTTCATCAAGCTTCAAATTCAGTCTGTTTACTTTACCTGGCTCTATATTTGTTTCAATAAAAATCCTTTAATTGTTGAAAAAATCAAGAGAAACCAGTAAAATATAAAAATACTGGTAAAAAAAAAACCTTCAGAGTTCAGGTTGGATTGTTTACAGGTTTGATTGTTCACTTTAATCTACATTTAACAGTTTGGTGTTGAAATTTATTAGTCAGCTGTTGGGGCTTCTGTCATTTACTGTAACTGTTTTTGGTGTTGAAATGATGAGGATGTTTGTAATGTGATGCAGTCAGATAAAAAGACACACTGGACAGTTATGGGGCATTGACTGCATATCCCATAGTGCTTTGCGCGCATTCAAAATGGCGCAGATCACAGACAAATACGCTGATACTGTTGATTAAAACAGGTGGTTTTCTGTATTTTATAGCACAAAAAGGTAGTTCTACACGTCTGTGCCACGATGGTCTATTTGTCTTATTCAGTGAATTTTTTCAGTTTTGACGCGATGCAGAATCCTGCAGTCAGCTGCACTGATCTGACTGACTGAAAATCCGTCACACTGGCAAACTGATACACAGAGACAGAGAGAGACGCAGCATCAGCTGATCAGCTGGAACTTCGGCGCTCTGGCTGAGAAACATATCAGTCAAACAAAAGAAGTCAACGGGATTCTTCATTTATTTGAATGAACCGCCTCTGATTAACCTAAAAATTCACGCAGCTCAGCCAAACCAATGTTAAGTACGCAAACGCGTGTTGCAACTTTTCATCTGGTGCATTTTATATTTTGACAGTGTGTGCGGACCTGCGGACCACTTATGTGCACCCCTGGTTATAAATTAACTTTATTTACTGCTCGCTACCGAGTTGTTGTCCACAGCTCAGTTTTTTTCTTGTTGCTAATTTTCATGAGTCTCACAGTAAAAAAGTCTCCGAAAGCATAAAGTTTACTGACTCAACAGTTTCAATTCTGACAAAAACAAACAGATGGACCCATATTTACTAAAACACAAGAGTGCTGACAGTTTACAAGAAATGTAAGAAGAGCTCTGAGAAGAAGTGGAATCAAACAAAACCACTTTCCCAAAAATGAAGGACATTGTGTAAATAAAAACAAAATGAAATGATTTGCAAAGTTAATAAATCCATATTTTATTCTTGGTAGAAGAAAAACCACGTCATCTGCTGAAACTGAGATATTTCACAGTTTCATATACAACATTTGTTTATTTTAAATCTGATGGCAGCAACATGTCGAACATCTGGAACAGGATGTTTAACATCTTCAAACATCTGCTGGAGTTTTAGGAGACGAATGTTGTTCCATTCTTACCTGATCCAGGATTCTAGCTGCTCCTGGACTTTGTGGCTGGATTTCCTTTTCATGATGCTCCAGATGTTTTCTATTAGTGACAGATCTGGACTGCAGGCAGGTCAGTTCAGCATCTGGACCAGACTGTTGTGATGATGCAGCATGTGGTTTAACATTGTCCTATCTAGATCGAGGCTGATGCTTCTCTAAATCCTGGATGAATTGATTAACAGTGATGGAGTCTTGCCAGATGTGTAAGTGTTTCTGGATCATGTTGCTTCTTCTCTACCTCACGTATTTCCCTTGACTCACGGGGGTCTAAAGGAACTAATGAAATAGTCTAAAACTGGAGACATGTGACTCTCCTCAGAGTTTTCTCTTTTTTATTTATAAGAACAACCTGCTATATGAAGAAAACTGACAATGGCATAATTATATTAACAAAAATTAACCCAAAATACTGTAAAATCTCAAAACAGAAACAGTTAAAATGCTTCACCTCAGTTTTTATTTTTAGATCTTTGAACATCTGTGAACATCTGGTCAGTGAATGTTCAGATGAAGAAAACTTGAGTTTAGGATGATAATCAAACCATTGAGAGCTTTAAAAACCTGGAATAAAATCTGTTTAAAGACGTGTTTTACAGCAGCTGCATGAATGAAATTAACAAGGAAAAAGAAAAAGAAGAAATCTGGTTTATTTTCTCTCAGATCCAGCAGTGATGCAACACTCGTTAACTCTGCAGTAAAAGTCAAATTAATCCAAGAAGGTTCAAAACAAGGCAGTTCATTGTCAGTTTAAGCTTTTTAGTAAATAGATCCAACCCAGGTCAGATTACTGAATGACCAAAACAAACAAGCTACTGATAAAAACCACTTATAATCAGTTTGACCCTTTGTTTTCTTCGATTTCCCATCACCTCTCGTGTGGGATCATATAGATTAGCTCATGCACAGTCATAACATTTGTTTTTCCTCCAGAGTGACAGTAATTTTTCACCCACATCTTGTTTTGATCATGAGAGAACTGTGTCAGTCTCTCTAAACCAGTTTCCCTCAATCAGACTGTCAGAAATTTTAGAAACAGACTTTTTAAAAAAGATCATTCATAGAACTGAACATAAGCTTTAGAAAACAACTGATTGAAGCTTTTAAAGCTTAGCAACTTATATCAGTGGCTTTTTATCCATAACTTTTATTGCCTGATTGTATAATGAAGCACTTTGTGGCTGAGGAAGAGGCCTGAGCCCACGCTGTCATGCAGTATGATATATGCGTCCTGTTAATAAAACACTTCAGTCTTTGTTTAAAATGTACTTTAAACATATTTGTTGTTGTTCTAACATTTTTCTCCAGGATTCAGGGTTTTAAATGTATTTTTTTTAATTAAAACTTCAATAGTTTCATCAACGTCCTCAATTGTTTTATAGTTTGGTCAGTTTGACATTTGAGGAAAAGAGTTAAATCTTTTTAAATATTTTTACTTTTCTCTTATTTAATGGGGCAAAGACAAAACACGAGATAAGAACGGCTCTCTGGTGGATTTACCACACGTTAAAACATTTTCCTCCATGGTGACATTTGTAGAACAAAAGCTTTAAAACTAAATAAGAAACCTAGAATAATAAGAGAAATGCAGATGTTTTCCACTGGATTTTGTTGTTGTTTAGCTAGCTGTAGGTGGTGATGTTCAGGACGTCCAGCAGGGGGAGACAGAAACACACATCAGATGCGAGTTTTAAAAGCAGAGAAGCAGTTGGAGGTAAAAAAAATAAATTATATAACAAAGAGACTCAAACATTTTCTTTTTTTCACTCTTATTTTGTCTGTTTTATATTAACAACGCTTCATCATACAGAACTGAATGTTATTTATCCATCAGGTTGTGTTTGGAGCTGCTCGAGTCTCATCTCAAGCTTCGGATGTTTGGAGCTCCCTCAGATCCACGATGGAGTCTGAAGCTGCAGGAGAACATTCGTTACCATGAGGCCTGAAAATCAAAACAAGCAGCTGCATTTTTCTCCCGAGACTTTTTCCACATTCACCACGCCTTTTCTCACAGCTGACCCAAAGCCCAGATATGTGAACAAAGCCCTGGAGACGCTCGCTGGTGCAGAACCTTTTCCTTCCTTTAATTGTTCCGCATCACGATACAGATCACTTCGTTTTCATGTCGCTGTTCACGTTACATGTTCACATATTTGACACCTGGTGACGGCTGTTTACTGTTAATCAAAACATGAGACCTTCCCACAGCACTGAGGTGTTTATTTCAATGTTCACAGTCGGGATCGACTCTGATGCAGTTCTAGATGGTCTGATCTCATCTCCTTAAACTCTGATGTTCATTCCTTCATGTTACATCCTCACTTTTCCACAACAACATCTGATAAAACCTGTGATTTTAGATCTTTATGAACTGAACTCATCCCCTCAGTGATGTTCCTGAACCACGGATGAAACAGTTCATGGATCCTCTTCTCCACATCACATGACCGCACTGATGAGTAGGGAACATCTCTAATGATGGTCGTGGCGTCAGTGACGATCAGGGATTGAATAATTTGCTTTCATCAGGCCGCCATGTTGACAGAAACACCAGGTGGAACATGCAGGTTGTTCTCTGTGGAAGACTCTGGTCCAGAGTCGATAAAGTTCATGTCAATGTAAAACATATGAACACTGGTGTCTGCATGAACATACAGTTCAGTTCAGTTTATTAACCAAAACAAATCAGGTGGTCTGGGAATGTAAACACACATCGTGCAGAAACAGGTTGGAGACTGATCAGATAAACACTGAAGGCATCAGTGACTTTTCTCCTGGTTTTCTAAGTGCTGATGCAGTGAGACGTAGTTACACACAAAGATTAAAGAAAGAGAAGCTGCTTGGATGAACAAACGAGGTCATCTTCTTTTTTCAGAGTCTGACTAAAGAAAAACATGAATGTCTTTAAAGACACACTCTGATCATCTTTTGAGTTCCCTTAAAGCGTCTTAGCGGTCTTTAAATTATAATTATGGCATTTTAAAGTAAAATCACAAAACCTGTACCGTAGGAAGTAGTTTCTGCATAGCAGCAGTAGCTCATTAGCAATTCACCTCTGTTCTGTGGGTGGAACCGTTAGCTTCCCCCCACCTCTCCCTGTTGCTATGAGCTCTCTGTATGTGCTAGCACTACCGCTAGCTTACACCTAGCTTATAGCTTACAGTTAATGGAACAAGAACCAAGCCTGCTCAGTGGATTTTCTACGTAACAAACGAGATTTTTATCAAAAACATGGATTGATGATCCCGAAATGCTGTTTTAACCTCGTTAAACCACCAGAGCCTGACTTTTGAGTCTCTGACTTTCCAGCTGAACAAAGACCCAAAATCCAGCGGCACAAAAAGTATCTAAGTCTGTTTTAGATCAAAAAGCCAAAAACTCTTTTTTAAATAAAGTTTAATCTGGTTTTCTTCTTCTTCTTCTCTGGAAAAAACTTTGTGTTCTCAGGATAATGTTTAGATGCTGCTGCAGAGACGAGATGTTCTCGTGTTACAGTTTGTTTGATTCATCTTGAATCACCAACACGACCTGATTTCTGATGAAGATTACGTCATTAAATTCTTTAAAGAAACAAAACAAGTTTTTCTAAATCAAAATGAATAAATAAATATATTAACTCGTGTTAAAAAACAAACAACATCTTAAGATGAATTAAAATATACTTCTAAACATGTCCTCTCTGAGCTTCCGTAGAAAGCAGTGACATCCAAATAAAAGCTGGAAGAAAGAACTAAGAAAACATTATACATCAGTTTATATGAAATTGTAATCGATAAGAACAAACATCATGGAAGAGAATTTTCTGGATGTTTGTTCTCCTAGAAGAAAAGCTGATCAGGAAATGAGTCACTGAACATCTGAAAGACTGTGTGTGATTAAAGTCTCATCAGCTTCTTTCCTTCATCATGTGGAATACATTGCTGCAGTAACAGGGAGCGGCTGCAGGTCTGAGGAAGTCTGATTAAATCAAACCCTCTAGCTTCCAGTCCGGACGTGTCTAGACCAAGTGCGCCCCCTGCAGGGAGCTTAAAACACTGTATCTGGCTGAGGATGAGGAGGACGAGGAGGCGGCGTGGGATGCTGCTCTTTTTTTCAGCTCTCTGGAGATCTGAAGCCAAGATAAAGTATAGCAGCAGCATCCGTACAGGCAGTCGCTGCACACGCTCCCCTGAAAGACAAAGCTGAAATTAACTGCAGGTTGGAGGCAGAAGGTCAACATTTGCATTTAGGTGCAAAAAGAGACAAATGTATTGATCTGTGATGCAGATCTGTGGTTTATTTTCTTCTGGTATCAACTTATAAACTCAAAACATCAATTTTGGAACTAAACTGATTTCTTAAAACACTCAAATTCAACCAGGGAGAAAAACTGGCTTGTAATCAGTTCCAAGCTGACTAAGACTGATGAAGATGGAGAAGTTCTCCTCACATGATCCGACTTTCTTTCCAAGATCCATCTTAACATATTTACTAACAGCAGAGTCACAGAATATGACAAATACACGGTGTTATGTAAAACCGTAGACCCTCGCTGTGAGTTTAATGTAGGAGGTGACACAAACAAGAAGAATGTTTCTCCACCCACTAAGATCTTTACAGGTCCAGTGATTTAAATGTGTTTGATTCTGTTAAACAAGAGGCGTCTTTTCAGGACCTCAGATTACATCTTAGATCAGATGGACTGAAAAACCTTCAGTCCCACGAGAGTTTAAAGGTCCTGTATCATGCAAAATCAACTTTTTGGAGCTTTTAAACATGTTGTGATGTTATATTTCCTTATAAAACAGAGTGGTTTTGGCTTAATTTAAGGCATTTCTCTGTAATTCTCCAGCATCCTGTGTTCAGAGCAGATGCTCTACTCTCTCCTGGAAAACGACGGACTGTAACATAGTGATGTAACAATGTTACACCAGAACCTGCCCAGCGTGTCCGCGCTGCCCCTGCAGATTAAACACACACACCCAGAGCTGTGAGAGTCTGAAGCAGGTTTTATAGTATTTTTCTTCCTAGAAAGGTCTCATTAAAAATGTACATTTGGCTGTGAGAGTTACAGGAATGTATTCACCATTTTATTCAGGCAGCTCGAGGGGCAGCACTCACAAGGAAGGGGCCTGGAGGAGCGATGGGATTTTAGGTAAACAGAGTATTTTACTTCCTGGTCGAAGAATAACTCGAGAATAAAAGTTATATTTTAGGACAAATGAAGACTATATAACACCAACAGTAATATTTTATCATATATGTGTCTATCACAGATGTTGACAGCTGTCAAATATGATACAGGACCTTTAACTCATCCTTCAGGGATCAGGGATCTGGATCTGTCTAAACTCACACTTTAGGGTTAATCTTTGGACTGTGAAAGGAAAAACCCTGTAAATGAACATGCAGAGTCTGTGCAGAAAAGTCCAGAGTTGAACCTGTAACCTTCCTGCTACAAGGGAACAGAACTGAGAGACTGTTAGAACTACAACCACTAACGCTAAAAATACTGGAGTCCAATCGAGAGTTTGTCTAACTGAACTTCATCGAAGCTGCAAAAGAAAAAACTTCTCAAATCTACAAACATAATGGCGTGTTGTTTATATGTAGCAGGACTCACAAACAACAGACAATCAGACATAAATCAGTTGTTTCCTAACGGTTTATTTCCCATGATCCTCTCTGTAACAGCTTTATCTTTCTCCTCTTGTTGTTTTACAAACAACCTACGTGCCTGGACCTGTTTTCATAAGAACTCCTGGCATCCTGCATATTGACAGCGATCCACAGCCCACTCCACCTTCAGAAAAGCCAACATTACCAGCCACCTTCTTCTCTCGCATGGCAGCTCTCCAGCCTGCCTGGCCTCCAACCGCTCCCACATCCAGCCTTATCTCTGCTTCTCTTCACTGTCCCAGAAAACAATTCAATAAGAGACGGGCTGGTGCTTGTGCAACAGCTAACCGATATCGGTAACAAGCTATGTGCTCTTTGCATGTCAAGCATCTGATTGGTTGATGTTTATCAGGATGTCTGCGTTCAGGTAGATGTTGACAACCAGCTGGTTAACAGTTTGCTGTTGCACCTGATTTTGGGTTTCCTCTTCTCAGAACTCAGAATCCTTCATGTGCTCTGGAGCTCAACAGGAAGCAGCTAACTGCTGCTTTAATAATTTATACTTTATTGATCCCTCTTTAGGAAATTATTGTTCTGCATTTGATCCATCTGTGAGAAGCAGAGTGCTGCTATCTGTACGGTACCCCAGGGCCAGTTTCAGGGTTCATTATCTTACAAAAGGGTACTTCAATCCGAACCCTGTTGGGGGATCAAACCACTCACCTCCTGATCAGAGGACAACCTCATCACCCATTAAGGGATCAATCATAATTGGATTGATCACATTTAAACTGTACCTGAACTGATCAGAGCAAAGTTTAACCCGCACTGCTGGAAATAATAAATAGTGAATGTTCACAGTTTCAACACTGTTTACAAATAAATGTCCAGGGTTAAAGTATTCTGGGACAACAGGGAGAATAGAATGTCCTTAATCTACGTATGTATTTTAAACTGATCCAACCTCGATTGGAGAGGTTGTGTCCCAGAACAAAAGATAATAGTGAACATCCACAAAGTATAAACTACATGTTTATCTGGTTATTTTTATATACTTAAAGTCCTTTAAACTCTTTACACAGTGAAACATTTTGATGCTGAATGAGACGCAATGCTGGTTAATGTAAAGCAGAATCTAATGCTGCTCTTCTTCACTGAACCAATCAGCAGCAAGGATACATAACCATGTGTTGATCTGAGCCAATCAGCAGCCAGGATACATAACCATGTGTTGATCTGAGCCAATCAGCAGCCAGGATACATAACCATGTGTTGATCTGAGCCAATCAGCAGCAAGGATACATAACCATGTGTTGATCTGAGCCAATCAGCAGCAAGGATACATAACCATGTGTGGATCTGAGCCAATCAGCAGCCAGGATACATAACCATGTGTTGATCTGAGCCAATCAGCAGCCAGGATACATAACCATGTGTGGATCTGAGCCAATCAGCAGCCAGGATACATAACCATGTGCTGATCTGAGCCAATCAGCAGCCAGGATACATTATTGCTTCTCACAGTTTCATCAATAGCGGGCTGTGTATGAAATGAACTGGTAAAATCAACTGAGGAAACATGAACCAGAAATAAAAATGATCTGTTTGTTATCTATTTTTAAAAATACTTTCATATAAAATCAGAGATTTAGTGAAGCTGTAAAAATTGAAGTACTGTATGATTCAGTGACTTTTATTTTTCTAGGCCTATGGAGGCTCCTGCAGATCAAAGTCTGAGGTTTTGGTCTTCAGCAACTAGATATTTGTTTGTACTTAGTAAAGTTATTTGTTGTTTTTTTTTATTTGTTTATATTATCAGCATATAAAAAGATGTCCGACATGACTTCTATTGTTGAACCGTAAACATGTTTTCATGTTTGATAGTGGTTGTATTTGTTTTTCAGAGACTGGAGACAGAGCTACAAGTTCCGCCTCCTCACCTGCACGCAACCATGGGGTTTTTAAGCATCAGACATCTGATTCTACATAGATAGTTTAGAAAAATGTAGATTTCAACCTCCTAACCCACAAACAAGTAAACAAATCTATAAATAAACCCTTAAATCAGTGAGATGAGTTGATTTGAGTTGTGGTATGTCCCTGTGATCTACTTGTAGAAGTCTGAACAGGTGTGTCAGGTGTGTGTTACAGTACCGGTATGTTGTATCGCTCCCTGACCGAAGCTCTCATGGCCAGAGACGCTGGAGGAACACAGCTGATACAGTCCAACAGAGGCAGACAGGGACACACTCCCGCTGCATGGGTCACCTTACAGGTAAACACCGGGAGGCAGCAACACGCCAAACAGCCTGTACACACACACACACACACACCCGCCTCATTATAATCATCATCATCATCAGATCAAACATGAAAGTAAATCTGGATCATCCTGTTACTCACAGTCTCCCAGGTCTCGGTAGCACTCACACAGACCAGAGCTCCACTGACCCTCCATGATCCTGGTCTTTGGCTGATCCAGGACTACCTGTCGGGACATGGCTCAGCTGTCCATCCGAGACCACATGACAAAGTATTGGAGGAAATTATTAAATGAACACTGGAATATTACGAGAGAAGAAGTGCTCATGCTGTTGTTTAACTTGCATCACTCATTTACGGGTGAACAAAGTGAAATAAAACACTGGTGTTATATACAAGCTTGATACACCACTTCATTTTAAAGACTTTATAATGTTAGAATACATTTTAATTTGATTTCTTTACAGTTAGACCCTGCTATCTCTTAACTTAAGTTAATGTTTAACTCTAATCCGAGTAAAGAAATACTTCCTGATACAAGTCAGAGCCAAATCGGTGAACACTGAGAAATAATTCACATCCCAGTAAAAACCAAAACTAATTACTAATTGTCTTAATAAATCACACTTACCAGCTGGAACGTTTAGTAATCAAATAAAAACCCTAAATCCTGAAACACTTGGAGTCTTTTCCTCATTGACCAAGTTTCTGTCCTTCGTGTCTCTTTTGTTTTGGTGTAAATATCAAACAGATGAAACAGGTAAAACAAGGCCGTCTGTTCCCAGGACAGTTAACTTCACTGGATCATTACAAAACTCTGAGACTTGTGAGAATTTCAGTGATGTAGTGTAAAATATTGAATAAAACGTGTTGCATGACTGGCTTTATTTTCACTCTCACATGGAGCTTTATGATGCGCAAATTTACAAGTAAATTGCA
This sequence comes from Pachypanchax playfairii, assembly GCA_006937955.1. Classification (NCBI taxonomy): domain Eukaryota; kingdom Metazoa; phylum Chordata; class Actinopteri; order Cyprinodontiformes; family Aplocheilidae; genus Pachypanchax; species Pachypanchax playfairii. The sequence goes on from SSNP01000068.1 coordinate 2,079,411, forward strand.
GATATAGTCTCCAAGTGCATTTTAGGTAAAACTCAGACCCGGTCATTGGCTCCGCCCCCTACTCGGCTCTGATGAGCAATTCAACACTTGACAGAGTAACTCTCCAAATTAACTCTTTTGAGGAATTTACTCTCATGGAGTTAAATAGACTAAAAAAAGAGTTAAATTAACACTGTAATTTTAACCCACAACACCAACACTGGAAATTTAACACTTTTGAATTTGCTGTGTCGTTAATGAATCTCTTAAAGATCAAGAAAAAGAATCTTGTAACAATAACGTATCAGCTTTTCAACATAACACCTCTGCTGAGATCTAACACCTTTTAATGTTTTTAAACAAATATAAACACTCATTGAAAAGGCCAAGTTAAGCAAATCTCACCCTTATTGAAAGGAATGCAAGAGATAAGGACTAAAGCTGACATGGGATTGTACAACAGATCTCTAGAGGAGATATAACATAACAAAACAAAGATAAACATGGTTCACTTACACTCTTAAATGGTGCCACTGATTCTCTACAGGAGCTCACAAAAGGGTCAAAGACAGAAAAATTATAACAAAAAAGCAGTAGCGATTCTTGCTAGTTTTGCGCCTAGGATGAACCGTTAGCACATGTTAGTTTTTACTAATAGATATATTTCTGTAAAATGCCTTGAAATGACTTTTGTTATGAACTAGAGCTTTATAAATTAAAATGAATGGAATTAGCAACATGATGGTCCGATTAGGTGCGAGCTGGCAGCTGTTAGCATCATTTGTTACAACAAGCTTAATACGACATATCAGAAAACTTGACCTCTTGTCAATTTCATCAAATATTCATCAGATAATTGGACTTCAGATGAGCTAGCAGGAGGAGTTTGTTAGCAAAGGCCAGGTAAGTTAAGCTAGTTCCTGTTTTTGTGCTAAGCTAAGCTAAGCTAACACATTTTTTTCCAGTTGCTCCACTTAGAATTCATCAAGATAATTTAACACTAAACATTTCTACCTCCATTCTCTGTTAGCAAGATAACTCAAAACATTCTAGATGGGTTTTGATTAAATTATTTGGAAAGATCCAAAATGGTCCAAAAAAAGAAGTGAGTAGATTTCGGGGGTGATTTGGACCACAGTCTGGATCCAGGAATGTGTTTACTGATTCTTCATTATTGTGAGATAGAGCTGTTTTTAACATATTTGCATGTAACTTCACAATAAATGGTAGGTGCTCGGTAAAAAAAACATGAGTGCTTTCATAATAGGTTCTACATGATACCAAAGATTGATCTGGATCAAGGATTGATCTGGATCGGTAAAATATTCTGGATACTTTGATCCAGAAAAGACAAAAATAGGGAGCTTTTGGAGTTTTTATTACTGCAATAGAACAATTGATGGTATAAACTTACAACAAACACAAAAAGATATTTGAGACTCTGGAATCAGACATTTGATGTTTCTTCAAAAGTTCTGGATCCAGAAGAAAACCACCAATAACATCTAAACTAATAATGAATCAATGTCAATCCAGTTGTTAAAGGTGTTTTCATGGTCAGTGAATCTGATAATGTCGATACAACAAAGGGTGAGACTCTTATTTTTGGTGTTAATCATAATATGGAAGAACTGAGGTGCCTGATGGAGGTCTGCAATCTACGAGTGATTTTCTAGTTTTCTTTTAAAATTTTTACCAGTGCAGCTTTTATTTTAAAGTTTCAGAAATCTCAACACTCAAATTTGACTCATAAAAGTATTTTTATTAAAATTGTCAAAAATTCACACACAAAGATAATGTGACACATACATTTTCACTCAAAATTTATTAATCAAATCTTTCAGTTCAAAAACATAAAAACATATATATTGAAAATATAAAATGTATATTACAACAAATTGTCACAGTAAGGAGAGAGATGAAATTAAGACAAAATACAATAATTTTCAAAATACAAAAAATATGGAAAATAAAAAAGGAAAAAGCAAAAACCTCAAAATATTTTGAATAAAACTGTAAAAAAAAAAAAACTTCTCATTTTTAAACAGCATTTTGATGCTCACAGTTTATATTTTGTTCTGTTGTTATCTTGTAACTTCAAGTTACTTTTGTTGATTTAATAATCTGTTTTTCAACTGTTTCATTGACGTCTTTGATTCTTTCTCACTGCTGGTTCATCAAGATATCGGGATTAAATACTGCTCAAACCAGCAGAATCTCTGAATTTTCTGAAGATCTTTAAAAAGAGAAAAACATTGAAAAAGATCAGATATTTTTATTTTATATTCAAACAGAGAAGAAAAGAGTTTTATGTTGGAACTCAAATAGATTCTCACTTACTGTCTCTGTTTGCGTTCGCCCTGTTGCAGAGGCAGTTCTTCAGCTTCTGCCTGAGTCTCGGATCTGTGGGGACGAGGTTTGGGGGACATCGTTTTCTACCTCTGATAGCAGATTCTGCAACATAAAAGCAGTATGTTGGTTCCAGAAACCCTGATAATAAACATTTAATATTCACAAACACACAAACTAAGACAAACTAAAGTAGTTCAGAAGAATTAAACTAAAAACCTGTGGCGTCACTCACTTATGCATCTGCACTGACGGATGTCCTTCATAGTGAACCCAGCAGACTGGAACTCATCACAAGCTGCACAGAGAAAAGAAGAAATCATTCAGATGTTCTCCATCAATTACACGCTTTAAAACCAAAACGTCTGGAGACACATGGTTCTCCTGTTCCGTACCGGTTCTGTCAGCGAAGCAGTCGATCAGGATGATGATCAGGAGAGTCGTTCCGATGATCCTCGCCATGGCGTTGGTCTCTGTGCTGCTTCTGCTGGATGGGAGCGTTTTATAACAGCTGGTCTGGGAGGGTTTGAGCTCTCTCATCAGTCTCAACACGTCTCAGGGGGATTTTCTTTGTTAATCTTTAATCTGAGCATGAATCGAACTGATGAACGTGGAGATAAATCTGTCTGCAAACATTAAATATAATACCTGTGTGTTTGGATGTGGGCTGAACTTTCATCAACATTCCTCTCAGGAGAATCTGTCTCCCTCACTCGGGTGAACTCTAATAACCCAAATCATGAGGAACCCTAGGATTAAAACATTCCACCTCAGAACCCTACAGCAGGTCTTTAAGGGGAATCATATCCAACGTTTCTGGTCCATGGAGGAAACCAGAACCCCAGAAGTCCAACCATCAGTCTTCATATCAGGTGTTATAAGTGAGTTCTGGTCGGGTCCAGAAGTCTGACTTTAATCTCCACTAGAACACCTCAGATTCAGTTTTTATCAGGTCCTGGTTCAGGTCGATCCACCTGACTGTGAGACGTGTTTCAGATCAGATAACAGGAGAAACTATGAACATGATCCAGATGTTGCTGCTACATCTGTAGGTGACAATAGATTTTATTTATTTTGGGTGAATTTGTTTGATCCAGACGAGTCGTGGACTCGTTATTCAGTTACCAGGTCTGAGCTGAAAACCTTCAATATGAACTCAGGACAAGAGAAAGATCCAGGTTCTGGTTTTCTAGTGACATGAATTTAAACCCAAGAAGAAGAAACTCCCTCCTGGAGCCTGAACAAAGACAGGATGTAAATCAGTTCTTCATTTAAAGACCTGGTTTCAGTCTGAGGAAGATTCTCAGTATGTTTCAGTTCAGAAAAGTTCAAAACGAAAGAGAAAATACAAAATATTTGACTTTCATGTTGTTTATGGAAAGTTTTTACTTAATCAGATGATCAGTTTGTAGGAACAGAGGAACCTGGTATCAGATTCAGGGGGTTTATAACTGAGCTGAACCGGTCTCCCTGATAAGAACCGGACTGGGTGTCTGTCATCCTGACTTTTGTTTTGGGTCAGTACCTCTTAAATATACTCTCCATCAGAACTGATTGAAATGTTTGGTGAAAGTTAACGAGGGCTGCGTTCCAACAAGACATTTCACAGAACAACCAGCAGCAGCAGAAATGGAATGCAGCCCTCGTTAACACACCTTCACTCCCCTGAAACAGACCTGCAGGTGTTAAAACCCAAACTTCAACTAGTCTGAGCTTCAGTCCCAGATTGTTCACATATTTAAAATATTCCCAAAACATTTGGCTTGTTTATTCCTTTAAACATAAAACTGCTTTTTTTATGCTTTAAATTTTACAATAAAATCTCCAAATTTTTATTTATTACAGGAAAAATATTTACTTTTACCCAAATTTTTACTTTAAAACAAACATTCTGCAGCAGCTGATGTGAAGTTATGCAACAAAACTGACACTTTTGTGTTTTTTTAGGGTTAATTAGGTATTTGTTTATTGCATATATAGCAGCTTGGATGATTCATGTATAAAACATATTAACACTTCTACCAATAAACTCTGGATTTTAAAACTTGTTATCGTCATGGAAACTAAAGGATGTTTTCATGTGTGATTCTAACTGAGTGAATGTTCTACTACAGCATCATTCCATGAAGATAAACACAGTCTATTCCACATTAAAAACACGTTAATGTTAAACACGTTTAACAGTTCACTTAATCACTGACATGCTGGTGAAGAACAAGTTCAAGTTTTTCCACCAAATGAGACAATGAACTTTGTTTAAAGGTGTTGAAATATAAACGGTTCTCCAGTTTGATCTTGATTTTTGGCAGAACATGCAACTTCCATGCATAAAGGTCCTGTTCGGGTTCTGAACCCAGAACAAGGCAGCAGTGTTACTAACTGTTCCACTGTGCAATAATATGGTTACACTCATTATTACTTCAGGTTATAGAAAAACATATAAACAATAGAAGCTAAAACAAAAAAGGTGTGAAACAGGTGCTCAAAGTATTTAAAACAACAGAAAATAAACAGCAGGACACAATCAATCAATCAATTAATCAATCAATCAATCTGCTTTTTATACAAACTGAGAGGAGATTAAAAACAGAGACACAAACCCAAATCCAGAACCTGTTGGCTCAAGGATCTTGTTTTACCAAACTTAGAATGAAAACACCATCATGTGATTAAATATACAATACAGATCAAAAGTTTGGACACACTTTCTCATTCTCTTTGAATGAGAAGGTGTGTCCAAACTTTTGATCTGTACTGTATTTGTTTTAAAAAAACATTACATTTATAAAAGAATACTAGAATTATTATGAATACAAATAAATACCAGATAACATTTGTATGTTTATGATAAGTGATTTAAATTAAAACCATAGAACCTATTGAATAAGTGTAAAGGCATGAATTAAATATGAAACTGAAAATAAGAATGAAATGAATATAAATAGGGCTGCACGGTGGATCAGGACCTTTCTGCATGGAGTGTGTTTGTTCTCCATGTGCATGTGGGGGTTTTCTTCCACAGACCAAAAATGTGCTTGAGGTCTTGAGGTGACTTGAAATTGTTCCTATTTGTGAGTGGTTGTCCCTATGATGGCCAGGTTACCTGTCCAGGTGAGACAACGCCTCTCAACCAATGACAGCTGAAGATTAAGACCAGCTCTTGACCCTGAACACATTCAAGCAGGTACAGAAAATGACTGACTAAACCTGTTTTTTGTGAAGGTTGATTAAAGCATGTCTGTGATTGGCTGGTGTCCATGTCACTCTCTCTGTAGAGGGCGGGATTTAACTACGCACACCCCGCCCTCTGTAGGTATAACCGTAAGTGTCAGCAGCATATCGAGTGCACTGTGACGTCCACGTATCGGTCTGAGTTAAGACACAACAAGAGGAAATCCCCGAAGGATCGACAGAAACGGAGGACAGGCCCCTTTAAATCCCCGGTCCCCCGGTGAAAGGAGAGATAACGGAGATAAACAACAACAACACGGTACCGGATCCTGCTGTTTACTGCGGACACACGGTGAGACTTTTTGTTTTTTTAACTGAAATGTTGTAGAAAATGTTTACAAACCGAGCGGAAATGAAACATTTCAGTATGTGGATCAAACCGACCGCATTTTGTTGAACAAGTGACTGCTCATTCTGTTTTATTACGTCTGTTTATACTGACAATCTGAAAAAAACGGGAGAAAACGTCGCTTTTTCAGCGGAGAAGAACGTGTTTGTTAAAGTCAGTCCGCTCGTGCGCAGTAGAGTTATTGATAAACATGTTTTCTTTTATTGACAGGACTTTTCCTCTCTGTTATTTCCATTAGTTTGTCGTGTTTTCCACACATTCGTGGTAAAAAAAAAAAAAACCTTTGCGGAAGTGAGAAGCTGTCCGACGCATCACGACGCCTGGGCTGTGGGGACACCTAGTGGCCAAACACGAGAACTACACACAGCGATGTACGGAGCGTCAGGCATCCCCGAGCTCATCCCGCCCAGCGGGCCGCCCCGGCAGCCCGGCCCGGCGGGACAGTTCAACCCGGGACACCCGCAGGTGAACGGACACGGCGGCGAGTCGAACCCTCAGAGACTCGGACAGAGGGCGCCCAAACTGGGTCAGATCGGTCGGTCCAAGAAAGGTGAGCCACACCTTCCGTTCTTTCAGTATCTTTTCAGACAGATGTTCTTTCATGTCACACAAAATGGAGACGATATGCTGATAAATAGAATAAGTAATATAAAAAGAGGAACATAATTTAAATATATTTTAAATATATAAAGCATGTAAATTCAGACATCAGCAGCTCCACAGTGAGTAAAATAATTACTGACTCATTATATGACAGAGCAGCACTTGTTTTAAAACCAGTTATGTTCAGAACAAACTGTTGGACAGAACCAGATGTTTCCTGATGGTACCAAAGTATTAATGTATGATAAACCCATATATGTATTTATGTACAGAAAAAATCAGGACTTTTCCAAACTTGTCCCACATGAGGGACTTTTTAATGTTTATGATGACATCAGTCAACAGGTGGATCTGATGAGATCAGATTTCACCTGGTTGGGTTAAAATTCCATGATTTTTGGCCAGGAAACAACCCTCTGAACCTATTAACATCTACATTTATTTTCTAAATACACTTAAAAACAACTTGAGTGCTGAGTTGAAGAGAAACCAGCGAACTGATGATCCAAACCGGATCTTTGACCTGTTGGGAACCTGTTTGGTTCTTAATAATTAAAAACAATGTCTCACTAAAAGTTGAATATTTTCTGAGTGTTGCTCATGTGAAACTGCAGGTGAATTCTTGTCTGACCTTTGACCTTGTCCTCCACAGTGGACCTGGATGATGAAGACTTGGACGACATCATGAACAACAACGGCCAGTGCGCCGTGTCCCTCTCTCCCATTTCCTAAACTTCACTAAGAACTGCTAAAAGTCTGAGGTTCCAGCTGAGGGCCCAACCCTCCTTCTTCCAGTGCTCTTGGTCATGTGACGCGTCCTGCTGAAGCTCCTGACGGCTCGTTGAGAGCGGGCTGAAGCTCAGATCCTGCTTGTATATATTTATTTAACTCAACTGGTTACCTGTGCAGGTGAAAGACTTCTTTTCAGGACTCCAGGAGGATTTTGGACACCGTGTATTTTTCCGAGCTTCTCGTTAAGGGCTACTTTTTGCTGATGTTGCACGAAGTTGAAACCTGTGGGCTGCGTGCACATGCTGAAGGTCACAGACTCCCTGCAGGTCTGTTTTTGTGAAGAAACGATCCTGTTAATGAGTGAAATCTGAATCAACTCTGTTCATGATCCACTGGATGAAAACTCACCGTTCTAAACTAAAAACCAACTGCTGCAGATTATTTATTGTTTAAAAGAAGGAACGTTGTAGTTGTGACTTGTTTTGTATGTAATTCTGAATAATTTCTTCTGTTTCCGATCGTGCACTTTGTGGGAATGCCTGTTCTTTGCAGTGACGTGTTGCAGAAGCTCATGCATGAAGTCATGAAACATGACTGGGATCCTGTTATTTAAGGGCTATGTAGTACTTTGTTTTTCAAACTGAAGCTTTGTTTTGCTCGTGGTTTGTTTTTCTCTGAGCTGCAGCTCTACAGATTTTCACAGTTTTCCCAGACGTGAGAAAAGTTGAATCTATTTAAATGGAAACGAAGGTTGAAACTGGATATTAAAAAGAAACTGAACTTATTTTTGTTTATTTATTAGAAATGCACAACATCATTTCTGAATCAGGTGGCCTATTTAAAGAACTGCAGACTTTATAATGACAGTATGAGATGATAAAAACAAACAGCCTTTCATTAGCTGTTACCGCGGAGACAATCCGACGCCCATGTTTTGGGGGTTTTGTACAGACCACAGTGGAGTGATGTATGTTACTGTGGCTGCTTTTCAAAGCTCGCACTCACGTCACTGGGTTGTTGTTGTTGCCTTTTGCATGAAATGAATCAGTTTTAATGCAAATAATAAAGTGACAATCCTTCAAAATGTCTTTTTATCTTTTATTCCACCCATTAGGATATTAGAAGCTCTTGCTTGTGGAGTTTGATCCCTCATATTGGCAGTGCTTATTTATTTAAATGAAGCCAGTTTAACAAGCTGTTTGTGATCAGCAGTCTTAAAAACTGAATTTTCCTTCCTGTTTTTGCCTCTGATTACACACTTTGCTTCTGAATTCCCAACATGTTCTTTCAAATATCTCACATTCATTCCAGAACGGGTTTGAACCAGGACGGACGTCCATGACGGCTTGTTGAACGACCAGTTTGAGGAAACAGTTTAATTTGGACTGGATTAATTAGCTAATGGCTAATACTGGCAAAGCACATGATACTTCATGTAACATCAATTTAAAACCCTTTACACAACAGTCAGTTTAGCATTATGTGAATATGATATTCCTTCCAAGTACCCCAGGCTGCACTAGAAGTGGTACATCTAGCTGCTATAGATAGTGTTTGCAAATAAGCATCAAATTGTTGAAAACACTGATAATGTAAATGGTTAATAAAGTTCTGAGTCTGGGGATCCACTTTGATCTTGAAACTAGCTGTTAGCTTGTCAGTCTGGTCTGAACCAGTCTGTATTTGTCCAAGTTGGAACAGCTGGAGCAGTTATTAACCCCTTGACGCCTGAATTTATTTCCAATTAGGAAAAACAAAAAATCCCTTGTGTTTTTGCTTTCAGGTAGATGTTAAATGAAGTTGAGAAAGTTCATTTGACTATAGCGCATATAGCTATAACTACATAGCTATAACTATAGCTCCATCCCTGACCATTCCTTTGAGAAACTAATGCTTGCAAAAGGTTTATAGTGTTGAAAATGCATCAACCAGTGGTGGAGAATTACAGACGGTATTTTGATTGCATTTGGAGCGGAAGCAGATTTTTGCAAATTTGCAACAAGGGTTAAACTGGTAATACCTTATTTGTACATAACTTTACAACAGAAACCACATCAAAATATATAAAATAACACCTTAACATACTGCACTTTAAAGAACTGCTTCACACAAGTACTACCACACAGTTAAATATGTTGCAGAATTTTATTAAGTTCTACTTGACATGTTAAAAATACATTTTCATATATTTCCTATTACTACATGTTGTGCTAGAGGAGCCAGACGTACACAAATGAACAGGACTGTGTTATAACTGCAGGACAGTGAACTAAATAAATCCTATAAATCTACACGGGAAACTTTGCTTGATATAATAAATAGAAACATAGTAGAAAATAGAGACGTGATAATGATGAGAGGACACCCTTACTTAATATTTGATGTCCACAGAGCTTTTAACGGTCTGATACGGAGAGTTATGAGACTTGTAGTAAAAAGGTTGTGTGATATGGTCACCCTAATGAACCCCCTGTGAGAAGTCTCACTCTGCTCAGTAAAACATCTATTTTAATACACAGTTAAAATAAAACACTGTGTTATCATGTCGTGTATTGTACTGAATGACTCCAAACTGGAATTGATTACTTTCAATTACATGGCAAATGCTAATAAAAGCTGGTTCTGACACGTGGGTGCAAATGTTGGCCTTAATCCACCATTTAGGCTGCAATTCAAGACGTCCCACCCTCAGGGCTTCTCTATACAGTCAGGGGATCCAATTATAGTGTGTTTGAGAAGACCACTTGTAAACAACTGTGAAATGTTTAGATGGAGTGAGAAACATCTTTCATTAAATAATTCAGAGAAGTGCTTGATAATCAAATGGTCACCAGAATTCTGCCTGATCAAAAAGTAAAGAAAGTCTCATTTCAGTACTCGTTGTTTCTGCGCAACTGCCCGCACATCTTCGGTTCTGCTCCTCTGACGCTGTAACAAGCGGGAGGTCTTCCTCAGCGTCTTTCAAAGTCCCAGCCAGCAGGGGGTGAGATCAGACATACTCCTTAGTGCTGCTTGGGGGACCAGAGCGAGAACCAGCCATGGATGGGTACTTAGATACCTGCTTCTTTCTGGGACAGGAGGCCGCCAACATGGCTCCTCCCAAAACATCCAGGAGGGAGCCCCCCCATGCGATGAAGATAGCAGCACCAAACTCAAACCTAGAGAGAGTTTACAGAACAAATCTGATTTTTTTATTTGTTTTCTGTTATCTAGTTTATCCAACTGATTTTACATTTTGACTGTATCTTCTGGTTTGATTGGACCTCGGGTGTTTCTCAATGTCAAGTCGCCTCGCCTGCCGAGGCAGTGCCTTGGTAGACGAGGCGTATTGTTTACGAGGACACTGGAACAGACATAACTCACGTGACTGTAGCTGCCTGCTTACGCTCACTGTTTATGTCCCGCCCATCGTAGTAACATAGTAGCATAGCGTAGCAGCATTCCTTCAGTCATGGAACTGGAAATGTTAATAAAAATAAAATAAAAACAAATTTGCAAGCGAGTTAGTACCTTCTAACCACCGAAGCTGCAACCAAAAAGCAACTAACCAACCGTATAAGTGTTTCAGATCTAAGAAATCATTTTAGATTAAAACCCGATAGCAACAATTAGTTAACTTACATTTAAACTGGAAATTTGCCTTAGAAGTAGCTGCTGTCGGCTCCTGATCCGCCATTTTTTGAAAATACCGTGATGTATTCTGGGAAATGTTTGACCGAGGGAAGGCATCGAGGCACGTCTCATGTATCCTTGGTAAGTCAGCTAAACAGCAGACAAACTGAGGACAGATGCCTCCGTAGCACATGAACATTAGAACGCGCCTTGGCGGTTCCTGATGACGTATCACCTAGGCAACCGAGTCAGGACCAAGGCATTAAGGCAAGGTTCCTTGACATTGAGAAACACCTCTGGTCTTGGTTGACTTGCTCCTGTTCAGGTAGTTTTCACCTTATCGCTCCAGTCTTTGAATGAACTGATCACTTCCAGCATCTCAGTAATAACAGTAATATAAAAATCATCAGAACAAGATGTTTTTGGTTTACTCACTTGGTGTTGACAGGAGTGTATGGATTATAGAAAGCTCTGATGACATTGTGAGCGAACCAGGAGCACGCCACGATAGCACACAGTCCTGTAAGGAGAAGATCAAACAGACCATCAGAACTCCAGAAAGACTGGATTGTTTCTGTCCCCTTTAGTTTTCATCTGGCATCCACCTACTGCCTGCAGCACAATGAGCCGTCTGTGCGCGCTCTTAAGACCCTTTAGGCCTTTGATGGTTGAATCAAAGCCAGAAGTACTGGACACACTCAGTTCTATAACCACTGGAAGGCAGAGGAGTGGGAGGAAAGGTTTTAGGACTGGGGATCAAACCACCTTCTTCAGATATCAGGACAGACAACAGAACAAAGTCAATATTTGATGAAATTACAACATTCAGTTTATTGTAAGTTCAATTAGTATTACAGAATGGTTGTTTGTCTCTATGTAACCCTATGATGAATGGAAGACCTGTCCAACGTGTGTCCTTTTGCCTAATGGAGATAGAGACCAGCTCACCGTGAAAACCGGAACAGGAACACACAGTCTAAGAACAGATTGATCACGTGTCCAGTTCTTTGTTTCTTTAGTTTATTGGATTAACTGTTAAATATGTCGCAAATTACAGGTGCAAAACCAAATTATATTATACTTTAGGAGACTTTACTATATCATTTTATTATCAAAAATCAACAACTTGTAGAGGCGTTTCTGATATATTAGCAACTGTTAACAAGCTAAATAAAGGCAATTAATGGCAAAAAGATGCTAATCAATGTTAGCATTTTAGCATTTATCTTAAAGAATCTCTCAAAAGCTGAGAAAAAAAAGTGTTTCCCATATCTTAACCTGTAAAATCCTGAAGTTTACAACAAATAATTTGGCTGAACTAAAAACATTTTTAAATAAGGACAATGAACACAGCTTAGAAATTAAGTTTAAGTGGTTTTTTAACTATCATTGAAACATATTTTGTCATGCTAGGCCTTAACCACCTGTTTCTACAGGTTTGTAGTCACAATAATGCAAGTCACCATTTCCCATATCTTTAATTTATACTGCAAACACCACCGTTTTCTATACTAAAACATTTAACAGTTCACTTTAATTGATTATTATTTAATCACAAAATTATATTTGGCTAATTTTGGGTAAAATAATCAGAAATATAATGCATGAAGGAGAATGCAGAACTATCCTTGATTTATGAGTAAAAATCTTACATTAGCCACATTTTGTCTCAATAAAGCAGATTTTTGAGACCTAATGATCCAAAATGCAGCATTTTGACTGTGTTTATATTTACATCTAACACCAACAGATTAGTATAAAGTTTAACAGCATCTTTACCTCCGACTAGAAGAATGATGCCTCCTGTCATGGCGACGCGGGATTTTCGCACCTTGTCACCTCCTCCACAGGTGGTGCACTTCATTCCCATACAGGCCACACCCAAACCTGCGATGGACACAATGATGCCAACTATCATCAGGGCGCGAGTGGCCTGAAGTGAACCTGAAAAATGATGAAGTATTTGGTTATTTTTATGGAAACAGAGCAGATGGTGGTTTGTGTTGTGGAATGTGAAAGAAGAAGAAGAAGACTAAGAGCATATAAGACAAATAAGGATTAATAATCCATCTGACTCGAGCCTTCAAGATAGTTTAATGTGGGTTTTTCCCTGGTAGGGAAACCACGGGACACACGAATGCAAAGACACACATCTCTCTGTTGGTTTCCTGTCATGATCCTCATCTGTCAGCACCCCCCCCTACCCTATAAACCTATCACAGGGTGAGGCCCCTCTTTGTCTCTCCCCCCGTGTCCACCTAGAACCAGTCTGTGCCAGTCTAGGCCATCCCATCCCTTCTCTGCCCAAACAAACAAAAAAACCATCCAACAAGTGAGGAAGGGATAGAGAGAGAGAGAGAGACTGAATGTGGAGGATCTAAAACAGGGAGACAGCAGCGGATCATACAGTGAACACGGGACAGAACGTTCAGTACTCACATTCTCCTTATAAATGTTTTCACAATATGGGATATCCCTAAAATCTGTCCCAGTTTGGGGGGTTTGAGTTCAGTTTGCTTTTGTTTTTCATTGCGTGTTTCTCTCTTTGTGTCTGTTTTGTTGAGTCTTGCCTGAGTTTTTCTTCAGTCTCTTTGTTCCATGTGTTTTTTGCTTCATGTTTTGTGCGATTTCATTTCCTTTCTTGTTAGTGTTCTGTGTGTAAGTTAGTTTCTGTCTGTTCTTTCTTTGTGTGTCAAGATGCTCCTCAGTTTACTCTTTTAGGTGTCACACCTGTTCACCATCCTCCTGATTAGTCCATGCTCTTTCTCCGCAGCTATTCCCACTCAGTAATCACCTGTCTTCAGTATAAATATTTATTGTTTGTTCATATGATTCTCCATGTTCCATTGTGATCCATGGAATTCACTTTGTTCCTGCATCGTTCTGTAAATTTTATTTTCATAATCCTCGAATTCTGTTTGCCTTCATCCCAGACAGAAAGCAATTGAAGGTTAGTTTAATAAACCTTTTAAGACAAGCTGCCCCCCTTATGATGAACCTCATTCATCACCACAAAACGGAACAGGAAATATTATCAGATATCTAATACAAGTGAGTTGATCTAAAATGTTAAGTTACATCAGTGTGAAGCTGAAGGAGATTATGAGTTTATTCACTTTAGATTATCTACTTTAGCAAACATCATCTCAAAGCCTTGTACAAAAAGCAACAAGTTCCACTCAATTCAGGGTCCAGTTCACATCCGAACTGGATATGCAATTTCACACTGTCAATTCAATCCAGTTGTAAATTAATAGGATTACCTTTATTGTAAAAATCCTAGTAGTTCATCTGAAGAAACCAACAGATTGGAACAAACCTCTAATCAACATCACCTCCATCCTGAGCAAGTTTCTAAAATTAAGAGTACAGGACCGAGCACTGAGCCCTGAGGAACTCCACGACCAACTCTGGTCCAAGAAGAGGATACTTTATTAACACTAGAATATAATAATAATAATAATAAACTTTATTTACATTGAAGAGCACTCGAAAAGCACAGACCCCCGCCAAGTAGATATATTGTAGAAAGTACTATTTACGTATCCTTAAAAAAAAATCCTTGGATCCAGATGGTAATCTGGATAACCCTTAAAATATAATAGATTGTTCCTTGGGTAATTTCTGACCTTTCCTGAAAATGTAATCAAAATCCATCCATAAGTTTTTGAGTTATCCTGTTAACAAACAAACAATTAGTAAACAAACCCCAATGAAAACATTACCGCCTTGGCGGAGGTAATAAACAAACTGGAATCTCTCAAACCCACTGTGAGGTGTTTCAAGCTGCACCTGGTGATCTCAGGTAAATACAGTTTCATTAGTCCATCACTGACACAACAAACACCCACAGGCCCTCCTAAAGTCAAATTAATGGCCATCAAATGAGTTCAACACAAACTATAAGAAGCTATGGAGACATTGAGAAAACTGTTTTCCCTTGAATCTGACCATTTCTCAAGATAAAGGGTTACTATATTTATTCATTTACTGATAAGCTTGTTTTGTTGTGTTATTTTGAAATTGCACCTAAACAAAATATTAACTGTAACACTGTTTAGAAGGAAACTGATTGACAGCACACATTGATGTGATTCATATTTTTCAAATTAATAAAAACAAACAATCATAATTTATACTTATGAAATCATCTTATTACGCAGCATTTTGTCACATCTGCCCAAATCGTTTGCACAGTACTGTATTATGTTTGTGTTTTTGTAAATGTTTGAAAGGAAAGCAATGAAGTCTAATTTTACACATTTCACATAAAATGTCTTTACTTTTACTAAAAAACATTTTTTTTTTCATGAAGAACAAAGTTAGATCAGTTTTTACTTGTTGAATGTAACAAACTAAACGGTCAGAGACTTGTAGCTGGCTGATGTTTGTGTGTGTGATGTGGATTTTCTCTGGATCTGATCATAAACAACCTCCACCTGCTGAAGAAACAGGTGTGTGTCCAGGCATGTGCAGATATGCAGTAATCAGATTACTCTCTCTCTGAAGCACCTACTGTCGAGCTGCAGGATGGAGTCGTAGATTTTACACTGGAGCTGTCCGGTGCTCTGGAAGGCGCAGGACATCCACAGACCCTGGTACATGGCCACGGCGGTGATGATGTTGTCCCCGATGTAGGCGGACATCTTCCACTGCGGAAGGATGGTTCCGATGATCAGCGCTACGATTCCGATCAGAGACAGGAAAAACCCCAGCAGCTGGATCCCGGAGTTCGCCATCGTTTAAAAAAAGAAAGTTCGACGCAATAAAAAGATTCTCTTAGAGAGACAAACAGTTCTGTTGCAAAAGGAACCCGCGTGCAGTCAGCAGAGAATTGTTCCTCAGGGGGTTCCTCACTGGGTTTTCACTCAGTGTGTGAGGTGGGTGTGATCAGCTGTGACCCAAACTTCTCACACTGTATCATCAAGTTTACCAAAATATACTTAGAGCTTTACAAAATCACTTAGAAAGAATCAAATCGTAGATAAAATATTAAAAACATTGAAAGCAGATTCCGATTCAAGTTTTTTGTTCCTGTTTGGACCGAAAAACTAAGAAACAGTAAGAAGCAAAAGTTCCTTTTCTGTCTGTCTGTGAGAAATGGGATTATCTTAACAGTTTTCAGATGTTTTCATGTGTTAGCAGAACTGTTGCCTGGCAGCAAGAAGGTCCTGGGTTCGACTCCCAGCTGGGTCTTTCCTTCACGGACCAAAAACATGTTAGGAGACTCTAAATTGGATTTGGGTGTGTGTGACTGGTTGTTTGTCACCATGTCCCTGTGCTGGAGCTGCAACCTGTTCAGGTGAAGCCCCGCCCCTCGTCCAGTGAGAGCTGCTCATGAGACCCTGAACAGGAATGATGGACGGATAATAAAATTGGCACCTGCCTCCTATAAAACTTATATTATCCACTAGAGGGCAGAATACATGCACAGTAGCTGATTTGTCAGGTTTATGAGGAAAGTACCAATTCTGTTAGAGCACGTAGAATCTTTATATCAGGAAACAAGGTCAGAGGTCACACAACAGGAAGTGAGAAGACGTATCAACCCACAAACCTGGTGGAAGTGTCCGGTTATTGATACTGTGCTCACCTGTTGACAGGATTATTAAAAGTGTAATGAGTGTGTTGCTCACACAGATCTGTCCCTCCTCTTCCTCTCGGCTTCACGCTGATCCTTCTCACGTTCCTGCCCTTTCTGTCCACTTTCACCGTCTCTCCTCACACCATAACTCTTCCTCTTTCAGCTGTTTCCAGGCTTCAAGCCCACAAATGCCCCATTGTTGCTGAGGGGGACCAACCCTGCATGTTTCTCAGTGAAACACATGATGATGATGATGAAGAGGAGGAAGATGAAGAAGGTGGTTTATGTTTTTGAAACATTTGGAATGCAGAGATGGAGGAACGATGATGAGGAGCTGAAGGTAAAACAAACAGATGAAGATGAGCTGGTAGAAGACGGTGAGCCAGATTCAGGCTGTTGCTACTGGAAACCAAATTTATATGATGTCCTCCCCCCCACTGTGTTCTCAGTCCTCCTCACCCTTTTACTACTCACATCTTTAAAGCCTAAGCACACATTCATCTTGCTGGTTTAACCGTTTTACAAAACTCAGAAGGAGCCTGAAAAGGAAAACAGCTAAATCAGGCTAAACAGGGGCCCTGACAACATTCCCCCTGTCTCTGAGGCCACCCCCCCTCCTCCTCCCCCCCGGGGTCTGAACTCTGAGAGTACTGTCAAGACTCAGTGACTAAAGTCCTGTAAGTGCCCTTGGAAGTCACTGAGGCATTAGCAATAAAACACAAGGCTTTTCCCTGAAATCCTCCAAAAAAAAGAGGGATGGCGCCTGTCCTCTCTGTGTCTCCGGTGGTCTAAAAGAAGGACTAAAGAGATTGTCTTCTTAGTCATGTGGGTTCATTCTTCTTGTTTTAGCCACTGTGACTAAAAGAGCTTTGTAGAAGCTACAGATGCATATTAGTATGTTTGGAGTACATTTATAGTCTGTGGTTTCAGTAGAATACAGTTTAAATGTGGAATGTGAGAAATACTTTTTTATATTTTTTTTATATTTTGTCTTCTTTTATTTTGAAGGAGGTAATGTGGCATCTTCATATTATGTTTTCATTTGTAGTTTTGTGTCTTACTATTTATTTAATATGGCAATGAGCAAGTTGTTGGAGCACATGTCCTCCTCTTTTTCTTTCTTTAACCCTAATAAACCCTCAAGGGTGTTAAATTATTACCATTCAGTTCCTGGGTCAATCAGGATTGTTTTGGTAAAAGTGAAAAAATTTGCCATAGAAAATGATGGGATTTAGGTGAAACAGGTGAGAAAGTTAAAGTTCTACAGCTCAGGTAAACTTTATAGTAAATAAATGCGGTGAGATTACAGTCAAAAAGACATGTATAATAGTTATAATAGCGCTATAACTGGTGGCAGCTTGTTGGAGTAGCTCTGTGACTTAGCTAGCATTTTTTAAATTCTTTTTGAGTATTTCTTGATGGTTTTTTCTTCTGGAAATTTTTTCTAAATACTTTTCTTCTGATTTGGGTGCTGTGCTGATCGAGGTTTTTGCTGGATTTGTCACTTTTTTGCCAATTGTTATGATGCGTAACCATGGCAACAAGAGACTTGTTTACAAGTAGGAGCAGCTAACTGACATTTCTAAGGCTGAAATAATCCTCAAATTAAAACTCTGGATCCCTGATGAGCTCAAAAGAAGAAGACGTGGATGCAGAGCAGGAGCAGAGTGAAGAGAGAGAAAGAGGAAGTTTAAACCTTCACTTCCATCAGTCATATTGACAAATGTGAGATCTCTTTGCTAACAAAATGGATGAACTTGAAGCTCTGCTGAAATGCAGCATCATGTGTTTCACTGAGACATGGCTAAAGGGACATATCCTGGACTCCAGTGTGTCTCTGTCTGGCTTTCAAACAATACGGACAGACAGAGATTTGAAGAGGAGTGAAAAATGAAGAGGAGTTTGTCAGCTGATCACATTTGCAGTTACCTGTTGGGGGCGGAGCATCAGAGTATGTGACACGAGGAGGCTGAACAGATTGATAAGGAGGGCTGGTTCTGTCCTGGAGACTGAACTGGAGTCTCTTGAGTTGATTGTCCAAATGAGGATGAAGAACATGATGGAAAACCCTCATCATCCTCTTCAGAACACAGTAACTCAACAACAGAGTGCCTTCAGTCAGAAGATTCTTCATAATCCACTGCAGCACAGACCGCTACAGGAGATCCTTCCTGTCCACAGCTAGAACCCTCTACAGGAGATCCTTCCTGTCCACACCTAGAACCCTCTACAGGAGATCCTTCCTGTCCACAGCTAGAACCCTCTAGAGGAGATCCTTCCTGTCCACAGCTAGAACTCTCTATGGCTCCCTGAAGAATAACTGAGCTACAACAACACTTGAATTTCCCTTCGGGGATTAATAAAGTATTTTTGATTTTGATTTGATTTGATTTGATTTGATTAAATTATAAACTCTTGTTTCTACCAAATCATATAAAACATGTAGAGTATCTGTTCTGTGTGAGATTCAAGGTAAAAAGTTACAACTTTAACAATCACAAAGTCTAAATTACAAATCTCCAAATCTGTTGTTTGAGAATATGAAATGAAAACTATGATGAGTCACAGGATTATTAATGGAGCTCAGATAAATCGATTCCAGTAGCTGAGTAATCATCTATTAACTCCAGGATGACCGACCAACAAATAACCTATTAATTATTATATGAAGTAAACAAACTTTATACAAACTGTTTAACTTTAGCTGGTTTTGTTGTTTGTTTGTTTGTTTGTCATTTCAGCGCTTTAAGTTTAAAAGATTAGTGTCATTGATGTATCTGTGTTCCATTAATAAGCCTGTTACTCGTCAAAGTTTTCACATCATTCAAAATTTGAACAAAGTTGTAGTTTATATGACTGAACTGGTATTTTTGATGTTTGATTGTTTTGATAGTTGAAGGTTGTGTTTCTTCTACAGACGTCTTACTGCTGCTGGGTTTTTTCTCAGATCCCTGAGTGTCACTTTAACTTCTATTTAAGCTTAAATATTATATTTTTAACTCATATCTCCAACAGAAACATGAAGAACTACATGTGTGACAGTCAAATCCTTCTGTCACTCTCACTTTCAGAAATACTGAACTTTAGGTTTTCCTACAGCAGCTGTCTGGTTCTCATTCAGGGAGTAACAGGCACAGGTGTGTGGTTACCATGGTGACCTCAATGAGCCAGTGGCAGAAGCTTGAACTTTTATTGGATCGTATACAGTTTGTAATTAAAAATGCAAACATGTCTCAGATTATTACAGAGCTGATGTATTGCTGCAGCAGCAAACCTCAACATTTCATCTGAAATGATTTATTTACTTTTTCTTTTTTGGGGCATCAGATTTAAGCACCAATAAGTCAGATTTAGGCAATAAACTAGTTCAACTGAGCCAAACAAGTTGATTTGAATAATTGTTTCAGATCAGTAAGAACAGCTTTCTTCTTTATAAATGAATCTGCTGGTCATATTAACTCATGACACAACGCACTACATGTTTGTCCCAAATGCTGCATGACTTTAATAATTTCAAATGACATAAAAAGTTTTAAAGAATCACAAATAACTCTAAATAAATCAGACACGTTTTGCTATTGATCCCTGTACAATGCATTGGAAGAAAAGAGAAAAGTGACAGGAAACAGTAAAGACACCTTGTGAATATGACAACGACAGATTTAATTCACTTTTTTGGGACTTTTTCACTTTAGTTTACCTCCACAAACAAAACCCAGTTTGAAGTCCCCTTTAAAGGGGCCCTTCCATTAAAAACTGTTTTTCTGAGGTTTCTGTTGAATATTTTAACTCCACAGGTGTTCTTACCTTCATAGTGGGTGTGAAAACAGGTCAACAACTTCTATTTCAGTTTTAATCTCTCAAACTATGCAGGTGGTGATAAAACCCGAGTTCTCCCGAGTCCGAACGGCCTGTATCTGTTTCATCACAACTCCTTTGTTTGTTAGTATTTGCAGCTCCTGCAGTTGAAACCACACCTAGCATGCTGCTGGCTAAAAGCTGTATCATAAAACGTAGCAAACAGGAAGACACAACATCTGACGTTACCGTGCGCAGCGGGGTAGGAAACAGTATGCCTTGCTCTCATAGGCTAGTTTGTTAGCCAATCTGAGTCCAGCAAATTCGAACAATGAATATGAACGAGCTGCTGACGAAGCAGTCAAAGCAGCCTGACGGAAGGAGCCGGAACCACCCGAATTTTAATGCAGACAGATTGAAAGGTCTGTTAATCAGTGTTTCTTGACGTTTTTTAGATATAAAATGTTTCATATTACAAGTTAATACTTCAGAAATAACCACAAAGCCCTGAAATTTGTATGATATGGCCTCTTTAAGGAGCTAATAAAGGTAGGCAATGCTCCTTTTCTGGGTTTGGGAGATTATTTTTCTGTTAAAAACAACACTAAATAAAAATATTATGAAAAACACAAATAATATGTAGAATTATAAACACTTCTGTGTTAAATAGAAATGCAAACCCTTTTAAACTCTTCCTTCAGCAGCCTGTTGTTACTACAATGTGTTGTATCTTTACAACGTGCTACTGCCCCCTACTGTCTGAACATCAGAACTGCACTCTGTCAGTTCTATCAGGTTTAAACTCACAGCTTCCAGCTTGTTCTACTAAACACAACACAGTCAAGATCAAGACGTGTGTATTTTCAAGTTTTTAGAGTCAAACAGGATGATAACAAACAGAAATCATCCAAAACCACTGAGTGTTAAATAAATCCCAAACCATTTGTGTCAGGTGGACATTCCTGTAGACCAGGACTGAGTCATACTCTGTGCGGACCGCAGCCAAATGGAAACGTTTGTTTGTGGAAAGTCACATCTGGTGATGTTAGTGAAGTGACAACTGCATATCATGTGGAGTTTTGTCTCTGCAGACTCTACGGGAAAGGGTTGTCAGGTGTGTAATTAAAGCTGGCATCGAGGAACACGGCCAGGGTTCCCAGGGTGGTGATGATGACAAACAACCACAAGAAGAGACGGTCCACCACCAGGGCAATGAACTGCCAGTCCTCTGTCATCTGAAACAAACACACAAATGCTGAGTCAGCAGCAGTCAGTGACAGAATGGATAACAAGCTGCCTGAAACTCACCGAGTCGTCCGTGTCCTGCTTCTTTAGCTGCTCGGCGATGTAAGTCACAGCAGTGATGGCTGACTTCAGGTTGGGAGGGAGGATCAGGCAAAACCTGTCCGAGTCAGGGAGCCGCTGGAGGTGAACCGTACTCTCACATCTGAAAAAAAAACGTAGCAAGCAGAACAGCTGTAAAATGCTGTTAGCTAAAATTAGCTTTAATAAACCTCTGAAGTTTATTCACATAAACTCGGTCTTTTCACATCAAAGAGCTGTTATTGTTCCTCAAGACAATAATCACGTTCATGTCATTCTAATTCACTATAAAACATCTGGACTTACCAATTTTGTAGTAAATTTTATGCTGGTTGTTCCATGAACATTCCAGAATGTTTTACTTCCAGATGCTAAGTTAGCATGGTTAGCATTAGTTAGCATCATGTTGCACTAAGTCTTGTCCCTCCATGTAAACAGACATTTACCTACTGCCTGCAGAAAATGTTTATTTTCAACTCAGATCAATTTGCCAGGTACAAATTTGGTTTGTTCACTTACTTCACACCTTTCTGGATTCTGTTGATTGATTATTTGAAGACTGTGTGTGGGTGAATGGGCAGGTGGAGACCACTCCCAAAAATGATAAACAAGATGTAGCATCATCGCCATCTTTGATTGAAAAGTGAAGCCAAAGTTCTTCATGTACTGAGCTGCCATGTAGTAATTTTTTTAGTCAGAAAATTGTCTTTTTCATGGAGGGGTGGGACTTAAAACCTGTACTGCAAACAGCCACTAGAGGTCAGCCTTTCAGTTCCCATTCCTGCTTGATGTTCAGGTGTCTAGTTTTTGCTTGACACAGTGACACAGATTCTAGATCTAAAAGTAAAACATGGCAGCATTTATGGTTGAACTGGGTAATCAAACATTTCCCCTGTTAGCTTAGCATGGCTAATGTTGTAGCCTATGAATTACACACAGATGCCCTTTGAGTCAACTTTAGCATAAACTCAGTTCTGAGAAATTATATTCAGGAGTTGCAGAGAAAACGGAGTGAGTGTTTGATAGTGAAGCATCTTAACCTTCTTATGTGGAAGTTCTTCTGCTGTTGAAGAACACAGTTATGACTCTTATAGGAAAAACATGAAGTGATGATGTAAGCATGACGATCAGTGAGTGATATAACTCAAAGTCTCCTTGTATCGATGGAGAGCGCTCTCAGTACCTTTGGCATTCATAACATTCAACTTTCCCTGCAGGACTTTGGAAAAGCCGGAGAAAGACACTTCTCTGCACCCCATAGATTGACACCCAATACTAGCAAGCACAAGAGAAATAGAATAAATAATTCAAATGGAGCAAATGTTTGTTAGACTTTTAAGAAACTAAAACCTAAAACCCTGTTCACTAGACTGCAGACGAATCGAGACAGTGTTGTCTCCATTAAAGATCATTACAGTCTCAGTAGTTAAACATGTTGTAACACTCCTCACACATGATTGATGTATGTTACGAGTCACCATCACATCAGTGTGACACAGCACAAACGTCCAGATTCAGGTCCCAGGTCTTTATGAAACACGCGTGTCCTCTGTACACTGACTGACATACACACACCTCACTCAGGGTGACTTTCAGACAATCGCTGACCTTTAAACTGTTTATACTTCTGCCACGCAGCTGCTCCACAGTGTGAATTAAAGTGTGTGCAACAGAGTTCTCACTGTCTCACCAAAAGATGGTACAGTTACATAAAATCAGGTAAGGAAAAGAGCCCGAGGGACTATCAGCCAGGACGAGGGGCCCACCAGCTCTCACACACCTGGGATTCCCTCCTCCAGAGATCATCAGATTAATGTGGGCGTGGCCAACAAGGCAGAGCTGACAGATCTGCTTGGTTGGTCACGCTCATGGGGAAAAACAGCTGATAACGACACGTCACATCAACATCTGGTGATGCTTCTGAGGAACATGTCAAGGTAAAGTAAAATCCTTCTATCTGTTTGAAGAGAGAAAGTTGAGATCACCACAAGGTTTTTATAATCAGTGACTCTCACGATGTTGATAAAATAAATGTAGGACACGTAGTTTATGTGTCACATTATGGAGTGAATGAGCTCCCCAAGTGCTTTATGGTGTAATGACTAAAATGTAGAAAAAAAACAGAATTTCAGAGAAATAACTGGGTCTTTTGACTGTATTAGTAGTTTTTTAGGGCCCTTTCAGGTCCTTTGACTTTATTTCTGAACCAGAACTCAGTCAGTCTATATATGTCTCTGTGCTAGCTGGATTTAGCACTTGTTGAGAAATCAGTGCATCTCTGATCACTACTGTTGTGCACAAACGTACCACGAACTCCTGATTTCAGTTTACAGCTGAAGGTTAAAGATAAAAACAAACTAAAGTATCTTTTTAAAAAACGTGCTGACTGACACCATCGTGTCGTGTTTGTGTAAACGTGCAGCTGTTTGCAGTTTGTGTATGTAGTGTTCAGTTACAGAGTGTTAACTGTGGCAGCAGAAGGACGGCGACACAGGAGCCAGACTGGCCGTCAGCGTCACAAAAACACGGCGTGACAACAGGACCAGCTGACTGGAGCGTGACTCGTGCAGTCGAGGGTGTATTCGCTTGTGGAGCCACAGATTAGTGCTGATGAAGAGGCAGTGATGTTCTATGTGCTGAGAACCCTCCGTAGAGTCCTTCACTGTAACGTCGCCTCATGTTACTCCTGCCACAAACACAGAATGTATATCTGATCTCATTAGAACCAAATTTTGTCAGGCTCTGAACAGATCAGCAGGTTCTTAATGATGCAAGATGTTTCATTCAAGTTCATGTGGGTGAGAAACTTTACTGAAGGAAATGTGAGTGTGTGAGAGATTAATGAGCTAAAAAACTCGGCCATCAGGAACGATAAAATCCTCCTGCGCCTCCGTCACTCAGCGATGGCCTTTGCTGCCTCTCATTCTTTGTTGTCCCTCCTCTTTTTTGTGGGATTAGCCTCTAATGCCCAACCTAAATAGAGGCTTAGTGCCTGGCGACTGTGAATGTGCATGTGGGGATTAATCTGATGCCTGTGGAACGGAGCGGGAGATGCCTTGAATCAGATCTGGTTCACTGCTGAAATGTTTCAAATGCCAGTGCTGTGTGGCCAATCAGAAGGTTTCTTTAAGATGAACCAGGATGAACAGCCTAGTCTTTAGAATCTGAAGACAAGGTTGGTTTTCTTACCTGCCTCTCCAAGGTTGGACCAGATCTGGGTTGATCTTTCGGAAGAAGTACTCTCCTCCAGGTTGGCGACCACCAAAGTTCTGGACGGGCGTGCTTTCCTTCTCAGACTCCTCCTCCAGCAATGGTTCCTCTGGTTTAGGTCTCATCATTCCAATATATTTGGGCAGGATGTGAATGAACACCTTGAAATGTGAGAAATCATTGATGAACAGTTTCACAGCATCACTGACGGGGGCAGTTGCATTAATACCTTTCGAACCCAGTTTGGCATGATGTGCGTGCTAGGCGTTCGGTGGTGCAGGTTGAGGACGACCACGCTGAGGATGACAGAGAAGGTGACCAGGATCATGGTGAACATGACGTAGTTGACTATAATAGGGATGGCGAGTGATGTCTCAGGGACTTTGTCCGCCAGCAGCAGCATGAAGACGGTGAGGGCGATGAGGACAGAAATGGACAGAGTCATTTTTTCTCCTGCAAATGGAACAATCAGAAGCATCTAGGGTTTGTGAAAGTCTTTTTTTTAAATTCTCCATCTTGGAAATTACATTGAAGCGTGAAATATGCTGACCTGCTCCAGGAGGCAGGTAGAAGACAAATATAGCTAAGACACTGGTGAGGATGCAAGGTACTATGATGTTGATGATGTAGAAGAGAGGCTTCCTCTCAATGATGAGGTAGAAGGTAATGTCTTCATACAGGTCGTCCTTCACGTTTTTCCTTGAAGGTTTGTGACGGATGGCCCATTCTCCATTCTCTGTGAGGAATACATTCATCAAACATCAACTTTTAGAAGCATAGCCTATGGATAGGGTAGTTACCAACCAGTGAAAGCGTTGTCATCTATGACTATCTCCTGGATCTCTGCTCCATCATCATCCAGATAATACTGCAGGTCCACTTCAGAGGCATCGTAGGTGTATGAACGGAAAACCATGCTGCAGTTCTGCCAGTCAAACGGAAAGTACGCTACCTACAGACAATGAGATCAAAGCGATGGATGTTTGTAACATAGGCACACGCAAAAACAGACAAATATCTAGACACTGAGTTAAGAATGTACCTCTATGGAGCATGAACTGCGGTAGATGGCTGGTGGTAACCATGTTACCAAACCGTTATTGTAAACCAACACATTAACATAAAGAGCCACGTCGAACTGTCCATCATTGCTGTTGGAGGACAAACATGGAGCTCATATTAGAGAGTAGATGCTTTTCTTAACATTCATATAAACATCTTAATGGTTATTGTAGAGAAGCCATCATTATTTTTTTAATGTCATTCTTTCATCCCCAACCAACCAGTTTGGTCTCATTTATGATGAAAAAAAATCCCAAGCTGAATTTACAAGTTGGAGACAGAAAATAAACAGCCGACATGAGTCTAAGCAATTTGGAGGACTAGTTAAAAACATTCGGGAGGAGTCTATTTGCTACAAGGGGGTCAAGCAAACAGCTACACTGGTAGTGCACATATAGGCAAGCAAGCAAGACAGAGTCAAGTTCAGAATAAAAAAAAATAAAATTAAGCTACAAGCTAGTCAGATTCAAGCTAATGGATATTCAAGCTAAACATGACCAAAACCTAAACCAAAAAGTACACAGTACTGAGTTAACAGCAGAGTCAAATCTACAGCTACCCAAATCTGAGCAAACATCAGCTGTCAAGCTTCTACTGAGAACCTGCACCAGCAAGCTAACAGCAACTCAGAATCAAGCTAACGGTAAGTCAGATGTAAGCTAACTGCAACTATTCAAGCTAACAGCAACTCAGAATCAAGCTAACGGTAAGTCAGATGTAAGCTAACTGCAACTATTCAAGCTAACAGCAACTCAAAATCAAGCTAACGGTAAGTCAGATGTAAGCTAACATCAACTTTTCAAGCTAACAGCAACTCAGAATCAAGCTAACATCAACTTGTGTCAATCTAAGCAGTGTTGGGCTATCAACTCAAACTCAAAGCTTTAACAACAGTTCAAGAGAACACTAAATCATTAAGTTTGGTCATTTTGCATGACATTATTTTTCATATCACTGACTTATCAGTCAAACAACATTTAAAACTTTGTAACTATCTGCAATTTTCTTTGAGTAGCTGTTAGCTTGATCCAAGTCATAAGAGGGCCTTTTGTGGGGATTTTCTAGGTTTCAGTTTCAAGGTTGTCAGACACATGATTATAATGTCAGATTGTTGATCATCAATGAGTATTTAGATCAGACAGGTAGCTGCAGCTTATCAGTAATGTTTGTTCTATCTAAGAGATTCTGGCAGGGTACCAGGAGTCTGATGAAGGACAGAGGTCTGATTGTCTCTCGTATCAGTCTGACTATAAAAGACCACTTTCATATATGAAATAAAAATTAAACTTCTTTCCTTTTCAGCTCACTTCGACTTTTTGTAAATCATTTTTGTACAATACTTTACAGTCAGTTAGGGGATTTCAAAAGAGATTCCTGGTGAAGACCCTCCAGATCTAGACTTGACTTTGTACTTTAACATGATTGATTACAACATGTGAGTGCAGTTTGGCCCGTACTTGTTTATAAGGTAGATATCAGGACGCCACACCTTGTTGGGTGGAATCCTCAAAACTGTAATGTTGTCATACTCTGCAGGAGTCCATGATAATCGGTAGTCCGTCCAAATCTGGGGCGGTTAGAGGGGAAAAGACGGTGGCATTAAAGCAGGAAAGAGACATAAAATCAAAGCAATTAAGAGTTCATGGTCTGACTTAAAAATAGTTTTATGGTAAAAGGCAAGAAACAACATGGTTATGAAAAGTGACACGTCCATATCACAGACAAAGGAGCAGATTCAGAGTGGGTAACTGTTCTCACTTTCATACCAGATTCATGAACACGTTGGTCGTCATCTCGCCATTTTTCTCATTCTACAGTGGGACAAATAGGGAAACAGTCATGTTAGTGCTGCTTGTAGGGGCTGTTTCCACCTTCCACACTGAAACTCAGTGGCTGTGGGGGGGGTCCTAATGTTAAGGTATGTGGTATGCTAACATGAAATGAAATGGGTTTGGCTTTTCACCTGTCCGAGCTAAATTAAGAAAGAAAAGTTGTCTAATGCTGCTGTAATGATGTAGTTTTAGTCCAGCTTCTTTTATAATGCAGAACATAAAATATAACAGCCACAACATTATTAATTACTATTTTTAGTTGTATGCTCTTTCTTTATGTGTGAAATGAATAATTACAGTTTTAAATGTTGCATCTTGTCATATTGTTATATTAGAAACACTAACACATATATGTGTCTGGTTTGAACGTATATTTACCAAGCTGACAAGCTGAGACAAGGTCATCCCAACTCGAACCATCACCTTCTCCTCCCAGTGAGGAGCTGGTCTGACCTTCAGGTTGTAGTCCCGGAATAACTTCTGATGGAGCCTTCGCTCGGTCTCTGAGGCTTCTGGATGAAACAAACAGCAAACCAGGACGATGACGTGGACGACAAACAACGCAGCAAATAAAAGAACGGGGTTCCCCGTATACGATGTCTGGCTTATTTAATCATATCGATCCAAGCATGTGTGGAATCCCACCTCAAGCCCCTGAAAGTCAAACAACAGCATGTTTATTCTCTGTAGATCAAAGAGTCACACCTGCTGTGGTTTGGTGTTCAATTCCCACTGAGATGACAAGCTAAAAATAAATCATCCCAACTATCACTGATCTTTAGTTTAATTCAACTGGTGGCTGCAGAATGTTTGATACCTTCAAAAAAAATGTGAAAACCAAAGTTCAGTAAGGACTCTGACTGCAGCCTTGTCTGCACAGATGTTCTTTCATTTTCCTAATTAATCCCAGATTAATTAATCCCAGATTCTTTTGGACACGTCCGTCTTAAATTCACAAAATATCCACAGTTTATAGAAAATGGATGATGGATGAATAACTTAACTGAAATATCATGTTTGCCAAAATTTCTTGATTAAATGTCAAAACGAAATTATTCACAATATTAAAAAAATAAATGAATAAACATAATTTTTAACTCTATTAAAACAAAATTAAAGGAATATTTGAATTTCTTAAGTTTGTTTTTGGTGTAGAGTTTTTAAATAAACAATAAAAGCTGTGATTTATTGAACTCTAGGTGAAAGTGGAAAGGATCTGCATCTTGGCAGCACATCAAAAATAATAATAGAGTCACATGAACACTGACTGGTTACCGAAAAGCAAAGCGACTGTTTTCTGGGTTTTTTGTTGTTGAAGGTTAAAGATGAAAAACTACTTGATCTTATGAAAACTGTTTATATCATATTTTAATGTCCCAAAATCCTTTGAGCATGTCAGACAGATAGATGAACAATCTCAAAACAATTAATAGGTGGATGAAATATCAGAATATGGATCAATAAATCATCTCAAACACAAAAACACAAACATTTCTTACCAACGAAGGCGACATGAAGGAGGCTGTAAACTACGAGAAGCGTGTTCATCTTTACACTTTCGTGTAATTTGATCCCCATCTGTGTCATGAAGGCAGTCATAACATCTTTCTGTGTCTGAAGTTTCCTCTTTTCACAATAAGTTTAATATTTTATGGTCACTTTAAAAAAAGAAATAAAACAATGTCTCCTAAACTTCCTGCAGCTTCATCGTGTTCAGTTGATGAATCAACCCCCCCTTCATGTTTTTGTGGGTATGACTCCGCGGGCGAACCCACGACCTGATTGGGTGGACATGCTGCGAGTCACGAGAGGCTGGAATGTGTTTGCACCTGTTGGTGAGGTTAGCAGTATGAGGACAGTGGGTGGGACAAGAGGCTGAGACGGGGTCATGACAATGGGGATATTTTGAGGAGGACAGAACAAGTTCCCTGCGTGGAGTTGATTCCTTTTTCTGAGAACAAAAAAAAAAAAGATGGCGGTGGTTTGGAAATGAAGCAGATCTCTTTGTTATCTGACTTTCTCTCTTCCAGGTAGATTCAATCTCATCTACTTCTTTAATCTGCCAATTTTCAGACTTGATCTGGAACATTCATGACCATTTACAACAGTGTTGAACTCAAGACATGAGGAAGTATCATGATGGGGGACCCAACAATGGCCGACAAGGACCCAGAGGTCTTTTATATAGAAAATATCAGGGAAGGATCATAAAAATATGTTTAAATAATTAACAGGAAACACTCACCATAAACAAGAATACTGTATAAACTTCTAATGACATCTCATTATGAAATAAGTTGTTAATTCATACTATGGAGGCATTTTTTCATCAGGGCAGCATAAATCACCAGAACACCACTTCCTGCTGTGACCCAAATTACTGTGTAATATAGAGTCCAGAGTGTCTAATATGATGTTGAACATGTTTTTTGGTGAGTATCCACTTAGACAAGTTTCAAAACTGTAGCTTCAAGTTTTAAAAGTTATTTTCTTCCGATTTATTGTTCCAAAGATTTTCTGTTGTTTTGCACCAGATAAGAAAATGTGTTATTTCTCCTTCAGTCAGTTGCTCTCTGTCCTCTGTTGCTTCCTGGGTCATTCTATCCTCCCTGTAATCCCCTTAAAGGGTCTGCAGCTTGAAAAACAAACAAGTCATAAATCAGAACCACAATGAGAGTTGAGAGAGGCGAAATGTCTCAGATTTACCCCTCTGCATGCCTGCCCTTCCAGTATAAATACATCAGCCCCCAGTGTGTTTTTGAGCATCTACTAAACAGCTTATCTCTTCAACGACACACTTCCATGAGACCAGTGTGTTAATCTGAGGACGGAGATCAGTGCAACTTGAACAGCGCTGATAATGTTTCATTTCAAGAGCTTCCTGTTGACACTCAGAAGTGTTTTTAAAACAGTACAAACTTTGATCTGCTTCACTTTACAGAACTCAGTGTGTTAACAAGAGCTCATTACCAGTCATCACTCGAAACATCAAAATTCTGTTCCAGCAAAAACATCAAAATTCTTCTCAATTCGTCTTATTTTTTTTAATAATTAAATGGTAATCTATAAAGATTTAATGCATTTATTTCACTCACTTTAATGAACAATCCACAAATACAAACTCAAATTATAGAAACAAGAGCACAAAAAATTAAAAATAACTCAAACAACAAATTCATCATCCTCAAATAATTGATTTAATAAATAAGTTACTTAACCGAAATATATTTTCAGCTAAAATGATCAAATTTTGGCAAATATGTTTAAAACAACCAGCAGAAAACCCAACTTGCTCATTAATACAAATAATTGCAGTAATTAGTTCTAATAATTTATCATTAATGTTTAAAGTTTAAACATGTAAAAATCAAAGAAAACAAGATGAAATTCACAATAAACTGCATGTACAGTGGGGCAAAAAAGTATTTAGTCAGCCACCAATTGTGTAAGTTCTCCCACTTAAAAAGATCAGAGAGGCCTGTAATTTTCATCATAGGTATACCTCAACTATGAGAGACAAAATGAGGAAAAAAAATCCAGAAAATCACATTGTCTGATTTTTAAAGAATTTATTTGCAAATTATGGTGGAAAATAAGTATTTGGTCAATAACAAAAGTTAATCTCAATACTTTGTTATATAGCCTTTGTTGGCAATGACAGAGGTCAAACGTTTTCTGTAAGTCTTCACAAGGTTTTCACACAGTGTTGCTGGTATTTTGGCCCATTCCTCCATGCAGATCTCCTCTAGAGCAGTGATGTTTTGGGGCTGACGCTGGGCAACACGGACTTTCAACTCCCTCCAGAGATTTTCTATGGGGTTGAGATCTGGAGACTGGCTAGGCCACTCCAGGACCTTGAAATGCTTCTTACGAAGCCACTCCTTCGTTGCCCGGGCGGTGTGTTTGGGATCATTGTCATGCTGAAAGACCCAGCCACGTCTCATTTTCAATGCCCTTGCTGATGGAAGGAGGTTTTCACTCAAAATCTTACGATACATGGCCCCATTCATTCTTTCCTTTACACGGATCAGTCGTCCTGGTCCCCTTGCAGAAAAACAGCCCCAAAGCATGATGTTTCCACCCCCATGCTTTACAGTAGGTATGGTGTTCTTTGGATCCAACTCAGCATTCTTTCCCCTCCAAACACGACAAGTTGAGTTTCTACCAAAAAGTTCTATTTTGGTTTCATCTGACCATATGATGTTCTCCCAATCCTCTTCTGGATCATCCAAATGCTCTCTAGCAAACCGCAGACGGGCCTGGACGTGTCCTGGCTTCAGCAGGGGGACACGTCTGGCACTGCAGGATTTGAGTCCCTGGCGGCGTAGTGTGTTACTGATGGTAGCCTTTGTTACTTTGGTCCCAGCTCTCTGCAGGTCATTCACTAGGTCCCTCTGTGTGGTTCTGGGATTTTTGCTCACCGTTCTTGTGATCATCTTGACCCCACGGGGTGAGATCTTGCGTGGAGCCCCAGATCGAGGGAGATTATCAGTGGTCTTGTATGTCTTCCATTTTCTAATAATTGCTCCCACAGTTGATTTCTTCACACCAAGCTGCTTACCTATTGCAGATTCAGTCTTCCCAGCCTGGTGAAGGTCTACAATTTTGTTTCTGGTGTCCTTTGACAGCTCTTTGGTCTTGGCCATAGTGGAGTTTGGAGCGTGACTGTTTGAGGTTGTGGACAGGTGTCTTTTATACTGATAACGAGTTCACACAGGTGCCATTAATACAGGTAACGAGTGGGGGACCGAGGAGCCTCTTAAAGAAGTTACAGGTCTGTGAAAGCCAGAAATCTTACTTGTTTGTAGGTGACCAAATACTTATTTTTCACCATAATTTGCAAATAAATTCTTTAAAAATCAGACAATGTGATTTTCTGGATTTTTTTTCCTCATTTTGTCTCTCATAGTTGAGGTATACCTATGATGAAAATTACAGGCCTCTCTGATCTTTTTAAGTGGGAGAACTTACACAATTGGTGGCTGACTAAATACTTTTTTACCCCACTGTATATAAAGAAAAAGATAAAATACGGCAGCCACAGAAGGTCATTTTTAAAACTCCCTTTTAATAAAAAAGATATTAAAGTCAAATGAAGTTAATTTAAATTATATTAATGAAGAAACTGTGTTTAAAAACCAGCATTAAATAAATGTTAAAGTTACATTAAGATTTCCCGTAAATACAAACATCTTTAAATAAGACAAATTGTATTTATTAACAACTTATCAAATTTATAAACAAAATAAAAATTAAAAGTGAAATAAACTAATGTTTGAAACTTTTCAGTCAGTTTAGGCACAAACATTGTTATTGTCATTATTTCTGTACAAATTAAAGAGATATTTTATTTCTAATTGTTTTATGCACATATAAATTACATGTTCTGTTACTTTTTTATCATAAATAAATAAAGGATCCACACAGGAGGGAAGCCCAGAGAACAGCAACCAGGATTAGTGTGGTCTATTATTAGAGCCATGCGATTAGCACTATTATTAGTAAAATGGGCAGGTGATCCAACGGGGGCGGGGTCACAGCTCTAACAGCAGCATTGTGACAACAGCTGGAGCCTTTGATTTCTCCCCCTCAGATCTTAAACCAGAACACAGAAGATTTAAAGGGCAGATTGACTGAATCAAACAGGATGTGAAGTTTGTTTGATAAAAAGAGATGCGAGATGTTCAACATGAGAAAACCCTCCTGACCTATAAAACACCAGTATGTGCAGAAACATTCTATAGAATTGATGATTGTTGTTCTCTGTGTTTGTGTGTAAACATCCCATACAAACAACCAGTTAAAGGTACAGTAAGCATTTTACAGGTAAATAATCACACAACAGTCTACTTCCACTGATGTTGAAAATAAAGTCCCATTGTAACAGATCTGGATCTCAGTCAGCTGGGTGGTCGCTAGTTTCTGTCATTTTTAAAAATGCTGGTCCGGACCAGAATCATTATGTACACATCCAGACTTCCTGGTTCCATAACGAATCACATGTGAGTCTGCAAGGCTGCCAAGTCTTCAACACAAGCAGCTGTAATTCCACAACGAGCAGCAGCAAAAAGTAAGAAACCACCACATCCTTCCAACTGATCAGTCGAGCTGCACGTGATGGGGCATTCAAACACACTTAGGAAAACTCAACGCTGAACAAATAGACCTTCAGATATTCCCAAAAACTGAACAAATGCAAGAGAAACTAAATGAGGATTAACATCAGAACTGGCAACCCAATTGAAAAATCAGGGAGGGGAGGGGCTGAGAGCAGATGGTTTGTTTTCTACATGAACTGCCGGACTCAGATTTGACAACAAGGTCTAATTCTTACATACTGTACCTTTAACTCTGAATAAACCTGAACTGACTGTGAAGTTTCATGAATGAATAAGATTTTATGACCTTTACCTTTTTTTTAATACTGATGAAGTGGCGTTTAGGTTCATAATGACCAGCAGTACAAAGTGTATCATCCTTTATGAATAAAAGTTAAAGTGTCATATTAAAAACTCTAGTTTTAAATAGGACGTGAGATCGCAACGTCATCAACTGACCCAGCCGCCATTTTGGCAGCGTACTAGCGTTATTGTTGTTTGTTTCTTTAGGACAACAGTGCGCTCTTTCTCAGTCTTGTGGCTTCAATCCGTCTTTTATTCAATCAGTTATTACTCAGAGATGGTAACTTGTTGCTGTGTTGTGCAACAGCCCATATACCTGTCTTTGGCTTCCTGTTTAGGGTTTCCCTGTATAGTTCACATCCTTTTCAGGATTTTAACATTCTTTTTCAAAAATTACGATTCTTATCCACGACGTACTGTATGTTTAAATGATTTGTTGCGCTGCCAAGATGGCTGCCACTTTACAAATTTCCCACAATGTAATCCCAAGCCCTATTGATGTTGGACAAGATGAACTAAAACTCCATTTTTTGACAGTTTGTACAATAAAACCAAGTGTTTCTGTTCTTCAGGGCCACTTGAAGGGGTCAGTGGGTGTGTGGTTGAAACTAGCATCAGCAAAGATGGCCAGGGTGCCCACAGTGGTGAAGACCACGAAGATCCAGAGGAACATGCGGTCCACCACCATGGCCACGTACTGCCAGTCTTCTTTCAGCTGTCGACAGATCACGTTAGAAAGAAATAAAAGTGAACAGTTTATAACATCAGAAGCAAAAATTAAAAACTAGAATGAAGCTATAAGAGAGACAAACTCACAGCTTCATAGTCTTTCTCAGCCTGCAGAGCCTCCGCGATGTATGTGATGGCTTCAATAGCTGATTTGAGCTCGTCAGGTAGAGTGAGGTAAGAGCTCGGACCGTCGATAAATTTCCTCATGTCTGTGCACAGGCCTTCAGGCTGGAATCTAGTAAACAAACATTAACATGAGTCTCACAAAGAATCATCTAAATAGCATCAAATACTGCCAAGTTCCTTTACATGGTTCCAAATCATCAGCTGGAAAGTGAGATATGTGGTCATGTTGAAATCCTCCAACAATGTGACGTTAACAGGCTGCAAAGTACCAGGATGTTGATCAGTTAGCTGTTTATCAAGTTTGTTGATAGTGGGAAACATTTAGTGTGATATTTACTCCTAGTATTAATCAGGCTTGTGGGCTTTTATTTTGTTATGGCTTTTATTTTTTTTAATGAATGTTTCTCCAGAAGTTCCTGTCATTTTATTTTGGAGGGGTTTTATGCTTTTTTTTTTTTCCTCTTAGTGTCTTTTTTAGCTATTTATTTAGGATTGTTTCTGTTCTGTGTACTTTGTCTGTTTGTGTCTGTGTGACATACACAACATACTGAAAAAATCCTGTTTTCTTTAACAGCAAAGACACGAAAACAGAGAGAAATATTTTGGACCTAAAGTGTAAATCTTAGCAGTGATTCAGCAGAAACACATGTCGACACTCAAACTGCAAAAATACACACTGATGTGCAGAATGTGGCAACGTGAGCGCTGGTGAGAATCCAACAACTAATTAAAAGCTGCAAAATAATAAAGTATTTGCGAAGCAGGTTATTTGTCTCGTTTGCACTCGTCTGTCAGTTTGAGGGGATGAAATGAAGGTGTGAGGAGTTCCCTTGTTTCCTGCTGCCACTGAGGGAGTTACTGCTCAGTTTGTGCTGACCGAGCTGCTCAGCCTGAGAAACTCTGTGTTTATGTGTGAATGTTTCTCTGTTTACTTGTTTCCCTCAGTTACCAACTGTCAGCTGCTGCTGGGTGCCAGGAAAACGCTGCTGTGGGTTCTTTCTGCTGTCACTGAGAAATGTTCACACAAAAGCTCGAACACAGCACGTCAAAGTGTTTTCTTTCTCCATTAAACTGATGGAAAACAGAGAGGTGTTTCCTGCAGGCTACATCTACACTTATATATTTCAAACATCATGAATATTAACAAACAAATGAAAAATGGACCAGATTTAAATAAATAAACAAGAGGAAAGACAAAAACGCAACAACATATCACAAACCATGAGAAGAGATAAAACAACCACATTTACAAAATGACAGGAGATAGAAAAAAACAACCAAATTAATACTGGACGCAAGAAAAAACTCAAAACTGAATTTTTACAAAGCTTCACAACATAAAACTAGTGCTGTCAAAATTAATGTGTTAAAAACGCGTAAAAAATGCGTTAATGCAAAGCCTCCTTTAACGGCGTTAAATTTTTTAATGCGCGATTAACGCACAGGCTTCCGTAGTTTTGTTTTGCCCACATACGCATGCACAGGTGTGTTGGCCCTCTTGGCACTCCGTAGTCTGTGAGGTAAATGACAGGCAGTGACTCAGCTGATGCTCGCTAGAGCATGGAAAACAAAAAAGATCCTTTAAGCAGAAAGTTTAGCTTTAAAACTACCAGATGGTAAAACTGATAAGACGGAAGTTATTTGTGTTTACTTTCGATGTGAAATGAGTTATCACCAAATATCCCCTCTTAGTGAACCACATAGCTGATGCACAGAGCTCCTCCCCCTCACCGAAACCAAACCACGCTGGATGGTTTTCAGCTGAGACACAAGTTCCAATTTCGTCTAAAGAAGTACACGTGATAAAATGAACTTCAACTTTAAATTTTTTTTGTTTCAGGACACTGTTACAGTTATAATAAACATATTTTCATTAAGTATATTTGTCCACAAAAATACAAAAAAATATTTGAAGGTCAATTAAGAATATCTTAAAAATCTGAGATTGAGTTACAATCACGCGATTAATGGCAGTTACAGATTTGTTAGTTTGACAGCCTTAAAAAAATGTGACCACATGTCAGTAAGTATATTAATAAGACGAAAACACTGTTTTGCACTTCAGGGCTTCCGTACATTTGGATGGTGTGAGTGTCCTTTCACTGTTATAACAGCCTCTTAATTTTACTATATACATAATCACATCAGGTCCTTGAATTAAAACCCTCAAATTTATTAAATGTATCATTATCTAATAATAAATCATAAATAACTAGGTGCTGATTTCTGTGATGATAAAGACTGTGTTATCAATACACAGTTAATGTGTTCTGCACCAGATATCTGACTGGAAACCAGAAGATGAAATAAATAAACGCATTAATCTTGATGTATAAATGACGCCTCGGAACTGGTTAAATTACACTGACTCAACACACGCGATCATCGTGTTTTTGTGGTCGTAGCGGGTTGGAGATCCTTGGTGCCGGCAGAGGCTACATGTGGAAGTTTCCTTGGTAAAGATACTGAACCCGAAACTGGGTGCTGTAAAAAATGGCTGCCCTCTGCTCTTCAAATGAGGATGCAGAGCTGAATTCCCCCAAGAGGGATCAATAAAGTATATATTATTATTATCAGTCCAAATAAAAAGAGTCTGAATAGGACTGACTTAAATTTCAGGTTTATTCTCAACAGTGTTGACACGTATTTTATCTTTATCAGAACATATTAAACCATCAAATCTTATCCCAATAAGACCTATCCATCTAAGATATTTATTTAAAAAAATAACTTCATTAAATATAATTTATTTTATTCAATGTCACAACCCTGTCCAAACACACCAGATACAGTGAATGAATGTGTTCCACCACTAGAGGGCGGTCTTGTATCATGACTACATGAAGAGTAAACAGCTGTTTGGTATTCAGTGCATGAACTACAGAGTTGACAGTGCAGAGCTGCCATCACTGCTCTGAATGTAAATGTGGCAGGTGAAGAGGCTGTGACCTAAAACAGGTGACGCCCCCTCAGGTAGACAAAAACAAACCAAGAAGAAAGACAGGAAGAGGAAGTCGAGGAGACAGACTTTGACCCCTTCACCTCTCGTCCCTTTTATAACTCAGAGTAACACTTCATCAGCAACAACTAAACGACTCTTCAGGAAATTAATTTTAACTAAAACCAGGCTCATCTGGTGCCAAGACATGCGCTAAACCAATTAAGAAGGAGCATGTGAGTGTGTATAAGGGCTGCTGGGAGATCCTGCTGTCTCATCAGATTGTTCCATCACCCCCCCCCCACTCCTCCGTTCTCTCACCGAGACACTCAGTGTCCCGCTCTTATGTGTCAGAGTCAATTTGTGCGGGTTATTATTATTTCAGTAACGGTTCTTTCCCTCCAGACACATTTTATTTCTCAGGGGAGTTTAGAGGGACAGCTACACACTGTGAGGACAATCTGCGGGTGTTTTAATGGAACAACATGAAGGAACGCTGGTTAGGACGTCACACAAATGACGGCTAAGATGTACGACTTTCCACACTAACTGGTGCAAGGTCACTTATTTGCTGTGTGAAAGGACCAGACACCAGGGTTAGACAGACAGAACAGTTTGTTACCACTTCATGTGCCAACATTGGCCTAAATCCAGCTCATTACTCCACAGCTTCAGGAGCAGCGCTCTGTAAAACCTCTGATGAAAATCATCAATCTGGATTCCACCAGAGGCCGTTTGATCCCAACTTCTTAAATACCTTTCATCAGACGAGTTCGGCTTTCACAGAACTTTGTTTTAGTCTCAACCCAAACTGAAAAATATGCAGTAGATGATAAAATGATTCTAAACGGTTGAAGAACCAGCAGCAGCAGCAGAACCCGCCAAAGTAGCAGAACTACACCAGCATCATCCTCTAAATAAAAATATAATAAACAGACTTTTAAACGTATCATTGGCAGTAATATACATTTTAACACAGTCACACATGAAACATTAGAGTAACCCCTGCTTTCCACTGGACGCGCAACGTTAGTAACGCGTAGGACGTGGCTGATAGCCGCCATTAAAGTCAATCAGACCCTTTCCACTGCACTCGCAGCAGCGCCCATGAGACGCATCCCAGAAGCGTAGTGTCGCAAGCATTACGTGGCAGTTTTATTTTTTCTAAAACTTCTAAAACACGTCAAGTTCATCAGTTTAGTTCAGACCAGACAGGAAATCAGGAGTTCGTACCCGGAAGTTTCAAAATAAAAGGACACATGCGGATTTCCGTTTGCGAGACTTCGAGAAAGTACAGCACCTATGACGGGTTTAAAGTCCATAGGTGGTGTGAAAATAAGCTACATACCTTCTGGATACATGCTGTCGTGTTTCTCCCTGCTTGTTGTTGTGTGTACTGATGAAATCACCTGTTTTTGCCATTCTCATGAGATTTTGTGTCTTCCGGAACCAGCCTGATGTAACGCTTGCGCGAGGGATAAACGCAGGTAAAACGCTCCTGGTTAGAACGCACGGCTGATTGCACGAATAAAACGCTGCGCGCTGCTGGCGCATCTAGTGGGAAGGAGGGGTAAGAAAGGAAATAAAAAGTTGAGTTAATGATGGTCAATTTGCTGAGAAAACTCATGTGATTATAGGGTTAAAATAATTCCAGATTTATAATTTCATGGCATTTTAAGCAGACAGTATAAATATATAATGTTATAAAGCAACACCCAATTTTTTTTTATTACAGTCACTTACATATTTATTTATGGCTATTTGCAGTGGATATTAGCAGCAGCGCTAGCTGTCTGTGGCACTTCGTGCAATATTTTAAAAATATTATTATTGGACTAACCATGAAAGCTGAAGCTGATGTAAAGATGATGATGTTCTGTGAAGGTGGCAGGAATCCACTTTGGTTCCGCCCCCTTGAACAAGCTGTTAGATCCTAATCTGATATAATCTCTGTTTCTTTAGATTGAGGTTGTTCGTTAAAAGAAAATTAATGAGTGTTCATAACAAACCTCCTTCTACAGATCCAAACTGCACGTGGGAGGGAAAATTTACTAGTAGCTTCATTAAATTTAACGTGTTCAAACACATTTGAATAATGACAAATCATGTGCTAATTCAAAAATTCTCCAAATTTGGAGCGTCTCACCTGTTGGGTTTGGGGAACAGGATAGAAGAGTCTGGTTTTCTGATGAAGTATTCATCAGCCACTTTACTGATGGTCACAATCTTCTTCTCCCGGCGTGGAATGACATCGAGGGAAAGCGGGGTTTCGACTTTGGGCCGCAGCATGCCCAGATACGGAGGAAGCATGTGGATGAAGATCTAATTGGAGAAGAATATAAGACTTGAGATCATCTTTTAACAATCATTTTGAGAAAAATGACACTTCTCACTGGATTTGACCCGGTTCAACTTCTGATTTTGAGTTACTGCCATGAAGGAACAGATCAAGTATGAATCCTCTGTCCTGCATCTGCAGGGATGGATGGATGGATGGATGGATGGATGGATGGATGGATGGATGGATGGATGGATGGATGGATGGATGGATGGATGGATGGATGGATGGATGGATGGATGGATGGATGGATGGATGGATGGAGTATATGGTTCTTGTCGTAGATCTTTAAAGTGATTTCAAAGCTTTTGAGAATAACTCGTCTCACCTGCATCGAGTGATGTTGACGTTGGAACTGAACATACAAGCTTTACACAAAAATCTGAAGCTGTATCTTTTATAAACGCAGGTTGATCCAGTTCAAGGGGGTTAAACCCTTCAGCCTCTGATCTCAAACTTCTACAGAAGAATTCAGTTCTGATCAACAGCATCAATAAATCTTAATTTTATTGATTTTTTGTGTCGTCTGAGTCTGGATTAGGATAAGATGGGAATAGAAGAGAGGAAACGAGCCACCAGAGACCACTTCTTCTTCTACAAAGACGATAGCTGCACTAACTCAGCTGCCATACGTTAATGTCTTTGTGCCGCTGGCAGGTCGAAGCGTCTCATATACAGACCTGGATGCTCCAGAGTAACTGATCATTTTGTAAGTAAGGAGCAGTTTCTTAATGGGACAATTGTTTAAATCTGACTTGAGATGCCTCAGGAGAACACAGTTACTCTTATGATTCATGATGACGTATCTGACCTTGCGTACCCACATGGGCATCGTGTGGGTGTTGGAGGAGCGGTGGTGCAGGTTGAGGACGACCACGCTCAGAATGACGGAGAAGGTGACGAGGATCATGGTAAACATGATGTAATTGACGATGATGGGGACACCCAGCGAGGTTTCAGGGATCTTATCAGCCAGCAGCAGCAGGAACACGGTGAGGGTCAGCAGAACGTTGATGGACAGACCCATCTTCTCACCTGGAAAAGACAAGACAACCCACTAGTAAACCTGACATGAACTTCCACCCAGATCATCATCCTGAGCTCACTGGGGTTTTTACCTGCGTCTGGAGGCAGGTAGAAGTTAAAGATGGCAATGATTGTGATGAGGATGCAGGGAATGATGATGTTGATGATGTAATACAGAGGCTTCCTCTCAATGATCAGGTAGAAAGTCATTTCTTCATACAAGTCGTCATTCGTGTTCTTCCTGCTGGGCTTGTGTCTGATGTACCACTCGCCGCTCTCTGAAGGAACATTTAAACATTTAGAGATCATCATCACCTGCTGCTGAAAGCCATAAGGCCAGAATGTGTGTGTGTGTGTGTGTGGGTGTGTGTGTGTGTGTGTGTGTGTGTGTGTGTGTTCTGTAGCAAAATATCTCATGAACCACAGGAAGTCATCTTTGGATATACATCTACATCTGCTGGAGTCAATCCAATTCAAGATGTCCACTGCTCCTAACACACGTTAGCAAACCTAAAAGTTGTAATAACACAACATATTTGCTTAAAACTGTACAAATAACAGAATATCTCAGTAACCGCTGGACGGATGAACCACTCGACACTGACATGGTTGATTGATAGGGCTGTAACGATACACCAATGTATCGCAATACAGGGAGCAATATCGTATCATGAGGTCAATAATATCGATACATTAAACGTGTTGGACTGACCACCACAAGGCGGGACAACATGCGCGCTAACATTGTATAAAAAAGGGTTTTTCGCTGAAGAAAGATTTCGATCTGATGTGAAAGCAAATCAGTTTGTATCTGCAATATATTACTGTGATAAGAAACTATTAAAAATACATGAAGCTTCATTAAATTACTCTTATTACATATTTCTAAGTAAGAATTTTATTTTGTGACTGATGCAAAAGTGAATGAGTGAGTTTGTTTTACCCACTGTCAAAGTATCAAAGCAAAATGAATACGATACATTAAAACATTAAAAAGTTTTAATGTATCGTATCGTGAGCAATGTATCGAGATACGTATCGTATCGCGGGATAATGTTTCATTACAGTCCTACTGATTGACACAAAAATGGCAACTATAATCTCTTAATTTTACAGTATGATGCAGTAACCACTGAAATCTATTTCACATACTGAGTGTTAACAGGTTGTCCAGGATCTGGAGACACAGTGTGCATGTGACATTAATTAAAAGATTTATCCAAAAGAATTATAGATCTATTATCTCCGTGCTCACCGCTAAAGGCCTCGTCTAACTGAATCTCCCGAATTTCTTTGCCTTTTGAGTCCAGAGCGTACTGCAGATCGATTTCTGTTGAGTCGTAAGTGTAGGAGCGGAACTGCATGGTGCAGTTCTGCCAGTCAAACGGGAAATACGTTACCTGGACAAAACAAAGCAGGTGTGTGAATGTAGACGGTTACAAAGAGGAGGATTCAGTATGACGTGAGTTCACCTTGACTCCACAAGAGCTGCAGTACTGAGCAGGAGGCGTCCATGTTACCCGGCCATTACTGTAAACCTGAACGTGCACGTGCAAGGCCACGTCAGACACTCCATCATTACTGTAAATAGAAACGTACAAGAAACATATTGGATTTTTTCATCAGTCTGAAACAGCTTTTATTGTAAGTTTTGGTCAGATTTGTCAATCTCAGTGTTGAAAAGAAAGAAATTCTCCGGGTCGAGCTTAGTGCACTAGTTCAGGTGTCTGCAGAGACATTTTCTCATCCCTCACAATAAATGTAATTTATAAAGAGTCAAAAAGTCCATTTGAACTTTCAAATGAAGATAAAACAATTTATACTATAAGTCGCCCACTAATAGTTAAAGTATTTAATTACACCTTTATGTTTATAAAAACAAACATCAGATTGTTGTTGATGCTGCTGGAGATAAACATCAGCCTCCACCAGAATCCTGCAGGAACAAGCTGTTATAAAACTGGTTGGATGGATGTAGTTTGATCATTTATTACTTAAGTTTTTACAAAAAAAAAAACTACTTGTTAAAGTGTCTCAGGTCTTTTATCAGTTTGTTTCTGTTATATAAAGAATCACAGTTTAATACAACAATGTTTTATTTTAATGCAAAACTATCTGCTGTTTTAATGTAATTTGTCTTCAGTCAGATGTAACATGTTGGTTTGTGGATCAGGAGAGTCAGACTGCAGGTCAGAAAGATTCAGAAACAAATTAAAGTTCAACTGCTTGCTGCATTTTACAGACATTTCAGTCAAACTCAAGTCTATTCAGTTCTGGTTCTGAGTAGCTGTTAGCTTGATGGTTAGCAGCTGTTAGCTTGATGGTTAGCAACTGTTAGCTTGATGGTTAGCAACTGTTAGCTTGATTCCTAGCTAGACTCAACAATTCTCAGATGTGTCTATCTAATAATACTATTTTACACTCAGTTGGTTTGTCTCTGTTTATGTTTGGTGTGCTTTTATGCCTTCTGCTTGGTTCACAAATAATTTACCTGGTAAAATAAAGAATAAAAGAAGTAGCTGTTAGCTTAACACTAAACTCAACCTCTGACTATAAAAACTCTACTGCCAGTAAGAGACTGACTGCTAATAATTAGCACGGTACACATCAAACATTGGCAAAGGACTAAAAAGATCAGGCCTAATCTTATAAAATTATGTAGCTACACAGTTGTTTTGCAGTTAAACTTATTGTAAAATGTAGAACAAATGCATCAAGATAATTAGAGACTGATTTAACCTTCTTTCAGTACAGACTTAGGCTTTTATGACTGATAATTAAACAGGAAAAGCTTTCGGCCCTCTTAAAATCTGAATCTGTGGATATGCTGCTTTTGCTGAAATGACCAGCATTGATCATAATGACTCGGATGTACACAAAGGTTTGTGTTGTCGTACATACTGGTGTGTTTGTGTGTGCGGTTCCGGGTGAAAACCCAGCGAGCTGAAGTTGCTGAACGGCTCCATCAGCCCGGTTATTAG
The DNA here is from genome assembly GCA_006937955.1 of Pachypanchax playfairii. NCBI lineage: Eukaryota > Metazoa > Chordata > Actinopteri > Cyprinodontiformes > Aplocheilidae > Pachypanchax > Pachypanchax playfairii. Next base: position 2,123,614 of record SSNP01000068.1, read on the forward strand.
AGAGTCGTGCTGCTTAATTGCCCTTAAAGTGTTGATGAATGGAGTGGAGAGGATATTTACAGTGGTGTTAATGGGAGCATGCATGAGTGCTGGGTGGGGGGTGGGGGGGCGCATTTGCTGCTCTTCATATTAATGCATTTTCCTGCAGCTTTTTCATTCCATGAAAGCTACAACAGTCTTTATCTGAATGTCCATTGTGAACAATTAGAGCTACAATTTAACACATTAGCTTGGAATCAGCAGAGCAACACGTGACTTTTACTCGATTAGTGGAGTGAATTTTATTTCATGTTTAACGATGTTGTAGTTAAAGGTTTAAACATGATACACCTATTAAAAGCATAATATCCAATCAGATCTACAGAATTTCAAAAATGGATGCCTCGCACAAAATGTACTATAAGTTGCTATGGTAACAGACCAGTGAACCAGTTTGACGTGAAGCTGAAGTAACCTCATGAAAACAGAGCTTCTGTTTCAAAATGGACACCTCCCATTGACTTTAATGGCAACTATTAGCTGCGTATTACGTTTCACTGATGTTACGCGTCCAGTGGAAGGAGGGGTTAATCAGCACATCCATTCCCTCTCAGTAATCACCTTTCCCAGTACATATTCTCCCTGGTTTTCCTCAGGGCTTTGCCTGGTTTCCTTCTCATCTCCTCCGTGTTCTTGTTTTGTTGCACCTGATTTCTCAGGATCAAACAGAAAGTGCTACATCTAGCTGGTGATGTAGAAGTTTTTGAAACAGTGTTACCATGAATTTTTATTATTTCTGTTGATTTAGACGGTGATCTGCGTTGGTAACTAGCTGTTATTAACTCATCAATCTAATCAGAACGGGAATGTTTTCTCCAATCTGAGGATGTTTGATAAACTATCCACAACAGGTAAGATATTAACACTTCAAAACTTTTCCATAAAGCCCTAATTCAACATGAACCACACCTTTAAACACTAAAATGTGTTTCTTACTTATTAATGAGGGCGATGTCAGGAAGCCATATCCTTCCAGAGGGGACGCGTAAAACTTCAATCCCATCATGCTCCTTGGGTTTCCACGTCAACCGATAATCCGTCCACTCCTGATTAAAAGTTTAGGGTTTTTACTGGTACGATGTGAATGTGTGTGATGACAGAACAAAGAGAGAGAAACAGCAAAGTGCAGCAGGCAGAAACTTTGCTTATTCGGTCCAAATGGAACCGATTTGTCATTTCATTATTTTTATTCTTTTCACACCACTTTAATTAGAGTCCTCAGGGACTATTTCCTCTATCATTTGCATAAAAATAACACAATTTGCATATGTTTCCACTTTGCTTTTGTGGTTTGTACCATGTGGATCATTTAAGTGTTCACTGAGCTTGAAGCAGGTCACGAGTTAATCTGCTTTATATTATTGTTTTAAGTTTTTCACATTGAGGAACGCCAGATTATTTATGAAGTGATGCTAAAATATTTGGATTAAAGCACAAAGAACGTTATATAAAGAAAATCTAAAATTCCTCTTAAAGCACAAATCCAAATGTGAATGAGAATCTTACCAGGTTCATGACAACAACTGTGCTCATTTCTTCATTTTTCATGTTCTGTAGGAAAACAGAAAACATCTTGTTCTATTTATACACAAAAGAACCACCTGAAGACATTCATGATTTCCAGTAACTAACTAACTAACTAACGTAATAGTAACTAACCCTCAAACCCTTCCAGCACTTCCTGTTTTCATATTTACAGACATTTCTGATAAAAGTTTGAGGTGTTTGAGAATAATTAGAATCGTTTTCACCAGCACTCATGAGCTGGTGTCAGGACGGCTGAGCTTGTATGAGTTTGATTTGCTATTTAAAACACAAAGAGGAATGTCAGTGAGACAGCTGGGGAGGCATCGAGGGGGGTGTGAGCGACCACTTAAACAACGGTTTCCTTCATGATGCCCCGTTTCCCCTCACACCTGCAGTTACCAGCTGTAAGCAAATATCAAGTTTAAATAACATTTTAACCAGAATTACCTCATCATTAATTGACCTGACAAGTGCATCATTCTACGGAGAGCCAAAAGTGCCAAATTCAGAGGAGCAGATATGCCAACATTAAGGCTGGAAGTGAACACATTAAAACATACTAAATACATGTGGAATGAATTAAAATATACACCTTGTCATCCTATAGAGTGAATTAGTGTCATCTGTAGCATTTAATGGCGTCACATCTCAACCAAAAATTGCAAAGAAGTGTTATTACAACAAAAAAACATTCTGTTCTCTTCTTCTTCTACTTTTGAATCCACGTCACACGTCCTGTCACTGCTAACGTTATTCTAGTCAGATAATTACTAGGATTCTTTAAAACATGACAGGATCCGCATTAATCTCTCATGAGCTGGTAGAAGGTAATTTAATTATTAATATAAACACAAAGTATGTTAAATCCAACATGTGTGCACATATATACAGAATGAAATAAAACATGAACATTACACTGACAAAACAGTTAAATTCATTACATTAAACCGTGTGGCTACAAAGACAGTTTCTCACTGAGGTTACATCCAACTGAAATGTTTGCTCATTAAATAAAATGAATAGTATTGAACCAGCAGCAGTGGCGTAAAGTGTTATACTTCAAATATGTTGTTCCATTCTGAATCCGGCAGCTGGCTGGTTGCTCAGACCGTCATCATTACACCTTAACCTCAAATCGACTTAACCTCAGAGCTTATGAGCTCTGTGACTACCAGCCTGGACAGCTCAGAGGTGCAACAGCTGATCTCAACTCCTGGTACCACCTTGGTTCCTTCTCAGTTTTTATTATTTCACAATCATTTGTAGCTGATTTCACGTGTTTGGCAGCATTTAAACAACTTTTTGTGTAACTTTGCACAGTATCATTGGGAATTTGGACTGGAACTAATAACTCCCTCTAACGTTTTGGGAAGTTGTGAGTCAGTAGCAATAAACTGCAGAGCAATGAGGAGTAGAAATCCCATGGAAGAATGAACTACTATTTTTGGTGTAAAGAAATGTTTAACTGTTGGATGTATTTGTTCACCAGTCCAACAAAGGAGGAGAGGATCATCCCCACGCGAACAACCACCCTGTCTTGAGGGCTGCGAGCTGGTCGGACCTTTAGGTTGTAATTGTGGAAGAGATTTGCCATCAGCGCCTGCTCCACTTCAGCAGCATCTGAGGGTCAGATAGTGAAGGCTTCAGAAAAACTGTGTCAAAACAATACTGTTAAATCAAAACAAACACATTTGCACACTTGCTGTGAGCAAAATCGACCACACTGGGTCCGCCTCTTTTCTTGTTGATAGATGAACCAGCTAAAGGTCATGACGTATTTAAAGGTTAGTTTAACATCATTCATTTTCTGTATCTGTTGTTACTGTTCAGGGTCGCGGGGGCTGGTTCCTATCTGCAGCTGTCACTGGGCAAGAGGTGGGGCTACACCCCAATACACAAAACCCCCACCCACTGGCACATGGAGAACATGCAGACTCCATACAAGAACCAGCCAGGTCTCAAATCCAGAACCTTCTTGCTACAAGGCAACAGAACTTACAAAGTAATGAACAATAAAAAACGTTTTAAGCTCCCTGGCATTTCTATATTTCTGAGATGCTCTCTGGTTCCTTCATCACACACTAGACAGCAGGGGTCTCAAACACCAGTCCTTGAGGACCTCCATCCTGCATCTTTTAGATGTTTTTCAGCTCCAAACACACCTGAGATAGTTTAATTACCTCCTAGTCATGACATGCAGAGGCCTGTTAACGACCCGCTCATTGGAACCAGGTGTGTTGAAGCACGGGAACATCTAAAACCTGCAGGATAGTGGCCCTCAAGGACTTGTGATCTAGAATGTGTCAGTGCACCAGCACCTGTCACTGTGTGATGGGGTCATAGCATGTTTTATACATGTTCTAAACCATCATCAAGCTATAATTCTCTATCATATGAGAAGGACATCACATTGCATGATGTCACCATGACCCTGCAGAGACTGTCTACATTCTGGCCTATTGTTTTCCATCAGCAAAGGTGTCCTAACAGACCTGGATGTATGTGGATTCTACTTACACCTGCTGCCTTGTTGTCTTCAACATATCTGTGATACCTGACAGCAGTGTCAGCTGTAAACGCCTCTGTGCAGGTCTCATTCTAATAAAACCCACTTGGATTTCATTGCATTTTCACACATAAACCCTGTTTAACTCAACAATCATTTCCTCCTTGGTGTTAGAAGGTTAGAAGCATTTATAATCCGTGGCGCTGGTGACGCTGCATCCATCACGTTTGGCGTTGCTGTGGCTCCAGCAGGATGTGACCTGACAGGAATAAATGACGACAATCACCCAGCAAGGCACTGCCATTAGAAAAGCACAGAGAAGCATGACTGCTGATGGGCCACAGACTGTTTAAAGACAAAAGGTTTACACTCATGTGCTTCACAGTGCAGGTAACAAGCTTGATTGTAAAATCTGTTGAGGTAAATCAACAATAGCAGCTTCTTTTCTTGATATGACATCATAGTTTAAGTACCTTACGAACTAGCTGATCCGAACAGTCTGAAGACAAGAAATTCACTGAATTCTCTAAACTCGTCTCTACTTGTCTTCAGATGCTTGTTTAGTTTTAGGATGACTGTAGAGTAAAACGTTACACATGGATTTAAACAGAGAATTATACAGTTTCCCCCACAAACTGATGGTGAATTCATTCAGTTCAGTTTTATTTACACTGTAATTATTTAATACAGACTTAAGGAACAAACTTAAAAATTATACTACAACCTCTTTTACTCAAAACATTTGTCATTAAATTTATCACAACTCGACACAACCAACCAATCAGAAATGTTTAGCATGTCAGAGTTACAGTATAAATGCTAAGTTTTAATTATGTGATAAAACAATCTTTAATGTACAAGATTTATAACATTGTATGAGAAACTTTTTCTTATAAGTCAGTTATTTATGCCATTAAAAGTCAGAAATATAAAGTATTTTAGTATTTTAAATGTTTTATTGCATGAAAATGCTAAAATGCTACTTGCTAAGTAAACATATGGTGTGTTCCAGTCATCCTCGGAATTCGGAATAGCCGACCCAGAAATGACGTAAAGAGCTCGTTTTGCATTCCAGCTGAATCAACTCGGAAAAAATAGACGCCACCAGCAAAGCTACGCGTTGTTGCTCTATCTCAGTACAAAGAACACCAGTCAATTTTTGTGTCAACGTTTGCACGTTTTCATATTTATTTTCAGTTTTGCAACAGCGTAACTATCTGTAACAACAATACTAACTACTCGGTGCTACTTACATAGCAAACACAACATATAAATGAGGAAAAAAATTAAAATGACATGTACTACTGTGTCGGACGCAGCCATCTTTAAATGTGGGTCCTCTGAAACTTCTGAGCTCACAACTCAAAAAACGAGTTTACTGATCATTTCCGGCTAACTTATCTTAGAATTCCGAGTTCCGAGGACAACTGGAACGCACCATTTAGCAGAGCTGTTAGTATGTGCTAATGTTAGCAACTAGCTCTCCAACTAGCATTGTTTAACTAAGATGTTAAACTTTGTATTTAGAACAGGTTAGTAGCATGGTAGCATGCTAACGTTAACATGTAGCCTGAAGAACATGGACAGACACGAAGACACTGCTGTGAACTTCATTCTTCATGATGAGGTTAATGGTTTTTATCATTTACTTTATATATGAAATAGATTTTGATTTTAATACTTTAACAAACTGTATTTAGTGTTTTCCATCATGTATAAATTCCTGGGAAAAATCAGAGTTTGTCACTGGATTAAAGAAATACATTTCATTAAATTGAAAACTACAAGTGGATTCCTATAAACATTGTTTTTTCCAGCCACCGTCATTTGTAATTAAATTAACTTTACATTCCTAAAATAACCAGAAGCCACAGTGTTTCCTGTTAGTTTGGGACCTTACACTATGTGTTGTCACGGTCTGTGTAAACATGTACGACATTAGCAAACTTCTCCTTTGGGTTAATAGTGTCAGCTGGTGTCTTACCTCCTAATGTGCTGAACAAGAAACACACCGACAGGAACTTTCCCAGGTTTTTCATGATGGCTGCTGAACCAAACTCTTCAGACGTTTCGCTTCAACTTTCAGGAAAGATTCTTCTTTAACATTCAGACAGAAACTGTTTGGTTTAAACTGTTGTTGTCTGTCAGTCAGAGCAGCCGGGCCAACTGCTGCCTTACTCCAGTTACACTGTGGAGGGAGGGGTGGGGGTCTGTGAATCAAGGGGGGGGGGGGGGGGGGGGGGTGACGGGTCACACCTGGGAGTAATCAGCTTCTCTACACACCTCTGCAGGAGGATTTTAACAGAAATATTCCCTGTTTGATTCTTCTTGATCTGATTTATGTGTGTGCGACACACCTGTGTGTGATGTCTCACCTGGTTGTAGATAATCTCCTGTGTATCAGGAAGGTGACGATACACTAGCTACGTTTACATGCGCCAAATTCTTCTGTTTACTTCCCGCTATGTTTTCTACTTGAGTCTGCGAAAGCAGAAAGACGTCACGCTGAAGTTGTACGCATGCGCAGTGGGCTCTTTTCACCCCTTCATTCCGAATGGGTGTGTACATGCACGTCTATCCGAATGAAGATCGGACAAAACCACCCCTCTCGATCGGAAGTAAATTTCATTCTGATCAGGCTGCATCGGATCAAAACATTCTGATTGACATGTTTACATGACGTATTTTTGTTCAGATTGGGCGTTTATTCCGATTAAATGTGCCCATGTAAACGTAGACTGTCTCCTCGGTTCCTTGGATCTGCTGCGTTCCTCTCCGTTCTCCTGCAAATAAAGACTCAGTAATGATCTCAGCCTCTTACATCATCGTTAAACTGTTACTCACTCGCCTCTCCTCAGGCTCCAGATCCTGTTTCCCGTTTACCTGCCCATCATCTGAAGATTTGTTGTTCTGAAGAATCCATGACTGGTCCTTTTGTTTAGGAGAACAGTCACATGGACGTGATACTTGATGGAACCACTTACCTTCCAGACACACAGCTTGATCCCATGAAGTGTGAAACATCTCTCATCTCTTCATGCCACATATTTATCTTTCACCGATCCACATAACTCTAATTTATGATCCAACGTCGTGCCATTTGGCCTGTCGCCAATTTAATTACCAAAGAAGCTAACTGTTAACAGTTAGCAGCCAGAGTGGAGTTACACATCGTCTCTGCGGTCATGAGGGCGCATGCTGCTGGCTCTGACTCAGATACACAGTTTAATACAATAACTCATGTAGTTAAATTGGATTAAATGTTAACTCATGATGTTTAATTTCATCTGTAAGTGATGATGTGAGCTGGATTAGAGTGATCGGGTTTCTTCACTCTTCATCACAGTTTCATGTCATACAGACAAACGTCACAGTTTAACACAGTAAACGTCCAAATTTTAGAGATAAACTGAGTTTGAGCAGCTTCCTGCTGGATATTTTTTCATGTGGATCCATCAGGACCAGATCCAGTGGGTTTTTAATTCATTGCTAATCAGTAGTTTTAGATTGATTTCTAATTTCTGTTGATTGTGTTTCTGTTTTATTTATTTTTTTATGTTCTCATTTTTTCTTTACGTTATAGTTAAATTGTGTTTTTCTTTGAGGCTCTACAATGAGTCTATTGATTATTATAAAACAGGTTTTATAATAATCAGAACTGGGGAAATGTTTCAACTTCATGTTGGTTTATTAAATTCAAAAGTTTTCTCCGGGTCGGACTGGGTCTGAGTCTGTTAGTTTGTGTGACTTCTCTCATTTCAAGCATTAAATTCTATTAAAACTTTTAATATTTAACTAACGTTCATATCAAGAGAGCGACTTGGTTTTATTTACTTAATAAAGCTGGTGTGAGGATCTCTGCTGCTGGTGGTGGTGAGTGGAATTAATCTGTCTTGCAGGGCGTGGCAGCAGAGGATCATTGATCTCAGGTGTGGATCGTTACCCAGCTCAGGAGAGCTGGGTACTTAAGCAGAGGAGGAACAAGAGACAGACGCCAGTTTGTTCCGCAACTTTACGTGGTACAGAGTGGCTAGTGAGCAGTATTATCAGAGAGTATTTTCGCAGTATTAACCTGCCTTCTTTTCCCTTATGTTCAGCCTGCTGTACTGGAGCTCCTCTCCTGACAGCATAACCTCCAGCGTGGATTTCGAATCGCTCATAGTGAGGATTGGCTCAACACGGGAACTTCCTAGAGCTCCGTTGCGGTACTACGCGACCAGCTCTCTCCCTCTGGCTCCCTGTCTGTCTCTGGCTTCCTCTGGTCCACACCTCACCGGTCACCGTTCTGCTGTCACCCCTGCCGCAGTCACGTCTGCGCACTCAGCACTCGGACCCGGATCTCACACACGGATTACCGACAGCTTGGCTCACCACCCCTTTGGCAGCATCCTAGGATCTCTCCTCAAACCCGGACATCATTCACACAACCGTGAGTTGAGCGAGCACAATCCCCGCACGCCGCAGCTGGTTTCTCCAACTGTCACTAACCCCTCTCTCTCTCACAACCCCAGGACCGTTCCTGTCCCGCACCAGGCCCGTCCTGAGTTTTCATCTGCACATTCATTGTTTACGTGTATTATACTTGGAGCACTGTATATAATAAACACTGTTAACCGTGAGCGCTGTCTCCTCGCATTGTGTGTGTCTGGAGTTTGGGTCACTTTGAGAGCTCGTCAACAACCCCACCTGGTACGAACCATGACAGAACAAACTGGCCAAGAGAGCTCTCAGACCCAGCTTCAGACCGCACTCACCCAGCAGGGGATACTGCTGGGAAGGCATGATGCGTTCATGCAGGAGATAGCGAGAACGCAAGCTAACCTATCCACAGAGCTCCACAGTCTTACACAACAACTCACCAGTGTCATGTCTCGCCTTTCCCGCAGTCAATCTCCTCCTCCTGCAGCAGCAGCAGCAGCAGCGACAGCGACGGCGCGATCTGACCCACCTGAGGAGACCGGCTATCGGCAGGTAGCCATCCCGGATCCGGCACCCTTCGATGGAGAACCCAAGGACTGCAGAGGGTTCCTCCGACAGTGCCGGATCATTTTCAGCCGGGCTCCACACGCCTTCCGCTCCGACGCCAGCAAGACCTCCTTCATCGTCGGCTGGCTAAGGGACAAGGCTCTCAGGTGGGCAGACGCATACATTGACACTCATCCTCTTGAAACCTCTCCATATCCTCAGTTCCTGGAAGCCTTCACCACCACGTTCTCGGACGGCGGAACGAAGGAGGACGCGATGCGGGAGCTGCTCGCCCTTCGTCCCCGTCCGCAACACATGGCGGACTTCGCCCTCGAGTTCCGGACCTTGGCTGCCCGCACTAGCTGGACGGACGAGACCCTACGTAGTGTGTTCCATAACGCCCTCTCGGAGAGCTTAAAAGAAGATATCGCTAGCCGGGAGGAACCAAGGACACTCGATGGGCTCATCAGTCTAGCGACCCGGTTAGACCGCCGGACTCGAGGGCACTTCCGGGTACGTCATACCCCTAGCTCTTCCTCCTCACCGGTTCATGTAAGTCCTGCACCTAACACCAGATGGCACTCTTCCCCCAGACGTTCACAAGCACTAGAACCCGTCCCCACTAGCAATACAAGGTGGCATGCTCATCCCAGTGTTACACAAGCATCCGAACCTCCACATGCTAGCAGACATATAGGACCGGGGTCAACCCATAGATGGCAGCCTCCCCACAGACGCCTCCCTTCCCCTGAGCCCATGCAACTCGGGCAGGCGAAACTTAGCGCAAAGGAGCGCCGGCGCCGCCGAGAGTCTGGGTCCTGCGCGTACTGTGGGTCGCCGCACCACGAGGTTAGTGCTTGTCCCGAAACGCCAAAAGATTAGGCCCGTCAGTGAGTGTGGGGGTCCTGACGGGCCCAGAAAAACAGAAACCCCGGATGACATTACCGGCTGCTATTCATAGACGACACAGTGAGCCCATCCCTTGCTCCGTGTTTATAGACTCTGGATCCGAACAGAATCTGATCAGTCCGAGGCTGGTCAAACAGGGGAGGATCGCTACCAGGCCTCTGGACCGACCCCTGAATGTCACGGCCTTGGACGGCAGTACTATGTCTCGGATCACACACAGCACGGAGCCAATCACCCTCACTGTGTCAGGGAACCATAATGAAACCATGTCATTTCTCGTTTTTCCCACTACAGAGGCTCCCCTGGTCCTGGGATTCCCGTGGCTGGCCCGACACAACCCCCAATTCAATTGGAAGCAGCAGGCCATCACCGCATGGAGCGAGCTCTGCCTGCGCACCTGTCTAAGGTCAGCCACGCCAGCAACGACACCAGGTAAGGAGCCTCACATCACCCCACCAGACCTGTCCCGGGTACCTCCTTGTTACCACGACCTGGGACAGGCCTTCAGTAAGGAGCAGGCAATCTCCCTTCCACCACATCGGCCGTATGACTGCGCCATTGACCTCCTCCCTGGAGCTCCGCTGCCTTCGGGGCGGCTGTTCAGCCTCTCACGCCTGGAGCGGCAGGCCATGGAGGAGTACATCGCAGAATCCTTACAGAACGGTCTAATACGTCCCTCATCATCTCCAGTGGGCGCAGGATTCTTCTTTGTAGAAAAGAAAGATAAGAGCCTGCGCCCCTGCATTGACTATCGCAGCTTAAATAACATAACCATAAAAAACAAGTACTCTCTCCCTCTCCTGTCCGCAGCCATCGAGCCCGCGCACCAGGCACGGATATTCACCAAGCTGGACCTGCGCAACGCCTATCATTTGGTGCGTATCAGGGAGGGAGATGAGTGGAAGACTGCGTTCAAGACACCCATTGGGCATTTCGAGTACTTGGTTATGCCTTTTGGGCTAACCAACGCGCCAGCAGTGTTCCAAAACCTCATTAATGACGTGCTCAGAGACTTTTTGAACAAGTTTGTGTCCGTCTATCTAGACGACATACTGATTTTTTCCCCCGACCTAAGGACTCATCAGATGCACGTCCGGCAGGTTATCCAGCGGTTGCTGGAGAACCGCCTCTTCATAAAAGCTGAGAAGTGCGAATTCCATGTAACCTCTGTGTCCTTCCTAGGCTTCATTCTCGAAGGTGGACACGTCCGGCCAGACCCGGCCAAGACCAAGGCGGTGGAGGACTGGCCGGTTCCACAATCTAGGAAGGAACTACAGAGGTTCCTGGGGTTCGCCAACTTCTACAGGAGGTTCATTCAAGGTTTCAGCACTATCGCCGCACCCCTCACTGCACTCACATCCACTAAGGTCACGTTCCAGTGGAGTCAGGCGGCGGAAGATGCCTTCGTGGAACTGCAACGACGGTTCACCCAGGCACCAGTGCTCACCCACCCCGACACCTCCGTCCAGTTCGTGGTGGAAGTAGACGCTTCCGACGTCGGGGTGGGAGCTGTTCTGTCCCAGCGAGACAAGACGGACGGCAAATTACATCCATGTGCTTTCTTTTCTAGGCGGTTCACCCCTACCCAGCAGAATTACGACATCGGTGACCGAGAGCTACTCGCCATTAAGCTGGCTTTGGAGGAGTGGCGTCACTGGCTGGAGGGCACGGAACTGCCAGTTATCATATGGACTGATCACAAGAACCTCGAGTACATCCAGGCAGCTAAGAGACTAAACCCCCGTCAATTCCGTTGGTCATTGTTTTTCTCCCGTTTTCACCTTAACATCTCTTACAGACCTGGATCCAAAAATGTTAAACCCGATGCACTATCCCGGGTATTTCAACAAGACGACCCTCCAGCTCAGCCCACCTCCATCCTGCCCTCCTCCTGCGTAGTGGCCTCGGTCACGTGGGAGATCGAGCGGTTGGTCCGTGCCGCACTTCTGCGCGAACCAGACCCAGGGGGTGGACCGCCCAACCGGACCTACGTCCCTACGGCCGTCCGTGGGCTTGTTCTACGCTGGGGTCATACGTCACGACTGTCCTGTCACCCCGGAGTCAGCCGCACGATAGAGCTGCTCCGGCGGTACTACTGGTGGCCGTCGTTGCACAA
>SSNP01000068.1:2137484-2209154 GCA_006937955.1 Pachypanchax playfairii
CTACGCGACCAGCTCTCTCCCTCTGGCTCCCTGTCTGTCTCTGGCTTCCTCTGGTCCACACCTCACCGGTCACCGTTCTGCTGTCACCCCTGTCGCAGTCACGTCTGCGCACTCAGCACTCGGACCCGGATCTCACACACGGATTACTGACAGCTTGGCTCACCACCCCTGCGGCAGCATCCTAGGATCTCTCCTCAAGCCCGGACGTCATTCACACAACCGTGAGTTGAGCGAGCACAATCCCCGCACGCCGCAGCTGGTTTCTCCCACTGTCACTAACCTCTCTCTCTCTCACAACCCCAGGACCGTTCCTGTCTTGCACCAGGCCCGTCCTGAGTTTTCATCAGCACATTCATTGTTTACGTGTATAATACTTGGAGCACTGTATATAATAAACACTGTTAACCGTGAGCGCTGTCTCCTCGCATTGTGTGTGTCTGGAGTTTGGGTCACTTTGAGAGCTCGTCAACAACCCCACCTGGTACGAACCATGACACTTAATGCTATCCATGTGCAAACACTTTGTTTGTTGGGGGATAAAACTAGAAAGAAAACTAATCTGAAAATAAAGCAAAACTAAGTTAATATCAGTGTATTTAGTCATAAGACTGTAACTCTCTAAATTATTTTAAGCAGTTGTTCCACTATCTGTTTATCTTAGTCTTCACTCTGGGGAAGAAGGTTATAAGGTTATATTGTATTAAAATATTTTACTTTTGGCTTGATCTCATACCTTTAACCTTGTTAAAAGATTAATTTAGATATCTCTTGGGATGAGAAATTTAATTTGTAGTAGTAAAATACAAAAATAGATGGGAAGATGTTCATTTTGATAGTGGAAGGTGTGTGTAGTGTCCTACATGGTGTCTGGGTGTCTCTCTGCAGGTGGAACCCTTGAGGATTGTCAGAATAAAGTTGGAGTGCTGGATTACCAGCTGAGATCAGGATTCGGACAGGAATCTCACCAAACTGTTTATATTTGCAGGTACCATCTGGATGCAGGAGATCCTCCCACTGGTTCTAAATGGGGGAGACCTGACACCAGTTAAGACAATTGTAAACTGGGACCGCGTCCCATGGCTGGAACAGAAAAGATTTGCAGAGGTTGTGGATCAGCTGACATCTCCACGTGCGCTGGTCACACATTTCCCCTACAACCTCATGCCTCCTTCTTTTCACACGTCCAAAGCCAAAGTAAGTTAGAGGTAACTTCATCTGATATTAAAGGGCTATAATACTAACAAAACTTACAGATATGACCTATCTGTATCTGAAATTAAATTTGTTAAGTTATTTTACTACTTGATATGAATCAATATTATATTTCTGCCTTGTGGATTCTTTCCACATAAATCCAGATTTACAGATTTTCATCAATAAAGCCTCAAATTGTCAGGATGGTGGAGTTTATTTTATTTTTTGTGTTTTAATTATTTCTAGAGTGTTTCCATATACTTCCTGTGATGTTATTTTGCAGTTGTATTATGCTCCCTGTTGCTCTGGGGTTTTGCTGCTTGCTTTATTTGTTTTTCTATGTGTGTGTTCATTTTCCTGAGGTATTTTGCCTGGTTTCTTGTGATTTTATTTTGAAAACCTTCTTGTTTCCTGATCCCTTAGTTTCTTGGTTCTGGCTTTATTTATATTTTAACTTTTTACTTTCTGTGGTTGTTTAGTTTGATGTGTGTTTGCTAGATTATGAGTTTGTTTTTTATTTGTTTCTCTTTGCTCTTCACCTGTGTGTCTGTCTCTGGTTTCCTGTGGAACACTTACTCAATCTCTTCATTCCACTTTCTTGTTTTCTCTCATCAGCTGTTTCACATTCTCATCAGCCTCTCTGCTTCTCTCCCCTGCTGTCCCCAGTTAATCATCACTCATCCTGGATGAGTGATGATTAACTGACAGAGAGAGATGAGTCATCCATATACATGCTTCTCTTTCTGTCAGTTTGGTGATGGTGCATACGTCTAAATCCCCCCAGTAGTTTATGTCTTCATCACCAGTATTTTTCATGTTTCATGCATTTTTATAAAGTAGCAATTTTTCTGACTGGACAGCCTTTTGGTTCTCGTTATTAAAGGTGTTGTATTTTTTATTCTTTACATCCCTGAGTCTCCTGAGCCTTCTTGCATATTGAGTCCAGTTAAAAACCCTCTTGTCATGACACAAATATGCATATTTATGGAGTCTCACTGCACAATTTCAAAAAACCAGAAGTGACAAAAAAGGTAGAATGTAAACAAAGGTATTTATACTATGACAGAAAACAGAGAATCAGATCAAGAATCTGCCGTTTCTGAGGATTTGTCTCTGTCTGAACAACAAATCAACTCAAGAGAAGAGACGATGTGAAGTGAACCAGTTTTGATGCACACAGCTGTATGTTTGAGCTTAAATCAGTTCCACAGGCTTCAGGTTCTTCCGATCAAACAAAGTCAGTCTTAGTGTCATTGTAGATGCAAATGAATGTCACAAATAAAAAGCTAGATCAGAGCAGAGGGAAAGAACAAAAGAAAAGAGACCAAAATCCACTAAAAAACTCTCATGAAGTTACTGATGCCAGATCCTGATATGAGCCTGCGACTCTAGTGGCACCGTGAAGATTTCCCTCTCTAATTATCTGCTTTTTATAAGGACCAGTTTCCTGACTTTTACTATCTTTCTGGGGTCCGAGGGTTCTTGTGGGGACCGAAGCCTGGTCCCCATGGGGGGGACTCCCCTTTTTAGGGTTAGGGGTTAGGTTTATAGGTATGGTGTGAATAGAGTTTTAGTTAGTCTTAGGGTTAGTTATAGATCAGTAATGGTTAAGGTTAGTAAAAGGGTTTGGGTTAGGTATAAATCTAGTTACTAAAATGAATGGAAGTCAATGGACGGTCCCCATAAGGATACCAAACACACTTGCGTGTGTGTGTGTGTGTGTGTGTGGTGACAACTGTGAATAAAGTCATGTTATGACAGCAGCTCATTTTAGAGTTCACAGAAAGATCCTCTTGGTTTCAAACTCAAGTGAAGAGGATTTCTGCATCGTTCTTTGAGCAAATCACTGCTTTTTATTCTGTCCGGTATTTGACAACAGGTTGTGTCATTCATAGAAATAATAAATGATGAGTGTGACTGTGCAGATGAATCTTTCCATGGATCAAAGTCCAACCCACTCAGAACAGTGTTTGGTCCTCCTGAAGTCTTTTATTTCCACATGAGTGATTTCATCTTTCTCTGAGTCTAATTTTAAGAAAAAAGTTAATGAAGCAGTGTTGCTACAACCAGCTGCTAAACAGGGTTTCACAATCTAATCAATAAAAACCAAGGCTTTTTAATGTCCATATAAGATGTAAACAAGTTATATTATATCTTTTTGTCACTTCTGGTTTCATTAGCCTTCAAAATTGAGGCTCCTCCGAAGCTCATAAAAACATTCATATTTGTCCTATAAGTGTCAAATTACAAATATTTGCAAATCGTTTCATTGAACAAAGTTATAATGCTATTAATGAGCATGTCAGAAACACTTTAAAGGTTCATAATTCTAATAAAACTTACAGACATGAACTTTACAGAAACTGACTTCTGAATATCCAACTTACCTTTTAATTTATGAATATTAGGTGACACGTTACATATTTTTGCAATCGCATCTTTTGCAGGTGATCTATGTCATGAGGAACCCGAAGGATGTCCTGGTGTCCTCATACTACTTCCACCAGATGGCTACTTTCCTTAAAGATCCAGGAAGTTTTGAGGAGTTTCTGAACAAATTTTTGGAAGGCAAAGGTCAGAGGTCACATATTTGTCACTGTTCTATTTTAGTGTATGTGATCATCTTTTTCAGGTTATTTTGATGTTCAACTTATATTATTAAGTTATTATTTAAATGTGTTTTCCTGCCAGTTTACTCATCTCTCCTGATGTTTCTATCAAACCTGTGACTAATTATCCAGCAGTAAGATCTCCAGTTGTTTATTTGTCTGTCAGTGTTGTATAAGATCCATCCATGGTGTAGGTAGAGCTAGAGCTGAGGAGTGAGCTCTTAGCAGCGTATTCATGCCTCACACACCACATGACCCCGGGTAGCTGAATAGCTGACAGACAGGCATAATAAACCAGATTGATTTTGCCTTTTAACCACTTTATTAACCAGACCAGCTCAAAGTCTGATTCCTCCACACACCCGTTTAAAGCAGAACTAAGTAAGTTTTGCTCTCGCTCTCCCCCTACTGGTCCCCTGTGAAAGCTCACTGTCGTAACGTTCCCCCACCGCCGCCGCAAGTCGGTCCTTATGAAGGACAACCCGTTGTCCCCAACCAGGTAGTCGAACCCTAAACACCACCTCGGAGATCTGGTCCAAAATTTCCCAAGGGCCCTGCCAGTGATGAGGGAATTTGGGTGAATACCCTCCAGGTGCCAGTGATGGTCCATGTGCCTTTGCATCATACGCCCTCTTCTGCCGGGCACCAGCCTTCTGCAGGGTTTCTCGTGCCAGCTGATATACTCCCTCGAGTCGTTCCTTCAACTGCCGTACATAGTCCAGTTCAGGACCACCCTCAATCTCTGACTCTGGTAGCGACCCGAACACCAGATCCACCGGTATCCGTAGTTCTCTTCCAAACATCAGCGTTGCTGGAGTACTCTGACTGGACTCTTGGACAGCAGTGCGATAGGCCAACAGCACCAAAGGAAAGTGCTGGTCCCAATCCCTTTGGTGCTCGCTAGTGAGTATGGTAAGCTAAGTGGCCAACGTGCGGTTAAACCACTCTACCAACCCATCATTTTGGGGGGGGAGAGGGGTGGTCCTGGTCTTCTTCACCCCCAGCCGCTGGCACACCTCTTTGAACAGCCGACTTTCAAAGTTCCTCCCCTGATCACTGTGCTGGGTTCAGCAATGTGTGACAGGAAAAAATTCTACCCATTTTGAAAAAGTATCAATAATGACTAAACAAAATTTCTTTCCCTCACATATGTTTAACTTTATAAAGTCCTTACAAATGGATTCAAAAGGTTCATTACTGGGGGGAAACTGGCCTCTTTTTGGTCTCACGTTTCCCCGAGTGTTATGTTTTGCACAGATTTGACAAGATAAACACATTTTTTTGAATAATTTGTAAATCCATAAGTAGTAAAGGTCTTATTTATTATAGTAGTCATCCCTCCTGTTGACACATGGGAAATTCCATGTGTCAATATTGCTACCCATCTGTACAAATCTTTTGGAAGAACATATTTCCCTTCTGGTCATAAGAATATCTGTTTTAGTGCATCCTCTGCTCTGCCACAGGTTTTTTTCTGCGTAAGGTGAAGCGTCTTGCATGTTTTTTAAGACTTCCATATCTACCTCAGCCCTTGTCTCTGTGAGGTTAATAGGATCAAGTGGTTTTTGAGCTGCTGTTTTTGCCGCTTGATCAACTGCAACATTACCTATAGAAATGTAATCACTTTTATTTGTGTGTGCTGCACAATTATAGATAGCAAGTTGTGCAGGAAGAAGGATGGCTTTAAGTAGTTCTTGTAACAAGCTTGCATGGTTAATGGGTTTACCCACTGATGTTACTGACTTTAAAGAACCTCATAAATCTACCACAGCATAACCAGTTGCGTTTGTACCATCTGGGTGTCGCTGGGTTTAAACGTGTGCACCTCTCTACTGTGAGATGTGGCTGCGAGAAAACTGTAGCCATGCAAGACAGATGTCTTGACGGTAATAAAAAGCTGTCTTGTTTTGTAAAAGTAATGTTGCAACCGCGTGTGAAACTAAAAGTTTCAATGGGTGAAACAAAACTAATGTTGCAGAGCTTTGTACTGCCATGAAGGCTGTGACAACTGCTTGAACACAATGTGGAAGGGCTGCTGTAGTTTTGAGGAATAATTTGCAATCGGCCTCAACTTATCCCCATGTTGTTGAACTGAGGTCATGTGGCCCTTTTTTGTGTCCACAGTTTGAATAAACTCTTTTTTATAGTTAGGAAATGCTAACACTGATGAACCCACAAGTGTTTGTTTCAGTTTAGAAAATACTGTTACTGATTCTGGAGTCCACATTAATTTATCATTTATGTTTTTTGGTTGATCACACATTAAACCAGTTAGAGCACATGTGTCAAACTCCAGGCCTCGAGGGCCACTATCCTGCATGTTTTAGATGTTTCCCTGCTTCAACACACCTGATTCTAATGAACAAGTCATTAACAGGCTTCTGCAAAATTGTTGAAATGCAGAGGATTTGAATCAGGTGTGTTAAAACAGGGAAACATCTACAACATGCGGGATTGTGGCCCTCGAGGCCTGGAGTTTGACACCCCTGTGTTAGTTACCTGATCAACCAGGCCCTCACGTCTTTGAGAGATTACTTTACAAAGACGTGAGGGCCTGGAGCTGAACCCATGTCTCTCAATATTGAAGGCGGGCTTAGCCAGTTGAGAGAGGACCAATCACAGAAACCCGGAAGTGACGCAACATATGTGACGCTAAAGCGGATACACACGAGGCGGAACGAAAACAAAAGGTTTAGTAAGCGGAGCCATAATGGTAGCTACAGAGCCGTGGTTAATGAAGGAGATAAAGACGAATATTAATGACAGTTGTCGCTTTTGTGTCAAAAACATGTGAATACGAGGTGTCATTGATATGTAATTGGTCCGTCGAAAAAAGTTGACGGGGAAATGATCGGGTGCGGCTCCGGTGTCAGACCCTTCTGCATTTGAACTGGAGGATCTGATTGGTCAGTCTACTGGGTTAGAGGCTTGGTAAGTTCAGCATAGTTTGTTATCTAACTACGGCAGAAATTTGTCATTCCTAGAAAAGACGACATTTGTTTTTTGGTAACTGGTTGAGGAGCTTGCAAAATAGCCTTTTTTCTTTCCTCATCAATGTGTCTGCCTCGTGCACTCAAAATGTAACCTAAATACTTCACTTCTTCTCTCCACAGCTGAAGTTTGTTTTTGCTGACCTTGTGCCCATTTTCACAAAGAAACTGAAGGAGTGCAATTGTATCTTTTTTGCAGCTCTCTTTGTCGGTTGAGGTCAAAAGAATGTCATCTACGTATAACAAGATCTGACTCCCACATGGGGGAGTCAAATTTGCAAGATTAGCTGACATTGCTTGAGAAAATATTGTGGGAGATTCACAATAACCTTGAGCTAATCTAGTGAATGTGTATTTCTTTCCTTTGAAAGTAAAAGCAAACCAATACTGACTGTCTTGTGGATTAGAATAGAGAAAAATGCATTACTGATGTCAACTACAGTAAAAAAATGTGATCTTGGGCAGATATCATTCAACAGTGTGTGTGGGTCAGGCACTGCTGGAGATCTTTGAGTAACTGCTTCATTTACTGCTTGTAGATCTTGTACCATCCTCCATCCCACAGAAGGTGGGGCTTTTTTAACAGGAAAAAGTGGTGTGTTACAAGGGGAATCTGGGCATTCAACAATAACTTATTTATTAATCAAAGCTTGTATTATTGGTTCAATACCTTCTTCAGCTTCAGGTTTTAGTGGATATTGTCTCACTCTTGGTCTGTAATGGGTTTTTGGTCTAATCTTTACAGGATCAACACCTGTCATTAGTCCCACATCTGCAGGTCCCTGGGACCAGACTGTGGGGGAAGACAGCTAAGAGCTTCTTCTTCTTCTTCTTGTGATAACATGACTGAAACAGTAGGTCAGCCACATGTGCTGAGATGCACAGCAGGTTTAGTTACAGCACACCTGTTTTGTAATTTTCGGTACATGTGAGCTGTGGGGCTAAACTGCACTCCACTTGCTGACTCTGTCCAATCTTTAACTTTCTCAGCTATGCTGGCTTAGTAGCCCAAAGATTTCCAAGAACTTGTTGGAGGTTTGGCCAGAGATACATGATGAGGGCATGTCAAGCAAAACAACATAATCTGATCGTCAGACAGCATGTGGCAAAACAGTTACCCTTTTCATCCCAAACTAAGTATTTTAGCAGCAACATCGAGCTTGTTGAACTCATAAGTTATCTTTCATAGCTGGGATCTAGCCCTGGGGTTTGTTTAAAGTACATTGTACAATGCATATCTGTTACTTGTTGATAAACAGATTTTGGGCTGGCTACTGTTTTAGCTTCCTTCAGTAATTCATCTGGAACTTTACTAGGGGTTTTGGCTGTTAGGTCAAGTGCGTAGTGATAGTTTGGTTCACATTCTCCTTCCAACACCATTGTGTCTTTTAATCGCACTACTTCCATACTTCCTGGAACCACCCCTATTTTTAGGTGAAACATAAAATGTCGACCCAGTAGGTTGACGGGACAGTCTGGTGAAAACACCAGAGTCTTTGTGAGATTTATCAGTTTCTGGGTCTTTAATTTCCAGAGGTTTGGTTTTTTGAGTGCACCGTTTGCACTCCTCACTACATCTGATTCTGATGACAATTGAAAATGTTCAATAGGTTTGTTCAACACAGTACATGTTGCACCCGAGTCACATAGGAATACTACTGGTTTATTGGAAACATACAAAGTTATCTGTTGTTTGTTATCTGTGAAAAAAGAGAATTTCTTCAAGGTTCAACACTTTCTGTGTTTCAGTTTCTTCCTGACCTAGTCATGCTTGTTCAGGTTCAGGTTCAGCACAATCTTTTGCCCAATGTCCCATTTTCCCACAATTATAACACTTATCCTCTTTTTCTGGGATCTCTGAATCCCCTACCTCTAGTCTCTGCACCTCTTCTTCTATTTTGTTCCCTGCCTCTGAAACCTTTCCCCGACCCCCTGAACACTGTGTCTTGCACTACAGTATATAATATACCTGCCTTCATGTTGTGTCATGGATGAGGCTGGACCCAAGACACAGGGGACTCAGGGATTACATAAAAATAAAAAGACTTTATTTAAAGTTGAAAACAAATGCTGTTGTGGCAGCAAAAAGCAACATGTACAAAAAACTCAAAGGATAATGAGGAACACTGGAGAGGACGAGTGACATCAAAATGGCAATGCTGCAACACTGAATTGAAAACAGAAGGGTCTTAAAGACCCACACACAGAGGAAAAGGAGATTACTAAACAAGCACCAGGGGAGGAGAGGAGTAGCAACGCAATCTACTAATCAAGAGAAAACAGACACCAGAAGTTGAAT
This sequence comes from Pachypanchax playfairii, assembly GCA_006937955.1. NCBI lineage: Eukaryota > Metazoa > Chordata > Actinopteri > Cyprinodontiformes > Aplocheilidae > Pachypanchax > Pachypanchax playfairii. The sequence continues at coordinate 2,146,577 of SSNP01000068.1, forward strand.
AGAGAAACATGTAAGTGGGAAGCTGGGAGGGACACGAGAGAGACAAAAAACCCCAAACTAATCAGACAACAAAGTGAACAGAAAAACTAATACATGGAAATAGAGCACAGCAATAAAAACTCTTTACTGACAACTAAGTTAAGCCAGCAAGAAAACCTAGAGGGAAACAGGAAACACCAGCCTACAAAATAAAACAGGAAGCAAAATCAATAACCAAAACTCAAAACTAACCACAAGAGGGAGACAAGAGGACACGCAACACAGGACACAAACACACAGGTGATATATAGAAATGGGAAACTCAAACATTAATGAAATAAAATCATCAGAATACAAGAAACATGACATAAAGCAAAACATGTTGCTGCATCTTATTTTAGATTCAACTTCATCAACAAAATTTCACTTTAGAACTTTGTTGTTGATATTCCAGAAACAATGAAATACAATAAAATTTGTTATATGAAAAACAATGACATCTGCATTAACAAGCCAAATAAAAAGAGAGAGAAGTATTAAGATAAACAGTTTGTGTAATGATCCAGTTTGTGCTGTTCTGCAGTGCCCTTTGGAAAATGGACAGATCATGTGAAGAGCTGGAGACACACAGAGCTGGGAGACAGGATAATGTACATCACATATGAAGAAATGGTTCAGGTGAATGTCTCAGAATATTTATACAAGTTACTTTTCACAATAAATCCAATTCTAAACTCTAAACATGAAGCTGATCAAGTTTATGTTTTAGATTTCAGACATCTAGTTTAGTTTTTTTTAAAATATATTTTCTCTTTACTATTGTTGAGCACTGAACTGTAATCTGATAAACAGAAGATGGATGGATCATGGTGCATGTTCTGGTTTTGCAGAGATTTAACAAAACAACCTAATAACCAGAAGGCTTTTTTTGTTCTCAATATGTAAAACCTTCAAAACAAAATATTTGTTTACAAGGACTCTAGGTGAAAGACCATGTATCTTTTCCAGAACCTGCCCGCAGCCATCCGGCGTATTTCAGACTTCCTGTGCTGTAGCCTGAGTGAAGAAGTCATTCAGAAGATCGCTGAGCATTGCTCATTCAATAACATGAAGACAAACACCATGTCCAACTTCAGTCTGGTCCCTAAGGAGCACATGGACAGTGAAAAGTCTCCTTTCCTGAGGAAGGGTGAGTCTTTATGTTTATCCATGTCTGAATGAACTGAAGACATGATCCATCAGTAGGCCTATAGCTGAATAAAATAGTCCATCTACCTACACTGGAAAAAAATATATATTAGGTTAAATTATTTTAAGTTGTTTTGAATCTAAATTGTGTTCCTTTGTGACAGGAACTGCTGGAGACTGGAAAAACCACTTGAACTCTGAACAACTGGCCCGATTCACATCTATCATTCACAAAGAGCTGGAGAGAGAGAACTTCCCTCTGCCATGGAGTCTGGACTGACCAGCCCTAAAAGAAAAAACTGAAGCTGAGAGTCAAGGCTCTACATTGTTTAATTAGAAAACAAATTCCAACTGCAACTAATTCTTAGTATAACATTTGTTTTAACATGAGCAAAAGGTTTTTAATAAGTTTGTCAGTGGGCTTCATCATCTGTCTCAGCTCAAGTGTCGGGTAGCTGCAGAGCCTGTTAAAGTTCTCATTACTGACATATGCAAAGCTAAAAACTGAAAAGATTATTAGGGGGACATTTTTGTTTGATGTGCAAATTGTGTTCAGAATATTAAACTGTCACAATAAATGAGTGACAGAATGCAGCTCATTTAAAAGTATTTCATTACTGCGATACTGCCTGTATCATCCTGCGCTTGCAGGTGATGTTTTCTGTGATATTTAGCTGTGTATGTTGTTTGATTAGTTGTGCATCATCCCTTTGCAGTGGGGTTACAATAAAACCAAAAACTTGATGAGATCTAAGAGCTCTTCTTCTATGTCTCTTCTCTTCTTCCTCACTGACTGAGAGTAGGATTTATAAATAGATTTATAGTAGGTTGCTCCGGCGCTTGATAAAAGTGTCAGTCTGCTCTTTCATTCCTAAAACATAGTTAAAAAAGCTTAAATCATTAACAAGAAATTACCTGTGTGTGTAAGGACATACTTACACAGGAGGTACGAACTGGAATTTTTTTTAGAGATGTAAACGTACAATAAAAATATGCTTAACGCTAAAACCAAAGACCTAATTAGACCACCGCTGTAAGAATTTACTTTTTGTACTGCTAGTTATTTTTTAAAGTTACATCTTACACTCCCACTGTGCTACCACTCGCTGGTTTAAACTCTCTGCCGAAAAGGATAGGTAGGATGTTAAAGGATTCATTAGACCCATCCTTCAAATTTGGGGAAAAGGAGGATGTATTTGTAGGAAGTATTTGAAGAATACTTGGAACTTGGACACCCTTCATTGCGGCGCTGTGACGTAACATCCTTCAAATGAGACCTTGGAAGGATGCTGACCCTGAATTTGGACGCAGCCATGTTTTTATACCCCAGGGGGGCGTGTCTTAGAGACGATGCCTGGAACGTGAAGATGGGAAAAGATCTACCACTTTCAGCCAATCACAAATTTCAAATGCAGCAGCCACATTTCAACCATAAGAGGGCAGCACTAAGACATTTTAGACCAAAAAGTGTAGAATTTCACGAATTTACAAAAAAATGTCAAAAAATACCCAGAAACTGAAAGGTTGCATTGGTAAAGACCAATTAATACAGTTTATTAGCAGAAAAAAAATATCTTTTGAGGGTGAGTTGCTCTTTAAATAATCACAAAAAACTAAACATGTACTACTGCAGAGATAATGACATATTGTATATCTGTCACTAGAGTTGGAGGGCTGCTCCATCAATTCTTAACCAAGTTTTATCTTTTTCTGTAACTTCAACCCAGTTTGTTTTTTCAGTGTGAAATGTTTTGAAGTAACTTATTTTTGTTTCATTTAGTTATTTTCAGCTCCAAACTCAGAATCAAAATAAAATGTTCCTTCTTGTTTTGTTTTTTCTGAGTTGCCCTAGAACTCCGTCATGAAAAATGTGTCTAAAAGCAGGAATTTAAACATGAGAAGGAAAAACTTAAACTTGACATTATTTTATTAAGCTGAGGTTTAATCATTAGCAGCTGTTTCTGTACTTCTAATGCAACATTTTAGTTAGACGACAACAGAGTTATTATTTTTCTAACATTTGTCAATAAGGATAAAAATCACATTCTGAATGTATTATTAACAAATTTATCACCTGTGAAAAGAACATCTTGTAATGTTTAACATGTTGTCACGTTTTTTAAAGGTTTGTATGTTGGACCCAAATGCAGTGAGGGGGACAACAAAAAAACTAAAGTACAACTAAAAGTTTAATAAGAACAAAAATGCTGACGGGGCAGCAAAACAAACTTACATGGAGACGGGGAACTGAAGAGAAGCAAAGATATAATCCAAACAGGGTGGTGAGAGACTAAGACGAAGACTAAGAACTGCGAGAAAGACTAAGACTGCGAGAACAACTAAGACTAAGATATACAAGTTTTGCGACAACAACCCGACACTGACTAACAGACACAAGAGGTTTAAATACAAACACCAAACTGATTACAAAACTCAAAACATCTGAGGACATGGGGAGAAACAAACACAGGAACTAATCACAGAAACAAGAAACACCTGAATGGAAAAACACTAGACTGAAGAGACAAGCTGACAAGATACTGAATCACACATGAGGAGAACAGGAAGTACAGACATAACCAAAATAAAAGCAAAACAGGAAACTAGATGACTAAGGAAAATAAAAGCATAACATGACCTAAGACACCGAAAGAGAACAAAAGAAAAAACAACTACTGAAAAACCCCCGAAGTACAGAACATAATAAAACAACCAAAACCCCAAGGCCTGACGCATGTAGTCAACCTGTTTAAATGTTACTGAAACTTTACAAACAGGAAGCTGTTTATAAAAAACTTAGTATTCACACAGACTTCACTAAAGAGCTTCACTGTTATATGCACAGATATTCACTTTTCTTTCTTCAAAAAAAGATTCAAATCAGATGCAAAGGTTTAAACATGTCAGGAACTCTGAAGTTTGTACAGAAGAGGATTAGGGCCACTGAAGAAAAAAATAAAGAATTCTGACTTTATTCTCAGAATTCTGACTTTAATCTCAGAATTCTAAGAAAAAAGGCAGAATTCTCACTTTAAATTCGAACGGCCGGTATTTGTTTCATCACAACTCCTTTGTTTGTTAGTATTCCGCAGCTCCTGCAGATGAAACCACGCCTAGCATATCGCTGGCTAAAAGCTGTAGCATAAGACGTATCAAACAGGAACAGACTACGTGTGCTGTTACCATGCGCAGCGGGGCAGGAAACAGTATGTCGTGCTCTCATAGGCTAGTTTGTTAGCCAATCTGAGTCCAGCAAATTTGAATAATGAATATTAATGAGCTGCTGCCAAAAGCCTGGCGGAACGAGCCAAATTTTAATGCAGACAGATTGAAAGATCTGTTAATAAGTGTTTCCTAACGTTTTTTAGATATACAATGTTTTGTATTACTGGTTAATACTTAAGAAATAGCCACAAAGTCCTGAAATTTGTATGTAATGGCCTCTTTAAGATTATTTATTTTTAGAAACACATTAGCCTCTATAAATTTGTTTCCTTCAAATTTTCTCTTTTTTTTTTATTCAAAACAAAGTTTATATTTGTGAAACATATTATATTTACCTTTGGAAAACATCTCAATGCAGCAAACTCTTGTTGCTGAAAGGTATCACACCCACGTACACATGCATGGAAGCCTGGGTTGACCCTGAATTCATTATCTATATCAGTGTTTCCCCTACGTAGACTTTACCGTAACTTACTTTATTTATTTTTCCGTTGCTTTCAGAAGCAGCAGCGTTAGCATCTCTGTTGTTTAAAGTAAACACAGTGGCATGCAGCAATGAGGTGGGGCATAAGGACATAATTACTCCTCTTTAGTTTTTAGCCTAAAGACAAGGTGAAGTTAGAGCTGCACTCAGCCATTGCTCCAGCTAAAGTCTGGAGTAAGAAGCCATGCGATTGGCTGAAAGTGAACATGCCTGTTAGTTGAGGAGTTTGATTGACAGATTTATTGGCCAATGGGAGCTGCGATGTTAGAAACGTCTCATAATTCACCACAGACATTTCTCTCACAAATGCTGAGAGGTTCACAAAAGAGAAACCATTTCTAAAAATGCACATGCAGTGATTCGTATGACCTGTGGGTTTTTATTACAAGTGTCCCTCAAAGTTATATTTGTGAAACAGATTATGTGCTTTTTTGAAACAAATGGCGTGTATTTATGAACTATATCTGTGCATTGATGAAACAGATGACGTGCATTTGTGAAATATGTCGTGTGCATTTGTGAATCCAAAATACAACTGTGAACCACAACATGGGGATTCATGAAACAGATCGCGTGCATTTCCGAATCCACAATACAACTATGAACCAGAGCACGTGCATTTGTGAAAAACCCTGCGTGAGTTTATTCATTATGAGACTCATCTGGCCCCATAGATCTGAAGGGGCTTCCACTAGGAGGCTGCACACAGGGGAGAACCACAGAGGAACACAGAAGGTAATAACTGTAAAGATAACTTCACAAAATACAGTAACTATAAAAGACTAGAATTGTTTTCAGAAAAAACTAGTACCAGCCAAGAGGATCACAGAGTGATTTAACAGTCTAGTGCCAGAATGTGGCAACCAATGAGTTATATTTATAGAGGGGAAATGCCAGGCTTTTTACATTGGCCAATGTGTGCAAAGTTAGCCACCATGTTGGAAAAGGCAGTAAACAACAACAAATGGCTTGGCAGGTTCAGTAAAATGACCATGGCATGCTTATTATAAACTTTCCAGTAAAATCTGCATAATTCTCAAAATATATAAGTCTATATAAATGTCATATTAAAATAGATTTTAACAAACATTAAATTTCAGGGTGAACACGATCCAACATTAATGGCCTGGTACCGAAATTTGGTATATATAACATATATTTGGGCTTTATCATGCATATAACTTGGTCTGAAGGGGTTTTTTGTCAGAATCTTTAAATAGTTCAATATAGGTAACACAAAACACTGAAGAATAATTTACATTTATTGTTATTTTCTTCCTACATATCAAGGCATGCAGGCTGTTTGAACAAAATATTTATATATTCAAACAGAGAGGCTGTGACATTATAGTGCTGTCACAATATCACAGGCTTAAATAACCCCCAGTATACATACATAGGAAGCATTAAGCTATAGAAATAAGAATTAAGTTATCGTCAATAAATACTTACAAATTAATATTGTTCCAAATATCCATAATAAACACAATAATAACAGTAATACACAGTTAATAAATATTCCATAGTCATGGGAGATATAGAAAAGTCTATGAAGTATAATGTGTTCTATACATTACTTGAAGCTGTGTAAATATGTCTAGCAATTACATGTGTATTACAGTGGTCCCTCGCTACTATGTTGTTCGCCTTTCACAGCCTCATACTTTTGCGGATTTTTTGGGGCAATTTTGCAAATTTTTTACACCATATTGTGTTATGCGTCTTGTGCCCTCGCAAGCAAGAAAAGTGTATAAAGTGTGTAGTGAGGGGTTTTACAGCCTTCACACATCTATAAGAATTAAAAAAAAAAATAAAGCTGAATAATTTGTGGATTTTTCCTATTGCAGGTTATTTTTAATAGTAACTCCCGCGATTAACAAGGGGCCACTGTACATACAAACACTCACATACTCCCAGTTATACGCATTACAGTGAGCAGGAATTTCGTCCGAGCAGAAGACTTCCACAAACACCAGAACCCTCAGAAAAGTAACTTTATGCAACTTCATGAGGGGCCACTCATAACTCAAATTTTGGCCTTTTTAAGGAACACTCCTTTCAGTGTTTCCCCAACAATCATCTGTGATCTCTCCTCTGGTAAAAAGTAGTGCTTCTGTGCACAAAGCTGTTTTTCTTTATTTCTTGTTTATTACTATGTTAAAGCCAGCTGTTTTCTCTGATCCAGATGTTTTTTAAATCTTTGGCTTTGCTGTTGGCTTCAAACAATGTGCTGATTATAATAAAGTCTGCTCTCATCTGAAGATGTTTGATTTATTTTGGATGAATGTGTCTCATACAGACGAAATGCAGCACCATCATAATACAACATATTAATATTAATAATATTCAGAACAATCTACCAAAGAGTATTGATTCAACTATAAACCTAAACTCAGATATATAATATCTTTCTGTCTTTGAAACAGAGAAACTCTGGATTAACAAACTGTTCTTCTGACGTTCTGTGTAATTTGTGGTTCAGCAGAGCTGCTGGTCTGTTCCCTCCTCTGAGGCTCCACGCTGCCGTCCAAACATGGATCATGTCCTGCAGTCTCACTGTAGACCACAGTTACACTGTTAGTCAATGGAGCTTATTTTAGTGGCAAAAATGTGCATCAGGAACTTTTTTAAATAAAAAAATAATAATTTCCCCTCTCTGCTGTTTTATTCTCTGGTGTTATTGGTGTTATTTAGTTTCCATCAGGTTTTTTGATCATTTACTCAGTTCCTCAGTAACTCTTTCTGATTTGTTTGCATCTGTGTCATCCTGATAAGTCTCCTTGCTTCTCTCCACAGCAGCATTCATTTTATTCACCCATACTCTACACTCACCGGCCACTTTATTAGGTACACCTGTCCAACTGCTCGTTAACACTTAATTTCTAATCAGCCAATCACATGGCGGCAACTCAGTGCATTTAGGCATGTACACATGGTCAAGACAATCTCCTGCAGTTCAAACCGAGCATCAGTATGGGGAAGAAAGGTGATTTGAGTGACTTTGAACGTGGCATGGTTGTTGGTGCCAGAATGGCTGGTCTGAGTATTTCAGAAACTGCTGATCTACTGGGATTTTCACGCACAACCATCTCTAGGGTTTACAGAGAATGGTCCGAAAAAGAAAAAATATCCAGTGAGCGGCAGTTCTGTGGGCGGAAATGCCTTGTTGATGCCAGAGGTCAGAGGAGAATGGCCAGACTGGTTGGAGCTGATAGAAAGGCAACAGTGACTCAAATAACCACTCGTTACAACCAAGGTAGGCAGAAGAGCATCTCTGAACGCACAGTACGTCCAACTTTGAGGCAGATGGGCTACAGCAGCAGAAGACCACGCCGGGTGCCACTCCTTTCAGCTAAGAACAGGAAACTGAGGCTACAATTTGCACAAGCTCATCGAAATTGGACAATAGAAGATTGGAAAAACGTTGCCTGGTCTGATGAGTCTCGATTTCTGCTGCGACATTCGGATGGTAGGGTCAGAATTTGGCGTCAACAACATGAAAGCATGGATCCATCCTGCCTTGTATCAACGGTTCAGGCTGGTGGTGGTGGTGTAATGGTGTGGGGAATATTTTCTTGGCACTCTTTGGGCCCCTTGGTACCAATTGAGCATCGTTACAACGCCACAGCCTACCTGAGTATTGTTGCTGACCATGTCCATCCCTTTATGACCACAATGTACCCAACTTCTGATGGCTACTTTCAGCAGGATAATGCGCCATGTCATAAAGCTGGAATCATCTCGGACTGGTTTCTTGAACATGACAATGAGTTCACTGTACTCAAATGGCCTCCACAGTCACCAGATCTCAATCCAATAGAGCATCTTTGGGATGTGGTGGAACGGGAGATTCGCATCATGGATGTGCAGCCGACAAATCTGCGCCAACTGTGTGATGCCATCATGTCAATATGGACCAAACTCTCTGAGGAATGCTTCCAGCACCTTGTTGAATCTATGCCACGAAGAATTGAGGCAGTTCTGAAGGCAAAAGTGGGTCCAACCCGTTACCAGCATGGTGTACCTAATAAAGTGGCCGGTGAGTGTATATAAATGCTCTTTTTACTTTCAGTTGTCAGAGCCTTACCATCAACTTCCCTTTTTCATGGCTTCAAGTCTCTAGTTTTAGTTTCTCTTTAAGTAATCTTGTTTTTGTGCTGCTAAAACATCATTTTTTTCTGTATTCACAAGTTGTCCTTTATTTTTACTTCTCGAGTCTCCTGTTAAACCTGCACTTGGGTCCAACTTTAAACCCTCCAACACAACACGGTCTGGTCTGGGTTGTTGTTGTTTTGATGTCATTTGGAAAAATGGTGCCAGCTGACAATATTCTAATTGCCTTAGTTCAGGATCAGGGTGATAATTAATATGATAAATATGCATCATATGTATGACAGTATGCTATTGGCTACTCTGTTACAAAACCCCGCCTTCTCTGTGCAATTTTTCCAACCCTGAGCTGAACTTGAGACCAGACAAGTGCAGGCAACACAGATTTTACACAGTTTATTATTTTTTATAATATAAAATATAAGCATATGCATATACAGTGGTGTGAAAAACTACAGTATTTGCCCCCTTCCTGATTTCTTATTATTTTGCATGTTTGTCACACAAGATGTTTCTGATCATCAAACACATTTAACCATTAGACAAAGATAACACAAGTAAACACAAAATGTGGTTTTTAAATGGTGGATTTTATTATTTAGGGAGAAATAAAAATCCAACTCTACATGGCCCTATGTGAAAAAGGAATTGCCCCCTGACCATAATAACTGGTTGGGCCACTCTTAGCAGCAATAACTGCAATTAAGCGTTTGCAATAACTTGCAACGAGTATATATGTATGCCACGGGGTAAATCATTATTTAACCACAAACATTTTCAATTTGGATATTTTTGTAAAATGAATGAGGGTGCTGCCCTCTATTGGCTCTAATGATGGCTGTTTTAACTACATGCAGAAACCAGTTTATCTGCAGTACGTCATGTGACACACAACTAATTACATTTTTAAGAGAGTTGAAGGAATTAGATCTAAATAGCAGGTGGATGATTCAAGAAGTTTAACTGAATTTTCCAACTGTTTCAAATTTAAAGGCTCAACATGAGACATTGTGCAAGGTGTATTTTTGGGAAGCTGCTGTAAGACGTTATTGCTAAATAAATTCTAATATTAAATTATTACATGTCAATCTGTTTTATTGTTTGTTTTTTTTTTATTAAAAAACTGTCAGTCCTTTTCCTGTGTGTGTGCGTGCGTGCATGTGTGTGTGCATGCGTACGTGTGTGTGTGTGTGCATGCGTGCATGTGTGTGTGTGCATGCGTGCATGTGTGTGTGTGCATGCGTGCGTGTGTGTGTGGCTTCTTCAGTCTGCATTCCCCAGGCGAGGTTTCAAGAATTCAACAAAGTTCTCATTATTCAAGCCACATTGTTACTTAATAAACATGCCAGCAGACACAAAGATATGCACATTTTCTCAGTACTCAGTTGGTGCTTGTTCATTCTTGCTGACAAGCAACTCTGTACAAGGCTCCACTGACACACTGGAGAATTTTTGCCTGTGGGACTCTGGAATCACAATATACTCAACTCTACATAACTAGGTGCAGCTTACTGTTTAAAAGAATAAAACTGACTCCCTCTTTACTGAACTTGTCTAATTATATGTTAATACATTAAAAAAGTGAATGCTAATTTTACTTAATTCAATAGAGACATAAATAGATACAGAGGAGTTGCTGCAGTTGGCTTGATCTCAAACTGAACGTACATTCCAAACTTAATGACTTTAACCCTCTGGAAAAAAACTGTCGGTTGCATTCAGGCTCCCCTTCAAGCCTGAAGAATAACAGTCTTCATGGCATTCACAACATAGTTTCACTCATTAAGCCCCTGAACAAATAAAAAAACGGACTGGCCTGAAAAGGGAGCGTCAGTTCCTTCAACTCAGTCAAATTTGGTCATGAGGTATTGATCAACCCATAATTGTGAAAACAGCAGATTATTTGCAGTGCAGAACTGCCAATCAGAAAAATCTAGTTAAAAAAAAACACATAGGCGGACAGCTTAGGCTGCAATATAAAGAGAAGTCCTGGAACAGGACAAGAATAACGGTGTCATTTAGAGAAAGATAGGTCCAGTGTGAGATTTACACATTACCTAGAAACATTCCTCATGTCATCTCCAAACTACATTCACTACCACGGCCTTCTCCTGCCCCACGGAGCGCACAGCACTGAGAGCTTGGAATATGCCCAAAATGTATCTATTGAAGACACTGATGTGTTTGTTGTGACATATCCAAAGTCAGGTAATATGAATTATATCATTTTATAAACATAAAGTGCACGTTTCTAAAAGCTACTTGCATTGTGTTGTTGAAGCAAACCAGATGTAAAATCAAAGCCTTTGTCGGGTGGAACGCGTCTTACAGCCATTAAATTCAAAATCAGCTAAAATTTTCTCTGAACTGGTAAAAAAAAATCTCTGTTTCAACAACTGATATGTTGTTTATGTTCCATTACGGATAAAATATTGGTTTGTGAACTCTGTTCTTATTTACATTTTAAACAGCATCATAACTTTTGGTGGGATTGGGGTTGTAATTAAATCCAGCTGGTTTTAAATTAATATTACCACTAACCTAGAGGTTACTTCACTGATCTCCATCTCATGTTTGTTTGCAGCCATTGTGATGCTTATCGTTCACAGCTTCATGGTTGGTTAATTAAGGCTCATGCTGTAATCAGGAAAGTGTCTGTTTGGGATTGAAACAAAGAGTTTCAGTTGGTTAGAGTTTCGCCTCCCTCAGTCATAAACAGTCTGTAAAGCAAGTGAAATAAAACAAACTTTGGATATCATAAATAAATATGGAACTTGTGTTATAATTGTAACTAGAAAGTTCCTGGAGAAACTTTGAAAGGGGTCTGTTGTCACTGTGGGCCTGGGTGAGAAAGTTGCATTCTCCTGTCACAGAGCCGTGTAACAGCTGACAGGTGCTGCAGGTATGACGAAAGGCTGCAAGAGTCAAAATAATATGGGTGTGTAACGGGGATAGTGGTGATTTCAGATATTTTGTAATAAGGTTACAAAGTGTGTGTAAAGATCACATTACCATGGCAATCCAAAATTTCATGTATAGGTGGTAGAACATTTCTCTTGAGTCCTGATAAAGGTATAATGTCTGTCCTGTGAGCTCACCAGACACATTTGATGAAGAATGGTATTGTCATGGTCACATGGTAAAAGATTTATAAAAGTTATTCTAATTTGTTGTAGACCAATGAGTTGTGATCAGATGAAAACTATAGGATAAAATCCGAATAGGTTTTTTGGCGAGCTGCGCCCCACATGGTAACACTGATCACCAATAAAAGTAATTCCACACATGAATGCTATGAATGGGCATAAATCTATGATGGCAGGCCCCTAATAATAAAAAGATGCAGTTGACACTTCTTCCAGGATTCAGAATTGGATAAAGAATCATTTAACTTTTGTCTCCAATTTGAGAACTTCCTCCTTCCTTGATCGGGAAGTAATGTGGTGCATTCACAAAAATCTTTTGAACAAATGTATATTCATACAAACTTTTTAAAAAACAAATAAATAGTTTGTATAAATCAATGAGAATTTTAAATTAAACAAAGGATTAAAGGTGTGAACGCTAAACTTTAAATGTTGGATTCACTGATACCCGGTTTTTTAGTTATTTAGAATTCATTTATGTGTTGGTTTACATTTTCCCTGTGGACGTGAATGCAGCATTGGAGCCGTCCTCTCCGTGTGTTTCATCGGTGTTTAGTTTTCGCATGTCCAAGAGGCATCATGTCTTCTACTCACGAGAAGTATCTGGTTTATCAAGAATTTCTGCTTCCCAGAGAAACTCACTCTTTAGAAAGTTTGAAGTTTGCTAATGAGTTTAAGTTTACAGACGATGACATCGTGGCTGTAACGTATCCGAAATCAGGTCAGTGTTGGTGGAAGTTATTTTAACTCACAGTCAAAACTACTAAATGTTATTGTTATTAAAGACTTTCAGTTTAATGTTAACTACGTTATTTTGACACCATTTAAAATGAAATGGATCATGTTCGACAAACTATTAATGTTAAAACTTTTACAAGTACCTGCTCAGTATCAGTACAGTTACATAGTCACATATCATGTTTGTTCTGAGACTCGCATTGTAGCTTTTTTCACTTAAAAAAAACAACATTGCTTATGACGAACAGTGGCGGTTCTAGTCTACATGACACCGCGGGTGTTTGTCTACTTTGGCCCCCGCAAGAAAAAACCACCCCAACCTAAACACACAAAAATTAATGTTAAAAGTTTCACCACTGTAAAAAAAAAAAATGTTTAAAAATAGATTTGTGTTCTGTCTGTCTGTCTGTCTGTCTGTCTGTCTGTCTGTCTGTCCGTTCTTCCTTTGAGCTAAATGACTTGGCTCAGCAACAATAATAGTCACACAAAAGGGGAAATTAGATGTTAGTTACTCATTATCTAAGTTTCAACAGAGAAATATATTTGGTTATAGATGTAAGTGGATCTCCTGTAGCATCTGTGTTGCAGCAGATCTGAAGAAGTTTCTGACTGAAGACACGGTTGTTGAGTTACTGAGCTGTGAAGAGGATACTGAGGGTTTTCTATCATGTTTTTTTTATCTTATGGTCCTCACAACACAACTCTTCAGTCTCACAAATTGTGGTCTGTTTGGGAGGTAGTCCTTAATCCAGGTGATTGTGGAGGCATCTACCTGTGTCTTCTGGAGGTTTTTACACAGTAAATCAGACTGAATTGTGTTAAATACACTGGAGAAATCAAAAAACATGATCCTCACAGTGCTGCCTGCTTTGTCCAGATGACAATGGGTTTGCTGAAGCAGGTGCATGATTCCACTCCATCCCCACGGCGATAAGCAAACTGCAGTGTTCCTGAAAGGTGCTTGTTTGGTTATTTAGGTGGACCAATATGTGTCTCTCCAAGACTTTCCTGATTTGGGATGTTAGGGCAACAAGCCTATAGTTGTTAGGGGACAGATAAATGAAATGTCTTAGATACTGGAAGAAGGCAGGGTGTTTTCCATAGAACTGAACTCTTCTCTCAGGTCAGGGGATGATGGAACAGCATCAGTATCGATGAGTAAGGAGAGGAGGTTGCTGAAGTTGAACCTAGTAAAGAACATGTTCAATTTATTGCCACTGTCAAGACTTCTGTCTACCTGATCTTCATACCTGACCACATCTTACATTATTTTTGGCTCTTGCACTCCAGCTTTTTCCCGTTCCTTCAAATCTGTGTTTGCTTGTATTGTCTGAAAGCTAGGCAGAGACTCAGAGTCCAGGATATGTTCCTGCAGCTGCATTTTAGTGAAACATGCATTCCTTCTACTCTGGCTGTGTCCTAATCATGTCCTAATGTGTCTTTTTACCTTGTTAGGAATTTAAGGTCTCAATTTGGTTAATATTTGATCCTTTGAAATGTCCATCAGCTGCTTATAAACAACTTAATCACCATGGTTATGCATCATAAAAGGTTGGTAAAAANGTGGGACAAAAAAAAAAAAAAAAAAAAAAACAGAGCCGACAGTGGAGACGGCCCAGGACCAGGTAGCAGCGTAGGTTACGTGATCAACACAGAAACATGACTAAACACCGGCCCGCAAAAAAGAAAAGAAAAGGGGAGGGAGGGAGCGATCACCGGACCACCAGGAATTGTCCCGGTCCTCCCGATTAGTCACTCCGGGCCTGAAACCAGCACCCCGGTATAAAATATCAACACAAAGTGGATAGTGGAGATACCATGCCTGTACCTTTGTAGCTCAGTGTCATAACACCCAGACTCGTTCATAAAAAGCAACGGGACAGTCTCCCTCTTCAGAACCAGCTTCTTCACAAAGCCACGTTCATGCTCCAGCAAGTTGGTGAAGGAATCGCGGGTAAAATGTTGTCTGCAAACTCCGGCATATAATTTTCTACACTAAATATTGGAACTAAAATCTAAGTTAATAACGCTAACTAAATGCTGTGCTATCAAATCGCTAACCTGAAAATCTAAGACGTTTGCAGTTCTCTCTATTCAAACTCCAGCTCGATACGAGGCGTGTGTACGGCTGAGCCGCTTTTATACTCGGCAGCGGCAGAGCTGCCACGTCACAAAATCTTAAGAACCTCAGAGCTAATCAGTAAACTGGATTCGAAATTCGAATGCAGTACACTGTTTAACCTTAGGAGGGAGCCACACAGACGTTTTTTGGCTTAAAGTTAAGATTTTAACAAATATGCACTAAAATATCAAAATAATGCCTGGGACATGTAGTTAAGACTACTAGACACCCGTTTAGACAGTTTATCAGCAAAAAAAAGTTGATTTGGGGGTTAGTTGCACTTTAAATTAATATTACCACTAACCTAGAGGTTACTTCACTGATCTCCATCTCATGTTTGTTTGCAGCCATTGTGATGCTTATCGTTCACAGCTTCATGGTTGGTTAATTAAGGATCATGCTGTTATCAGGAAAGTGTCTGTTTGGGATTGAAACAAAGAGTTTCAGTTGGTTAGAGTTTCGCCTCCCTCAGTCATAAACAAGCTGTAAAGCAAGTGAAATAAAACAAACTTTGGATATCATAAATAAATATGGAACTTGTGTTATAATTGTAACTAGAAAGTTCCTGGAGAAACTTTGAAAGGGGTCTGTTGTCACTGTGGGCCTGGGTGAGAAAGTTGCATTCTCCTGTCACAGAGCCGTGTAACAGCTGACAGGTGCTGCAGGTATGACGAAAGGCTGCAAGAGTCAAAATAATATGGGTGCGTAACGGGGATAGTGGTGATTTCAGATATTTTGTAATAAGGTTACAAAGTGTGTGTAAAGATCACATTACCATGGCAACCCAAAATTTCATGTATAGGTGGTAGAACATTTCTCTTGAGTCCTGATAAAGGTATAATGTCTGTCCTGTGAGCTCACCAGACACATTTGATGAAGAATGGTATTGTCATGGTCACATGGTAAAAGATTTATAAAAGTTATTCTAATTTGTTGTAGACCAATGAGTTGTGATCAGATGAAAACTATAGGATAAAATCCGAATAGGTTTTTTGGCGAGCTGCGCCCCACATGGTAACACTGATCACCAATAAAAGTAATTCCACACATGAATGCTATGAATGGGCATAAATCTATGATGGCAGGCCCCTAATAATAAAAAGATGCAGTTGACACTTCTTCCAGGATTCAGAATTGGATAAAGAATCATTTAACTTTTGTCTCCAATTTGAGAACTTCCTCCTTCCTTGATCGGGAAGTAATGTGGTGCATTCACAAAAATCTTTTGAACAAATGTATATTCATACAAACTTTTTAAAAAACAAATAAATAGTTTGTATAAATCAATGAGAATTTTAAATTAAACAAAGGATTAAAGGTGTGAACGCTAAACTTTAAATGTTGGATTCACTGATACCCGATTTTTTAGTTATTTAGAATTCATTTACGTGTTGGTTTACATTTTCCCTGTGGACGTGAATGCAGCATTGGAGCCGTCGCCTCCGTGTGTTTCATCGGTGTTTAGATTTCGCATGTCCAAGAGGCATCATGTCTTCTACTCACGAGAAGTATCTGGTTTATCAAGAATTTCTGCTTCCCAGAGAAACTCACTCTTTAGAAAGTTTGAAGTTTGCTAATGAGTTTAAGTTTACAGACGATGACATCGTGGCTGTAACGTATCCGAAATCAGGTCAGTGTTGGTGGAAGTTATTTTAACTCACAGTCAAAACTACTAAATGTTATTGTTATTAAAGACTTTCAGTTTAATGTTAACTACGTTATTTTGACACCATTTAAAATGAAATGGATCATGTTCGACAAACTATTAATGTTAAAACTTTTACAAGTACCTGCTCAGTATCAGTACAGTTACATAGTCACATATCATGTTTGTTCTGAGACTCGCATTGTAGCTTTTTTCACTTAAAAAAAACAACATTGCTTATGACGAACAGTGGCGGTTCTAGTCTACATGACACCGCGGGTGTTTGTCTACTTTGGCCCCCACAAGAAAAAACCACCCCAACCTAAACACACAAAAATTAATGTTAAAAGTTTCACCACTGTAAAAAAAAAATGTTTAAAAATAGATTTGTGTTCTGTCTGTCTGTCTGTCTGTCTGTCTGTCCGTTCTTCCTTTGAGCTAAATGACTTGGCTCAGCAACAATAATAGTCACACAAAAGGGGAAATTAGATGTTAGTTACTCATTATCTAAGTTTCAACAGAGAAATATATTTGGTTATAGATGTAAGTAGGATCTCCTGTAGCATCTGTGTTGCAGCAGATCTGAAGAAGTTTCTGACTGAAGACACGGTTGTTGAGTTACTGAGCTGTGAAGAGGATACTGAGGGTTTTCTATCATGTTTTTTTTATCTTATGGTCCTCACAACACAACTCTTCAGTCTCACAAATTGTGGTCTGTTTGGGAGGTAGTCCTTAATCCAGGTGATTGTGGAGGCATCTACCTGTGTCTTCTGGAGGTTTTTACACAGTAAATCAGACTGAATTGTGTTAAATACACTGGAGAAATCAAAAAACATGATCCTCACAGTGCTGCCTGCTTTGTCCAGATGACAATGGGTTTGCTGAAGCAGGTGCATGATGGCGTCTTCCACTCCATCCCCACGGCGATAAGCAAACTGCAGTGTTCCTGAAAGGTGCTTGTTTGGTTATTTAGGTGTCTCTCCAAGACTTTCCTGATTTGGGATGTTAGGGCAACAAGCCTATAGTTGTTAGGGGACAGATAAATGAAATGTCTTGGATACTGGAAGAAGGCAGGGTGTTTTCCATAGAACTGAACTCTTCTCTCAGGTCAGGGGATGATGGAACAGCATCAGTATCGATGAGTAAGGAGAGGAGGTTGCTGAAGTTGAACCTAGTAAAGAACATGTTCAATTTATTGCCACTGTCAAGACTTCTGTCAACCTGATCTTCATACCTGACCACATCTTACATTATTTTTGGCTCTTGCACTCCAGCTTTTTCCCGTTCCTTCAAATCTGTGTTTGCTTGTATTGTCTGAAAGCTAGGCAGAGACTCAGAGTCCAGGATATGTTCCTGCAGCTGCATTTTAGTGAAACATGCATTCCTTCTACTCTGGCTGTGTCCTAATCATGTCCTAATGTGTCTTTTTACCTTGTTAGGAATTTAAGGTCTCAATTTGGTTAATATTTGATCCTTTGAAATGTCCATCAGCTGCTTATAAACAACTTAATCACCATGGTTATGCATCATAAAAGGTTGGTAAAAAGTGACAAATAAAGAGCAGAAATCCCACTAACAGCACTGCATTTAACACAGAATTAAACTCTTTCAAATAAGAGGAACATTTATAACGTGGGAGAAAAATATTCAAAAGAAAAAAATGTTTGTAATATAACAGAGCTACAGCAACAAGCTGCTGTTGTTCAAAGTGTCATTTTACAACATGAGTCAATATATTAATTAATAATGTTTAACAGACTGAACAAGTGCTAAATAAAAGTTTTCCAGTTGATTTATTTTACATGAGACCTTCAGTGTATTAAATGTTTATATTAGGAATCAGGACTTTCAGCAAACCTGCACTGGAATTTACTCCCTCTTATATTTGCAGGTACCATCTGGATGCAGGAGATCCTCCCACTGGTTCTAAATGGGGGAGACCTGACACCAGTTAAGACAATTGTAAACTGGGACCGCGTCCCATGGCTGGAGGAGAAAAGATTGGCAAAGGTTGTGGATCAGCTGACATCTCCACGTGCGCTGGTCACACATTTCCCCTACAACCTCATGCCTCCTTCTTTTCACACGTCCAAAGCCAAAGTAAGTTAGAGGTAACTTCATCTGATATTAAAGGGCTATAATACTAACAAAACTTACAGATATGACCTTCACACAAACAGACTTCTAAAAATCCAAATTTACTCTTTAAATATGTGCAAATACTTAAAACTGATAAATTACATATTTTTACAATCACATCTCTTGTAGGTGATCTATGTCATGAGGAACCCGAAAGATGTCCTGGTGTCTTCATACTACTTCCACCAGATGGCTACTTTCCTCGAGGATCCGGGAACATTTGATGAGTTTATCGACAAATTCCTGGAAGGCAAAGGTCAGAGGTCAAACTCCATTATCAGAACATTGTCAGAAAATAGTTTAATTACAAATTAATTAATGATCATGTGAATTGAGGTTAATCAGTAATTTAAATGCCTTGAAAATGGTTTTGACTTTTGGTTGTCATGTAATTTATGTTATCTGGTAGGTGTTTTTTGAATGAAATGAAATGAATGAAAATAAAATGAAATGAATGAAATGAAATGTTCTGCAGTGATGTTTGGGAAATGGACAGATCATGTGAAGAGCTGGAGACGTGCAGAGCTGGGGAACAGGATAATGTTCATCACATATGAAGAAATGCTTCAGGTGAATGTCTCAGTGTTTCTGTAAAAGTTACTGTTTGAGTCAATGTTTTTTCCTGTATTTTCTTTTGTACTTTTTGTATATTAAAGGCACAGTATGTAAGAATTTTACAGAGAAGTACTCACACAACAGTCTAATGTCCAGCCAATGTTGAAAGTAAAGTCACATTGTAACAGATCTGGATCTCAGCCAGCTGGGTGCTCGCTAGCCCAGACCAGAATCATTATTTACACGTCCAGACTTCCTGGTTCCATAACGAATCACATGTGAGTCTGCAAGGCTGCCAAGTCTTCAACACAAGCAGCTGGAATTCCACAACGACCAACAGCAAAAAGTAAGAAACCACCACATCCTTCCAACTGAGCAGCCGAGCTGCATGTGATGGGGCGTTCAAATGCACTTAAAAAAACTCAACGCTGAACAAGTAGACCTACAGACATTCCCAAAAATTGAACAAATACAAGAGAAACAACCCAACAGAAAAATCAGGGAGGGGAGGGGGTGCGTGGCAGAGAGTTATGTACCAAAATTCATATCGATATTTTTAATCTGAATCTTGATGTACAATATATACCGATATAATTTTTTTAAAGTAGTAACCAAAGAGAGAACTCTAATTTACAGCATTGAGTGCTAAATGCACTTTTATAAACTAGCAACAGCTCATGTGCATTAAAGGGGTTATGACATCAAAATGCACTTTTTTGAGGTTTTTGGGGTATATCATGATGTGTTGTGCACTGATGAGGCCGTGTGAACGTCCAAAGCGAGTATCAAAGTTCCCGTTTGTGGGCGGTCCGCTTTGTTTCATATTTAAAAAACGGTTGAATCGGAAAGCACCATTTTTTCCTACGTGGCATTTCATCTACGTATTTCATAGCGTCCAATAAAAGTGCACAGTGAAGTAGACAGTCCAACCCCCCACCCCACTCCCCCCGCCCCCAGCCCATACACCGTTAGCTGCGTTGCGCTAGCTTGTGCTGCTGCACTTGAGAAGAGATGGCTACGCAAACGGGGACCTGTTGTGTCCAAGGATGCTCAACCCATGCTGGAAGTTTACACTCACTCCCGAAGGATGAAAAAACAAGAGAAGAGTGGCTGAAGTTCATTTATGGAGAAGTGCCACGCAGTTATAACCTCAATTTAAAAATATGTTCAGCTCACTTCACGGAGGACTGCTTCCATAACTTGGGTGAATTCAAGTTGGGATTGTCAAAGAAACTGATTTTAATTAAAAATTCTTTACCAACCCTGAAGGAGGCGACCACATCGTCAATACCTGTAAGTTTATTTATTTAATAAAATGCTGCCTTGCCTGATAAACGTTTGTTCGTGGTCTGAAGAGTTCATGATGCTAGCATGTGATAGCCGCTCTAGCAACAATGTCCGTGAGCAACAGGTTTATCATACCATATTGTGAATCTATTTTCATTGATAACATCTGACAGCACTGTTTATTCGCTCATGTGATTAGTTGAGTTTTATGTGTTCACCCCTCCGTCTTCCTCAGAAGACGTTTCAGGCTCGAACATATACGGTTGTAAACGTCCACTCGCCGTGTTACTGGACTGTTGACGGAGCCGAGAAGAAAGGCTTGCTGCGGGCAATGGTTGTAGCCAATCAGAGCGAAGTCAGCCAGGGAGACCCACATATCATTAACGAAAGGAACCGTGTTGGTGAGAAGAGGATTCTGACCTGCCCGTACACTCCCGCCCTGTTAGTTTTTTAATCAAATTCTTTTGTGAGTTGACATATGCGGGTATATCTACTACATGAAATAGCTTTACGCCAGTTTAAACAGTGATGTCATCACACCTTTAAAACAGTTCACTGAAATGGAAATAGCTGTTTAATAAATTAAACTTTCCTAAAACAAAATGAAAACTACTTCTCCATGATCAAAACTAAAATGCAAAAGTGCAAAATACAAAAGATCCAATGAGCAAAAATAAACACTAGTCAATACTATCGTAAAGTTTTGTCTCTACTAAAGGCTCGTCCTCTTGTTTGTATCTATTCAAGTGTTTCAGTGTAAATATGAGAAATGAGCTGATGAAAACTCTGTCCTGTTGATCTACATGTCGGTGGTCAGAGCAAACTGTCGTATTTCAACAGAGCAGAGAGACTTTCTCTCACATCTGCACACGTTTTGTGTCAAACTTTAATTGTGAGATCATTTCAGATTGGTAGCTCGTATATTTAACTAGCTGTTTGAAGCTGGACGTTGTCATGGAAACCGTTTCTTTCGTGCTTTTCTGCCCATACAGGATCAAACGGGTCAGAACGTTCTGCTTGTTTCAGGATGGAAGACTGAAGAGATTTTACTGTCTGACTTACGGTCGCAGTGTAACACACTGCAGCTTTATGCTGCTGTTGTAAGTGCTGGAAGACGTTTCGTGCTTGTGCTCGAACTTTTGATTGGGACGTGTTTTCGACGCACTCTGCAGAATACACGTTTCAGCTGTTCAATCCAAACCACCTCCAAATCAGCGTGCTGTTATTTTCATTTTACCGCGCAGTTCTGCGTTGAATTTTCCACCGTCTTTGACTGTGACCATGATGTGAGGCTGTTGTTAGCAACAGGACACACGAGTGTGTGCTTGAGGAAGTCTCAGATGTTAAAGCCCGTGTAAAGTAACAACAAATGTGTGTTCTGAGTTTGTCACTGCACAGGAATATTAGTTATTAGTCATCCAGCCAAATTTGAATGATTAAAAACACTGCGAAGCATATGAAATTTGGTTACAAAATAATGAAAAAAGGATCAGTTTTCTCTGCTCTGAGACGCTGCGGGCGTGTCCGCTGCAGGCGCTGAAACCTGTCTGTCTCATTCTCTAGCAGCACCTCCTTCTCTTCCGTTCAGTTCCGGCTGGTTCGTTAAGTTTGAGGTTCTACCCACATGTAAAACTGCGCATCGCTGCTTTTTGAGGAGTTGAAATATTTCCACACAACCGCAATGCTTCAGACTTGTTGATCAGTGAAGGAGCGGAATGTGCTGCTACACCATTCTGAGCTTTGTTTAGCATATGAAGGCAGCAGGTGGCAGAAGTAGCTCCTACCTATCATGCTGGTTTAGTTACTGTCTACTGTGTGGCTCCTCTGCACAAAATCCACCCAAAGCTTTTTCAGACGGTCATCCCTCGGATGAAGGAGCGGGAAAACCACTGAAGCTACCGCACTGTACGGTTTTATATGACGAGAGCAGCAGGGGGCGGGGTTATCCTGACCCGCCCATAAAGTCCTGAAACAGAAAACTCTTGAAACGCAATTTGAAGGCTAGCTCCACAATTCAGTTTTTAATTGTTGGGAGGTTTTTCACATGTTTAGAACATTTATTATGTTTATAATGTGGTTAGAAGAAAATAGCAGAATTCCCTTTACACAGTCTTTAAGCAGGCAGGTTACTGCACCGTGGAGGTGGAGTCAAAGAGTTGTGTGAGAGACAGACAGGGAAGGAGGAAATAAGGAAATTTCAAATCAAAACAAACCATCTCGATATAAACTATAGTTCTTTTTTCTATATCATTTATGAAAAATTCTTGATATTTTTAAGAAGCTTGATATATCGCCCAGCCCTACTGAGAGTTAATATTTTTTACATGAACTACGGGAACAAGGTCTAATTCTTACATACTGTACCTTTAAGATATAATGTGTGCAGTCTGTAATAATTTGGGGAGCTTACAACTAATATCTATTTAAAAATGAAATAATGTCATTTAAGTTGTGGAAGATCAAACCTTTGATTCCACACGTGTTCAGTCCACATAGTGTTTCAAAACAACCTCATTTGTTTAGTCAAAACCTGCTGATCAGCCTGTCGGTTGGTACAAGATGTTTGTGCTGATATGTTGTTGTGTTTCCACAAACGGAGCTCATCATTGTAGACAAGCATTTTGTTCTCATCTGTCCAAAGAACATTGTTCCAGAGATGGTTTATTCACACAGCCTTGAAAACATTTGCCATTTTTTAGAGATAAATTGCTTTTGGTTGCTCAGTAACATCACTTTTGTCCAGGCCTGTTCCATGAGTTTATTATTTAAATAATTCCATTGAAGCATGTTTGAAAAGCAACGTCCAACCTTCATCGGTTAACATTCATAGGATTTGTGTTTATTATTATTTTTTTCAGATCAAAGTTATTTCAGTGACATTGCAAGTTTTTCTTTCATTGACCGAAGGGTACCAAAAATTCTTTCAACGTGTGTATGAGATTTTTCACCTAGTCATTGTATGGGAGGTGATCTTTGATCTTTGAGTTCTAGGTTTGCTTCTCATTTTAAGGATTAGTTGGGTTAGTTGTCATTGGGACTTATAAGTAGGTAAATAGAATCTCAAATGAACAACATCACATTACCCAATGAACCACTTCACTATCTAACTAAAACAAACAAGAAAAATACAAAGAGCAGCTTCACTGCATGAGATGTAATATTAAAATAACAGCCAGTTCCAGTTAATCAAACAAACTTGGTGAATTATCTACCAGTGTCCGAGTTTTTCTTTCATTGACTGAAGGGTACCAACAATTTTGTCCATGTTTGTATGTCTCTTCCAGGACCTGCCCACATCCATCCGGCGTTTTTCAGACTTCCTGTGCTGTAGCCTGAGTGAAGAAGCCATTCAGAAGATCGCTGAGCATTGCTCATTCAAAAGCATGAAGTTAAACGCCATGTCCAACTTCAGTCTGGTCCCTAAGGGGTTCATGGACAGTGAAAAGTCTCCTTTCCTGAGGAAGGGTGAGTCTCTTATTTCCACATCTGAATAAACTCATCATTTAGACTTGAACTAAACATAAATTAAATATCTTTGTTTTGACATAAAGATTTTAAGGCTTTATTTTGATACATGAAGTATGTATTGACATTCTGTTTAAAATTTGCACAAAGAGTAAACCCAGACAGATAATGCAAAGATTGCATTAGTTTAAACACACTCTACTTTGGATATTTTTGACTTTGCATATTCAAGGGGAAAAATGGAAATCAAGTTAAATATAGCAAACTCTTTATTTTAAACCAGCTTGCTGTAGAATAAACATACCAGGGTACTCAGACCCACCTACCTCTCTAAACTGCCCAAACAGGATAGATTATAAAAATAAAAACAATTGTATTTGGGAAATATTGTGCACATGTGCTCGAACACACACATACACACACACCAACACACACACACACGTGGTTGGACACAATATTGCAAAAAGAATAGAGCTGTTCTTCTACTGAGGTAGACATGGTAGTTTTTCAAACCTAGGATGTCAGATTGTAATTCAGATATTCAGATAACGACACACAGAAAATTTATTTTTACATCAAATATTTATTGTTTTCTTGATGTTTTTAATGTTTTCTGACAGGAGTTTCTGGAGACTGGAAAACTCACTTTAACTCAGAACAACTGGCCCGATTCACGTCAGTCATTCTCAAAGAGCTGGAGGGAGAAAACTTCACCCTGCCATGGAGCCTGAATTGATCAACTAATAACAAAGTCTGAAGACTAGAAAAGCCTTCAGAGAGCACGGCCCTGCGCCAAGCACCTCACTTCAACACCTAAACCAAGGCATTACAACCACCTGCAGTAAAGCTAGCCCTAAATCCCAATGTTAAAGAATCCTTTTTAAAAATCCCTGGATCCTTACAGTGATCCAGATCACACGCAACATCTAATCAGCTGTTCCTTGATTCTTTCTGGATATTTCACAAAAAAATCATGAAAATCTGTCCACATCTTTTCAAGTTATCTTGCTAATAGACAGAGAAACAAACGCGTGCCAGTAAAAACATTACTTTATTGGCAGAGGTAATAAAAACAAGGCCTATAGTTATTTAAGCATAGATGAGTTTTGCCAACTGCAGCTAACTTTTAATTAAACAAATAATCAATTAGTTTTGTTAATGTGAATGATCCTCCTTCTTCAGGAAGATTTGTGAACGTTCTCGACATTGCTAACTAATAACACTTGTTGAATGATTTGTTTGTCCTGTTTATGCCAAAATAAAAACAATGCCAACAAAGAAATGGTTCTACGTTACAGATGATTTACCATATGAGCTAACATTTTGCACAGCTACCTTGTTAGCACTCATTTCTATGTGTTTCATAATATCTCATGTATTTAACAATGCAACTTCCTGTATTAACAATATGTTGTGAAATGTGTCACATTTTTAACCAGGTAAACTTACTGTAGCTACAATGCAATGCACAACTTTTTAAATTGTCAATTTTAAACAGGGGCCCTCTTTTTGAAATGTACAATGTATTTTTTTTAAACTGTCAACTACTTTTTAAATATTTTTGGAGCATGATTTATAAACTATTGATTAAAATTCTAACTTGTGCTAAAGTCAAAGTTCTTGTCAATTCACTATTGTAGTTTTTGAAAACTTTTTGTATGTAGCTTAAAGAGCAACTCACCCTCAAATCAACTTTATTTTGCAGATAAACGGTTTAAATGAGTGTCTAGTGTTGTCTACATTTCTAGGCATTATGTTTGGTATGTTAGCACATTTTAAGTCAAGTCAAATTTATCTATAGAGCACTTTAACATACAGCATGACAGCTGATCAAAGAGCAGCAAATCAAGAAATAAAACAAAATAGAAAATACAACAATAAACAAAAAATATCTCAACAAAGAATAGAACCTGGAAAAAAATACAATAATATATACAGATTGTAAAATCTACCTCATACCAAAACTGTTAGTGGAGCAAATGATCAGCTCGAAACGATACGGATCAGGGCCGCTCGACTCATCCACAGAATTAGCTTCCTCCATTTTCATCTCTATTCTCTGTCTGGCCACCTGTGCCAAGCAGTGCAACATTTCAATCACAGCCCAGACCCCCCAAATCCCCCCCGGTGTACGCTGCTCTTCCAGACAACGCCAATTCATGCGATTCCTTTTCTTAACCCTGTTACTGTGACAGCTCTAAAATAAAACTGTGAAAATAAATATTATCAACTTGAGCTTGAAAAGGCCTGTAGGTATCTCAGAGAAAAGGTCAAGAAGCCTGTGTGTGTGTGGACATGTACAACAGCTTCATGAGAGGAGATTATACAGCAGATCAGAGAATGAAAACTCATATCTTTCCACAGGAAGTGGAACTGCCTCTAACACACTTCTGAGCATAAGTGTGGTGTTGCACTGTGGGCTGCACCTGCTTCTAGAGGTAGCACATGCTAAAAGACTTTAATCCGTGTCACCTGGACGTGAAGGGACAAATGTAAATTGGACTGAGCAAATATTTTTGTTGAGCAGCCCAAAATTACATCCAAAATATCTGTATCTAAAAAGTCAGCTGTTGTCAAAGTCTTTTTTAATCCAAGATGGTGGATGGCGATGTCATCAGTTATAATAATAATAATAATAATAAACTTTATTTATATAGCACCTTTCACAGATAAAAAATCACAAAGTGCTTCACAATTAATTCAATAAAACAGCATAAACAGTAAAAAGATAAAAAGAATAATAATCATACCGAAAGTCACATCAGTTACATCATCATACACAAATTAGATAATTTTATGTTTTACTCTTTACTTTTTAAAGATTTCTCTCATCTACACAATCCCTTTACAGGTTTTAAATAATAAGTTGTCAAAAAAATCTGAATTTGAAATTAGATTTCGTTTGATCTCAGTCGTCTTGCAGCAGTGGTTTCACATCGTTTCAGATATAAAAGCATTTCAAACTGATTTTCATGAAATGGCTTCTGAAAAAATAATTTGCTGAGAAAACTCTGGTGGTTAATGAGTTAAAACATGAAGATTTTGATTTTAATCTTCATATTAAATGTAGACTACTATTTTAGCAAAAACAAAAGCTATTTGGTTCATTAAGTGTGAGTAAATAAAATAAAACTGCTAAAAATAAGCACATTATCTGGCAGCCTATCTAATGTGTTAGTAAAACACATGATTTTATTAGATCTCTGTGTTAATGAAGGTTTTCTATGTTATAGAATCACAAGGAAAACTTTTATAGTTTTGAGCTTTTTAATGAATAAAGAATTTGAATTAGTTTCTGTTTTAGGCTCCATTTTTTAATATGTTCCTGCTAACAGAGGTCTGTGGAGTCTGAGATGAAATCAGGTTTTTTTTTTTCTCAGTGTTTCTGAGCATTATGATCTTGGCGGGGGGGGGTTGTTGGGATGTGCCTCTTAAATGTTTTTCACTTGTAGATGATTTCTCTGTGTTTAGAATGATGGGCTCCATGTTAGAAATGGCCTTGAATATTTCTCAGACTGATAGGCAGTCACATTCTCCACACTAATGGTGCGTTCACACCGGCCCAACCATCAACTTCATAAGCGGCAAGTTTATATGTAAAGTCTATGGTGGATGGGCGTCAGACAGACGTCAACGGCTCTGCGGCGCTTTGTGAGCGTTATGAGCGGCAACTTTTCAAGCTTTTCTAGTGTTTCAGGCGTTGACGCTTGAAAAGCTTGAAAAGGTCAAAGTTCAGCTAGCTGAACTTTTGACGTTGATAACGCTCTTGAAGCGGCATGTCAACCAATCAGAGCGTCTCATCGTAGTGACGTAAGACGTCACAGCACGTAGCCGGAAAGAAGCGGGATCAGCCAAAATGGAAGATAAATTAACCTCATCCAAACGCTCCTGGAGCAAATGGTTAAACTCACCAAACTCAGAACGCATCTGAAGAATGGGGTGTATCCACAAACGGCGCTGATGCACCCGACGTCGACGTTGTCTAGATCTATGAAGTAAATAAATCCAAGCCACTGTCTCAATATGATCCACAATAGCTCCGAACATCCGATAACAAAGGAAGCCCCGCCTTCGCGCTCTTTTTCGGTCAGGCCTTATGAGCTTTAACACCAATGCGCTCTGACTGGCAGGCGTTTTGAGCTTCAACTTCAAACATCAAATTTGGAGCATTATCAGCGTTGCTTGACGTTGACAAAGTGGCCGGTGTGAATGCACCTATACACCTGTACGTAGTGATGGCAAGACTGAAACTGTGTTTCGGTACGAACTGAAACATGTACAGAACATCTCATTTGAAACACTGTTCCGAGGTCTCAAGCAGACGAGGTCACATGACTCTTTCATTTTGTGTTCCATTAGGTCACCAAATGGTCTGAAACGTTGCAGTTGATCTACATGGATTGTTTCTGAAATGAAGAAGGGAATGATAAAATTTTAAACTGGATGATAAAAAAAATATTGTAGGATCAGAATGGGTTTGGTGAGGAATATTGGTTGGCCTGAGCATCGGAGCGCACGCGGGGGGGTTAACGATAGCCTGACCAATCAGATCCTCTTGCATTATGTCCAAATGCAGAAGGGTCTGACACCGGAGCCGCACCCGATCCTTTCCGCATCAAATTTTAGGTCGGACCAATTACATATCACCTTTGTTGTGCGTCATCCTGAAAACACGGAACTAGCGTTTTCCACCCAGAGCACATCATTCAACATGGCGGACTGTGGATGAAGTGTTTACTTCTGCGCTTGCTTGGGGCGGTCAAATACCTGAACCAAGTGTGCAATGACACCTCGTATTCACAAGTTTCTGACACAAAAGCGACAACTGTCATTAATATTCATCTTTTTCTCCTCTATTAACCATGGCTAGCTACCATTACAGCTCCACTCGCTAAACCTTTTGTTTTCGTTCCGCCTCGTGTGTATCCGCTTTAGCGTCACATATGTTGTGTCACTTCAGGGTTTCTGTGATTGGTTCTCTCTCAACTGGCTAAGCCCGCCTTCAAAACTGAGAGATAGCGGTTCAACTCCAGGCCCTCACGTCTTTGTAAAGTAATCTGTCAAAAACGTGAGGGCCTGGTTGATCAGGTAAGGTTAACGAGCCTGGCACCCAGATGGCTGAAGGCATTGTGCCGTGTTATTGTGTTCCAAGTTCCATATACCACCTTTAAATAGCTTAGCTCCATGCTACCATTATACCAGCCCCCCCAAACCATACAGGTCCTCCAACTCTAACTTACTAATAATCCCTGCTTTATACTTTTCATATTTTATGCTTAATTATTATTTTTACTTTCCATGCTTTTACGATAATTCTTTAAAAAAACTTTCTCAAATGTTATATTTTTATTCTTAATTGCTGTTATACTTTCATGCCTTTACCACGTGTGGTTTCCTTACCAATGAATCATGTAAAGCACCTTGAATTAACTTGTTGTTGAAAGTGTGCTGTATAAATAAAATTGACTTGCCTAAAAAAATACAAGTGTAAAGAAGCACTTTGTTCTGATTCATGCCCTTATGTACTGCAGCAGCACACATACAGATTGATTCATTCTCAAGAAAATTACATAAAACAAAAAAGTGAAAAGAAAATACACAAAACTCAAAGGAAAACGTTAATGTTTATTCAGTTAAATTTCATAATTACATTTATTTATCCACCACCAAGTGTCACTGTATTTCTGTGTTCCCTACCTTCCAAAACATTCATTCATTTTCTGGAATATTTGTTCTGACTGATTCTCCCAATCGTTTCATTTCTACCATCTCTACCTGTCTGTTTCAGATCAGCCTGCTTTGATAGGGCCTTTCACACCTGCTGATAATCAGGTAATCAAATGCATTTGATTAGCAGCACTCGGCTGTTGTGAGACTTTTTTTCCACTGACGTTATAATTTTTGATATTTGTCTGTATGAAATTTTGCTTTCAATTCAAGCTTTTTAACCATCATTTTGATTATAACTTTTAAAAAGTTGAAACTTCAAGCTGCAACAATGATTATAAAATTGTGCTTTTTTCAGGTTTTTGATCATTTTCAGATCTAATATTTTAAGTATGTGTAGTAAAAACATGCTAACTAATTTAACAAAACAAGAAGTATTTTAAATAGCTGAATTTTTAGCACTGATTTAGATTTTAGAGGGATGAAAAATAGTTTTCTCCCTCCCATATAAAAGTTGTCTTCATAGCACACGGTTCAGTGAGGTGTGTAACTTTGTTATACAATGAGTAACAAAATGCAACAGCTGAATAAGTTACTCACTTATTCTGAGAAGAAAATGTTCAGATAAGAGTTGTTTAATTTTTACATGATATCAGGCAAAGTGAAGAGGCGAGTCCACTTGGGAAATAAATTGAACATTTGTCCAAATTTCCAAACAGAACATCATGAAATTAAAATAAAAGAAATGAATGTGAACATTTTATTTTATCATTTACTTGTTTCTTTGTCATCAATTGGAGAAATGCTCATGTCATCTTTCCATTTTGTTTCATACTACTTCATGTCAGGCATTTAGACATGAAGTGGGTCATTTTGTTTTTGGGCCTAATTCTTTACTGACTGTTTAACATTTGTGTCCGCAAAATCCCATTTGAGTGTGTCTTCTGTCCTTTCCCTGTCTCAGTTATTTGTTTAAATGAATCCACAATTGTACCAGTTAACAATTGTCCATTGAATGTTGTTGGTGTTGAGAGTGGGAGACCGTACAAACTGGCTGCCTCATGTCCGTCCTTCCTTCCGCCCATTCATCCATCTGTCCGTCCGCCCATCCATCGTTCAATTTGGGAAAGAGATTCAGGAGGGGAATTCAGACATCCCTCTCCTCAGTGTCATTCTCCAGTTCATCCTGGTGCATTCAAAGACATTTCCAAACTACAGACGATACGCTGTTCCTCCAGTGACTTTTCAATCTTTCAAAGGGAGGTGACAAGTATGTTCTCTTCAGATGTTTAAATTGCCCCAACTGCCTTATTTTGAGGAGGAGGAGCTGCGGCAAATTTTCAGTTCCTTGTATCTGAGATACCAATCTTTCTCTAGTAATTTAAATCCAGAGAGTTGGAACATAGATGGATTGGTAAATTAAGATCTTTGTTTTTTGGTTAAGCTCTTTCATGTTCTTCACTACAACAGACCAGAGCAATGCCTTATTTGGGGCAGCTGTGGATCAGGAGGAAGAATATTAGTCTACTAATTAGATGGTTTTTCCCCAGCTTCCTCCTCCACATGTCAAAGTGTGCATGGTTCTATGAAGCTCCTTGATTGGTGTATGTGTGTGTTGTGTGTGCTAGCCAGTCAAAGTCCTACTAGAGGTTTCTTCCTGTTAAAAAGGAGTCATTCCACTGTTGTCAGTCATGCTGCTCAGGATGAAGGATTGTGTTAAATTGAAGATTCAACCCATCTGGCTGATTTCTTAGGTAGGAAATATTTGATTTTTAGCTAACTGACCTGGTGTTTTTCAAAGTGCCTAAACTTATATGAGGAAACAGAAAAAATGGGATCCCCACGAGGATAGAGAGGAGAAAAAAAATCCTCTCATGCAGCGTCCCCATGAGGCGCTACTTGAGATTGGAAAAAAAAACACTTCAGTGGGGAACAGATACAAAGTAACACAATGAGGACATTAAGGAGCGTGAATGCGATGTGTGATATGGATGTGTGTGTGAGAGGTCAGGTGACTGCCAGCTCCAGTCAGCAGGTATCCTGTGATCAATAATCTAAATATATACGTCCTCCACCGACAGAGCATGGGCCGAGTCCGGGCATGGTGGCTCACCTCGCTAGCCTCAGATTTGAATAAAAAATCATTTCCAGTGTGTAAGTGACCACGATACTAGATCCATAATTTCATGTTCAAAGAATTTACGCAGGAGAGACTCAGAGACGCACACAAGGCAGAGAACAAGCGGGACGGGGGGTTTAAGCAGGAGCAGATGAGAAAAGCTTAGACCTCACTGAGACCAAGCAGAAATAAAAAGGAATTAGTCATTTTTGATTTCCTATTGAACTACAGTGACAAAAAACATAAAGACCTCAAATAACCCACAAACAAATAACATATTTGTTAAGAGGTTTGAACATAAAATTAGATCAAAATGAACAAAACATATGTTTATAAAGTTAGTTCTTGTCAAAGACTTTTTTGATCTAAGATGGTTGATAATGTCATTAATTATAACCCTATACACAGATGAGATAATTACAGAAACTTTGTCATGATTTCTCTCATTTACACAATCCATTTATCTCTCACCGTTTTAAGCTACAGGTTTTTGAAAATATGTTGTTAAAAAATCTGAATTTGTTGAGAAAACTGTCAGTTAAAGGGTTAAAACTGCTGTTTGTTCAAAGTCACAAGACTATCATATGGTAATCATTACAATATAAATGAGGCTGCAAATGTGCTGGAAAGCTAAAGTTAGATTTAATTTGATCTCAGTGTTCTTGCAGCGGTGGCACTACATCCTTTCAAATTTAAAAGCATTTCAACCTGATTCACATCACATGGCTTCTGAAGACATGTACCTGCAGTATTATGGAATTCCACTTCCGAGAGAGGTTTATTCGGAGGATTTGAAGTTCTTCCATGAATTTAACTTCAAAGACGATGATGTTTTGGTTGTCACATATCCAAAGTCAGGTCAGTTTTATTAGAGGACTGCATGTGTTTTTCTTCACAGTGCATTCATGGTGCTTGGTGATAATGAATGAGAAGTTTGATAAGTAGAAGTATAAGAAGTTATCTCTGGGAACATTCTGCTCATTTGAATATGTGGCTCTACAGCTGACCACCTCATCCAGAGTCATGTTTTTAAATGTCTACCGACCACCTAAATACTGTGCAGATTTTAATGAAGATTTTAATGAGCTGCTTTCTTTGATCTGTGTGGATTTTGACCACATTGTTATCGTTGGTGATTTTAACATCCATGTTGATGACCTTGAGGATAAAAGAGCTAAAGACCTGTGTAGCACTCTAGATAACTTCGGGTTAACTCAGCATGTCACAGGACAAACACATTCTAGAGGACACACCTTAGATCTGCTCATCTCAAAGGGTCTGGACATTTCCAAGGTTACTGTGTGTGATGTGGGTTTGTCAGATCATTGTTGTGTTTTCTTTGAGAGTGTCATGCCAGTGCACACAAATATTTCAGCCAAGGTGATAACAAAACGGTGTATAACTGAGAACACAAGTGAGATGTTTAATCAGGTCTTCCATCTAACACCTGCCATATCAGGGGCTTCAACCAATGAACTGCTCACTAGCTTTAATGCTAACATGCTAAATATTATGGATTTTGTTGCTCCCACGAAAGTGAAGGTTATCTCTGGAAGGAAAAAGTCTCCATGGAGAAATTCCACACAGGTGAAAAATGAAAAGAGGGAGTGTCGTAAAGCTGAGCGCAGATGGAGAAAAACTATTCTGCAGGTTTATTATGACATCTATAAAGAGAAACTTCATCTTTATAATCTACAGCTGAGGAATGCAAGGAATGCATATTTTTCTGACATCATCTCTAAAAACAGTCATAACGCTCGGGCCTTATTTGCTACAGTCGACAGGCTAACAAACCCTCCTGTTTCAGTAGCTCCAGAACTTTGTTCCATCAAGGCCTGCAATGACTTTGCTAAATTCTTCACTGAGAAAATTCAAAATATTAGACAAGCAATTAGCTCATCAACAGCAGGTTCAGGTCATGTTCTGTGTCCACAGAGTCCAAACACCATGACACAGTTTTATCCCATTAACAGCAAAGATCTGGAGGACATCTTAGGTCAACTGAACTCCTCCTCTTGCTGTCTGGACATCCTGCCCACTGGTTTTCTAAAAAAGGTCTCAAAGACCTTAGAGCCAGATCTGCTACAGATTGTGAACTCGTCTTTAACGACGGGTGTTTTCCCAGAACTGCTGAAAACAGCCGTTATTAAACCTCTACTAAAAAGGGACAATCTAGACAAAACACAGATGATTAACTACAGGCCGATCTCCAATCTTCCGTTCTTGAGTAAAATCATTGAAAAAGCAGTTTATCATCAGCTAAATGACTTTATTAGACAAAACAACTGCTATGATGTCTTCCAGTCAGGTTTTAGACAGCACCACAGCACCGAGACTGCTCTGACCAAAGTTATTAATGATATATGTCTGAACACAGATGGTGGAAAAATGTCGGTGTTGGTTCTACTGGATCTCAGTGCTGCGTTTGATACAGTCGACCACATTATATTACTACAACGACTGGAGAACTGGGTGGGTCTTTCTGGTCCTGTACTAAACTGGTTTAAAACATACTTGGAGAACAGGAAGTATTTTGTGTCAGTAGGTAATTTTACATCTGAGCAGACCAGAATTACTTGTGGAGTTCCCCAGGGTTCCATCCTGGGGCCTCTTCTGTTTAACATCTACATGCTCCCACTGGCCCAGGTCATAAAGAGCAATAATGTTAGTTACCATAGCTACGCCGATGACACACAGCTATATATCACAATGTCACCAGGAGACCGAGGTCCTGTACTGGCTCTCAGTAAATGCGTTGAGGAGATTAATGACTGGATGTGCCTCAACTTCCTTCAGCTGAACAAAAATAAAACTGAGGTGATTGTTTTTGGAGCCAAAGAGAAACGACTGCAGGTCACCACAGAGCTTCAGTCAATACACCTAAAAACCACCAACCAGGCCAGAAATCTGGGTGTAGTGATGGACTCAGACCTAAACTTTGAAAAACACATTAAGGCAATCTCTAAATCAGCCTATTATCACCTGAAGAACATCTCTAGGATAAAAGATTTAATGTCCCAACAAAACCTGGAAAAACTAGTCCATGCATTCATCTTCAGTCGGCTTGATTATTGTAACAGCATCTTTACTGGTCTTCCTAAAAAATCAGTTAAACAGTTGCAGCTCATTCAGAACTCTGCTGCTAGAGTTCTCACTAAAACCAGAAAAGTGGACCACATCAGTCCAGTTCTGAGGTCTTTACACTGGCTGCCTGTCCGTCAGAGGATAGACTTTAAAGTTCTATTGCTGGTCTATAAAGCTCTGAATGGTTTAGGACCAAAATACATCAGTGACCTCCTGACCCAGTATGAACCTACAAGACTCCTCAGGTCTTCTGGATCTGGTCTTTTATCAGTTCCCAGAGTCAGAACCAGACATGGAGAAGCTGCTTTCAGCTTCTATGCTCCACATTTCTGGAACAAACTCCCAGAAAGCCTCAGATCAGCTGAAACACTCAGTTTATTTAAATCAAGGTTAAAGACCCACCTGTTCTCCGCTGCATTTACATAAAGTTTTATTAGAAAGTCCAAATCCACACGGTTGCTTTTAAGCTGTCCTTTGTTCTAATTCTGTTTATTTAAATCATGTTTTCATTCTTTTACTTATGCTTTTGTTTCATGTAAAGCACTTTGAATTGTCCTGTACATGAATTGTGCTATACAAATAAACTTGCCTTGCCTTGCCTAAGTACCAGAAGATAAAATTTGGAAGATAAATTCTAAAAGTGATGGCTTTACTAATTTCTGAGTATAGCATCTAATTTTTTTATCCATGTTGTGCTAGTATTTATTTAATACAACACAAAAGTCTTTAAATTTCAGTGAATACATTTTTCAATTTAATAGGGAGATATTAAAAGTAATAAACACTACTTTACTGCACTTTACTTTGCTCCAATCCTCCACCAGTGTCTCCCTGCTGCAAGCCTCTTCCACTGACAGATGCATCTTCCACACACACTTCCAGGTCTACAGGTCTACATACTTCTGATTAAATTAAATTATAGGAGGCCTTTGTGCCTTAATGTTAATGAGACATCTGCTAGAGAGACCTTGTCTTTCACCTCTGCATTCCCAACCAAGAACGGAGCAACATCACCCCAGCTTGGGGTCTGGATCTTGTCAAAATTAACACTTTTATGACTAGAACTCTCTCTCTCTGGGGTAACTCCCACTGTGAGGGCCCATTAAATGCAGATTTTGGCCTGCGATAAACAAGGGGGTGTCAGGACACCAGAGCTCGGAGTTCACCATTTCTACCCTTTCTATCAAGGATAAGTGTTTTGTGTTTTCATACCAAAGTACTCATGCGCCGTTTGAGCAAAGACATTAAAGTCAATCGGTATGTCTCCACTAAGAAATTACTGCTATAAGCAAGGTGTTTGATGAGACTCTGATTAGAATCCCAGTCTCCTTTCCTCCTTCCTTTCTAACACAGACGTTAATTCAAAGAGGACCTGATAGCCACAAAAACTAAATTAACAGCCCCTTTGGAGCGCCAAAGACTTTAGCACACAAAATCTCTGTTAATGATTTTGTTTTGTAAGTAATGTGATCACACATTTAATATAATCAAACTTTTCTTTACAGGAATGGTATAAACCATTATCTTTGCTCTGAAGTAATGTTCACCCAGTTTAACTAAATGACATATTGTGTTATAAAATGAAATGTTATGTGTTTGAAAACTATATTCAGTGAAATTCTGATAATAAGCAAGTAAATTCCAAGTGTGTGAAAGAATGCTTTGTTTAGCCATGCTACATGTTTTATTATGTTATGTTTAATTAACATGTGAATCCCTTCTTTATTACTCAGGAATAAATACTGACATATGTAAAAGTAACATTATGTTATTAGAATAGGAAAATGCTGTTTGCTAATCCTTGATAAAAGATCAAATTGATTATAGTTGTAGCTTTCACAAAGAGTGGATGAGTAAGTGTTTTTATGCAGTTATAATCTGTAATCTCTATACCAGAGTTAAAGTCTTAAAAGTTAAATTTCCAACACAGATTCACAATTGGCTGAAGCCACTGAGACGGCCCCCCCAGAGGCTGGCTTTACGGCCGTATAAACTTACTGCCGCATCTTTTTTTTTCTACCTGTCCTGTCCTGATGTATTTGGCAAACAGAATTGTGGGTCTGGGTGCCTTTTTATGTCAGGACAGATGTATTCTTACAATAGTTAGGGTTGAATTTACCCCTTCTGTTGTATGGCGCAACTGACCGTATCAGGTTCCGGAGGCGGAGTGGACAGGCAGAGAGACAAAAACACTCAAATGACAACATTAAGACAGAAGGGGTGGGGGGGAGGAGACAACAAAGAGACAACAAAAACAGACCAAAACTAAGACAAAAACAAAACAGACCAAATACATTTATCAATATTGTTCATACTCATAAAAATATATCACTCTAAAGGTTTTTATACTAAAGTACTGGCTTTATGGCCGTATAAAATCTATTGGCTACTTTATTTCAAACCCCACCAGGTCTAGGATTTATGACTATTATAGCTTTTTCTTTTGGACAACATAAGTAGAAGATCGCTACAAGTTGATAAAATGATTTTAAAGTAAATTTGACATCTACATTTGCTACAAAATCCTCTTTACCACCTTTAAATAAATAATATATGTAAACAAATCAAATGAATATACAGTATATGTAATCGGATTCAGCTGAGTTAGCTTTTACTTCTATCCTCATCAAAAGCCAGCTCATAAAAAGAGATCTTTAAAAGCGCCTTAAAATTACTCAAAGTCTGAGTAGCCCTGATGTTGGCAAGAAGACTGTTCCACAGCCTGAGGCTTCTAAAAAGACCCCATCTCCCCGTGACTAAAGCTTTGTTCTAGGGATCACAAAACGGTTCTGATTACTAGATCTCATGGATCTAGTAGGTACCCCACGATCCGTAGACCAAATATGTAAACATCCTCCACGTCTTCGACCTTCAGAGCAGACAGGGATACCATCTTCCACTCGCCCCAGGAATCCATGGTAAACCCTGTGTCAATTCCGGGCAAGACTGCTCCCCATTTTTCAGCCTTAAGTTTGAAAAAACTTTGTCCAGTGCGCTGAGTGACCACGTAACCAGATCAATTTTTATAAATTTCCAGTTCGTAGCAGCCAGTTCAGAAGGCACGGAGACACAGAGACAAGACAAAAGCAGGAACGGTGGGGGGGGGGCTGAAGAAGAAGATAAGGGAGCAGCTGGGAAAATGCGATCTTCCTCGACAAGAGCAAGAACACAATAGAGAGTTGCATAAGTCCAGTCTACAGAAAATGAAAAGGTGACTTACCTGCTCAAAAACCTTCAGGGGGAGATAAGGTTTCACCTTAGCTAGCAGTCTGAGATGAAACTTTGTAACATTGTCACTCACCTCTGTAAAATCATTTACTTCCTTATTACATTTTGAAGGTACAAACTGGATGCAGCAGATTCTCCCACTGGTACTGAATAATGGAGATCTAACTTCAGTCCAAATTGTCCCAAGCTGGAACCGAGTTCCTTGGCTGGAAGTAAAAGCACTGACACATGTTGTGGAACAGTTGACTTCTCCACGTGCTCTGGCCACACATTTCCCCTACAAACTCATGCCCCCATCCCTCCACACTTGCAAAGCCAAGGTAATTATAAGAATTTTATCATACATTAAGCTTAAACTCAGTGTAAAATAAAGAGTTTACACATAAACTTTTTACACAGTTTTCACATTAACCCCTCTAGGTGATCTATGTCATGAGGGACCCAAAGGATGTCCTGGTGTCATCATACTACTTTCACAAGATGGTTAATTTTCTTGAAGATCCAGGAACTTTTGATGAATTTATTGACAAGTTCCTGAATGGCAGAGGTCAGAGGAGGAATCTAACATCTAAACATTTCAAGAAAGTTTTATGAATGAATGACTGAATACATGCAAAGCAAGTAATAATTACATTTTAGATTAGATTAGAGTATTTATTGTCCTTGTACATTGTAGTACAGAGTACAGAAGCACAACAAAACTAGGGTATGGGCCGGCTCTCCTTATGTGTGAAAGTGAAATGTTAAAAATGTAAATAGCTACATAGAAACAGGCAAAATAATAACAACAAAACAAGGGTATGCACTTAAAAACAAACAAACAAACAATGAAGTGCTTTATACCAAGACTGTAGACAGGACTATGAACAGACATGTTTGTTGGTAAATGCATATTGTACACATCCATTTGAAAATTATTGCACATTTTGTTGTTGCTATTTGTCTAGCTTATTGAATGGTTTCTTGCACTCGACTTGTGAAAATGACAAAGGCTTGTTGTTAAATGTTTAAATTTAATAGAGCTATGGCTGTATTGTAAAAACTGTCTCAAGTCTGTTAGCTCGTGCTTTTAGTACCCTGAAACATCTGCCAGAGGGCAGCAGCTGGTTAATTTAGTTGATTGCTTTAGTTAGTTGCTATTATCATTAATATTCTATTCTATTCTATTCTATTCTATTCTATTCTTAAAAAGCACATTGTAAAATTTGTAAGAGAACAGTGTAATTTTGTTGTCTCTAGTGACATTTGGTAAATGGACAGATCATGTGGCAAGCTGGAGACATACTGAGCTGGGAGACAGGATAATGTACATCACATATGAAGAAATGATTCAGGTGAATGTCTTTTTTTTTATCCCTCCCCCCTGGTTTCACTATGTTGAACGAACATATTTAACTCCTTTATACAGTAAATAATCATATTTTATCTGTATAAACAGGCTTTAAACACCAATCAGTCATTTATGGTGGACTATGCTGCTAAATGTATCTCATGTCTTTGTGCTGTGTCTAATATTGTCTGTTTATATTTCCATATGTCTGTCTAAAAACACACAAGTGTGTATCTTCTGTGAAACATAATTGGTGAAATAAACCAGATGCTTTCAGCTTTTGAATCCTGAATACAAGACACCAAAAACAATGATACATCCATCTTTGACATACTTGTAGGAGCAATAATGTTATCCCTGGTAAAAAGGATGAATTACTGTCAACCTTCCTCTCTTTTGGAAGGCAGAAGTGCAGCAGATTGCTCCGCTTTCAGTGTTTCATCTCCTGAGATGCAAGACTAGAAACAGGATGTTAGGAGTCTGGGCTGGTCTGTGCTTTTGTTTGCTTTTTAGTTTTTTCCCTTCTGTCAGTTACTCCTCACTCTCTCCCCCTCCCTTCTAGTTTTTGTTTCCTCCTTTCCCTGTGGGTTGCAGGTCTCCAGGTGGTAGGCATTTGCTGATTGCTTGAACCAGATTCTGCCAGCAGACACAGCTGCAGTCACTTCATCACTCAACCACAGTGACAGTTAAAAGCAAAGGCTGGACCATTGAACCGCTTGGGTGATGTTGGCCTTATGAAATCACAGTATTGCCTAGTCTTGTTTTATGGTAGTGAAAGTTTGGGTGTTTTTTCCTTCCACTGTGTGTAGGTTTGTTTTGGATTTTTGGAACTACTGCTGCCTGTGTCTGCTGGAACCATTTTTGCCACTACTCAGATTTGGACTCCGACTATCACCGCCTGCCTCCTCTCACCATGTCAACACACCTGCCTGGGGACCTGCTCTGGACCAGGTTCTGTACCCCCTCATCTGTTCATTTCCTCCTGGACCACGTCAGATAACCTCCACCGGCTGCGCACAATCTCTGAACCATATCCAGTCTCTAACCCTGTTCTCCCTCTGCAGAGATTATCCCCCACAGTATTCACAGTTCCTGTCTTGTCACATTCACTATTGCTTGAAAATAAACAACTTTTTATTCATAAGAGCGTGTCTGGGTTTTCAGCATTTGGGTCCAGCCTTGTGAGATCATGACACAGGAAACAGTATGTATTTCATACAAACAGCATGCTTTCTTAAGAATCAGGCATTCTGGCAGTAATTCACATAAATACCATGTGCACAAACTGCACTTTGTGATGTCTAGTTAGCTCTGCAGTTTGGGGAGAACATCTTCATTTGTGAGATGAATTAGAAAAATGTCCCAAACCCAATTTTCTCCCACAAATAATCTACTGTTGTTTGATAAATTTGTTTTAGATCAAAACCACGACCAGTTACAATGTGTGTCTCTTCCAGGACCTGCCTGGATCTATTAGGTGTATTTCAGACTTCCTGTGCTGTAATCTCAGTGAAGAAGTCCTTCAGAAGATTGCAGAGGAATGCACTTTTAAGAACATGAAGGGAAACAGCATGTCCAATTACAACCTGGTTCCAAAGAAGTACTTTAACACTCAGAAGTCTAATTTCCTGAGGAAAGGTGAGGTTCTAAATATCCACCATATGACTTGATAGATTTAATAATAAACTTTGATAACAATGATATCTCAAGTAGAGTAATAATATTTTAAATGTAGTTCTGATAGTGAGACATAGACATATATTTCTTATTGTACTGGTTTTTACATTGGGGATGTGTTGCTTTTATAACAGGAAAGACTGGAGACTGGAAAAATCACTTCAAGTCAGAACAACTGGTCCGATTCACTTCAGTCATTCGCAAAGAGCTGGAAGGAGATAACTTCTATCTGGATTAATGAAATATCACCATCTGGAAAAAATCAAACACATCTTATAATCCATTGATTTCAAGGTTTAGGGGAGCTAAATGAGTCTGTTAAAGGTGCAATCTGGAGTTTTCCCCTGTTTAGGAATCATGTATGATTTTTTTGAAATTCCGTAAAAAAGTGATATTCTGACTCGGTTCTGTAATGAAGGATAAACGTTATATCTTCTTTCTCAAAGCCCAGGCACAACCCCCTGCAGTCCCGTCCCATGGGGCTGCGTTGAATTTTACCTGAGTGCCACCTAGCATTAGCCATAATACACCTGTCAATCAACCAAGCGTGCGTTTGCACATTTAGTTTTACAATTTATAATTACTGCTGGCCGACATTTAGGAGTTGTTTACAATCTCAAAGGCACTTGA
Source organism: Pachypanchax playfairii (assembly GCA_006937955.1). Lineage (NCBI taxonomy): Eukaryota > Metazoa > Chordata > Actinopteri > Cyprinodontiformes > Aplocheilidae > Pachypanchax > Pachypanchax playfairii. The sequence continues at coordinate 2,188,395 of SSNP01000068.1, forward strand.
AACTGAAATAATTAAAATAAATAAATATACATAATAAATTTTATAAATGTGACTTACCCATGAAGTTTCCATTGTAACAAAAAAAGACGCACATGCACGTATGAGAGCCTACACTGGCTATGCTATCACAGAAACAGAGGCGTGGGGGAGGGGTCCAGGGGCTTAAAGGTGCAGCACCTTTTTTTTTCACCTCAATGGCCCCTGTAAAAAAACTGTGGTTTGCTGCTTTAAACCTTGCGACAACAAAATCTAAATAAACTCATTCAGTGCCAGCCACTTTCAGATTTCTATCCCCTTATCAGTGCCAGAGATATTGAGCATTTTTATTGATTTTTGAAGGCTCACTGAATATTTTGTCCTATGACTCAATCCCATAAATTCTATACTAGTTAGTCTGTACAACGAGATCGCTTCCCAGCCGCTTCAGAGACTCTGAATCTCCATTCCGCATTCACCATCTGTTTGGTCCTGACTTCCTGGCTCCTCCCCTGCTGCACATGGCTTTATTACAGGGTAAGAAAGGAAGATCTCACACAGAGAAGTGCACCACTGCCCCTCCTGGATCATAGGACTAAAAACAGCCTGTAATCAGTTCATATTCAGCGAGCAGCTGCCCCAGAATGCTTTGCAGGATTTAAGCAAATAAAAGCTGTAGAGACGACAAGACGTCAATGGCACTGAGCGTTCGGATTCAGTTTGACATCTATAGACGTTAATGGCACTGAATGAGTTAAAGGATTAAATGTTTTTAATAAACAAATTATTTATATATAAAAATTGTAAAATTGATAGCATTGATTGATAATAAATAACCTATATAAATAAAATGTCTTTGACATGTGATTTTTACTTGTTATTTTACTTCATTTCAAACAATATTGCATTTGTGCCCAGTAGACACTTTTCTACATAAATCTGGATACAATTTCCAGCAATAAAGTCCCAAATATGCATATTTAGTCTCGCTGCACAATTTCAAGAATGACAGAAAAAGCTAAACAGTTGGTTGATACATACATACTGATATAAAAACAAAAGACTGTTCCTCGCTCTACAGGCAGACTCTTTTCCTTCCATTCTCTTCCATTCTATTCTTTACTGTTGCCAGATCTGCATTTTTCTGGACTGTGATGTCAGATGTTTCTCCTGCAGTAGCTACTCCTCCAGTTTTAGGACCAATGGCATCACTAACACCTTTACCCTCCAGATCTTTTCCAGCTCTTATCTGAACCCCTGATATTTCTCTAGTTTCTTACTATCCTTTTTCTTGATGTTGCAGATGTTGGTATTGATTTAACAACCACCACAGTGTCTGATTGGTTCACCATTACCATTCTGTCAGTCTGTATCTGGAAATCCCACAGGATCTTAGCTCAGTCACTCTCTAACACCTTTGGAGATGTTTCCCACTTTGATCTTGGAGCTTCAAGTCTCTGCACAGACTGTCCTGTACACTTGGTTATGGCGCTCCATGTCTGCTTTCCTTGCCAGCATCTTACATCCTGCAGTTATGTTCTGGATTGTCTCAAGGCCTCTTTGCACAGCCTACACCTGGGGTCTAGTCTGGTGTAGTAGATATGGGATTATCACAGGAGGCGGGTAAACCAAGAGGAGGGATCTTTTGAAAAAAGTCAATAAAACCTGCAGCCACTTCAGGGGTTAGATGGCGCTTCCTGACGGTTCTCACAGAGGTCTCCCGCTGGATAAAACTGGTGATATTAAAAAATACACACTAGTGGTCAGAGACAGCCAAGTCAACAACAGAGGACGCACTGGTGGACAGGCCATACGTGATGACCAAGTCCAGAGTGTGTCCCCTGTTGTGACTCGGCTGCATGACATGTTGAGTAAATTATGTTTTAAATATCTGTTGATAAAAAATTTAAAAGGTTATCTACAAGTAAAATCACCAGCTAAAATGATCATTTTAAAGGAATTGTGCAGCATTGATAAAAACTCTGAGAAGTCTTGACTAAAAGGTGGGCTCTTTTTAGGAGGCCTATAAACTGTGACACATAAACTCTGAGTAGAGCTAAAAACACATGCAGTATATTCAAAAGAGCTAAAATGGTCAAATAAAACAGGTTTGGCAGAAAGCATTGATGAGCTTATAAAAGCAGTTCCGCCTCCCTTTTTGCTACTCCTCGTTGAATAAGTGAAGTTAAAATTTGTTGGGGAGGCCTCTGAGAGAACAACAGGGGCATCTGTACTCAGCCATGTTTCTGTCAAAAATGAACACTGAAGGTTATGGTCTAAAATCAGATCATTAATAATAAAAGTTTTATTTAGCAGAGAGCGAACATTTAAAAGTGCCATATTAATAGTGACTGGGGATGAAGTGAATGTATGATTAACTGCAGGTGGGACTTTTGGTAACTGTTTGAGATTACTGAGGTTGCATTTGTTGGGTTTATGATGTTGAGTCTGCTCTCTGCTGATCATGACAGGTATGAGTGAGGTAGGGCGTAGTCCAAGTCCAATATGTGAGTTACTGTTAAAATCAGAGTTGAGTACATAGGAGCAGGGACCAGGTGGACATCAGGATGTAGCAGAAGGGGAAGGGGCAGGGGGCGGTGGGGCGACTGGTGCTGGGGGGGGGGCATGACAGGCTCATTGCCAGCATGCGGGTGCCCTGTATATTAAGATGAAGCCCATTCCCCCCGAAGCTTCAACAGACAGTTGAAAGTTTAGAGCAGGAGAAAGAGAAAAATGGAATTAGGGCTAATAATAAATACATCAATCTAAAGAAATCTGCCCTGTATAAAAAATAGGGATGAGCGAGTACACCATTATCTGTATCTGTATTTTTTTACCCATCTATATTATCTGTATCCGTACTCGTAGAGGGCGGGGCCTAAACCGGAAATGGGCGTGGTTTGAGCGAAATGGGCCGGACTTAAATTCATACATTATTTTAGAGGGGGTTCTGTGGATCTCTGTGAATGGTTGAACTACATTATAGAAATATATAGAGAGAAATTACTTAAAATAAAAAAAATCTAATAGAAATTTGGATTTAAAAAGGCATAATAAGGTATTTACATGTAGATCCTAGCACATAAACACACTCGTTATTAGCATTAGCAATAGTATTATTATCATGAATTAAAAGTAGCACAACTCACAACTTACCCGTGCAAAAACAAGACGACAGCCATTTAAAGCTTCTCTGGATCCTAAATCGTTGACCCAAACTGATACAAAATAGTTGTAGGCTTCCAGGCTTTTGAAGGCTTTCATTTGATTTGCTGTGTAAAAAGAGGTGCGCAGGACGAGATAGTTTGTTATGTCGATAGCTTCAATACAGGGTAAATCCTCCAGACTGCATGTAAAGTCCGATCTTTTTAAACTATACGGGTCATAACCTAAATGAAGATATATTTTTTTTGCGATATCGCGTCTGTGCTAGTCTATTTAAAGCCTTATTATAGTTGCTTTCCGACATCGCGCTGTGTTGTTGTGGCCAAGTGAAACACTTCCTGACCCCTATTTGAGTTTCGCGCGGCTTCTGAGTCACGTGAGTGAAACCCAGCAATTGACAGTCTTAAACTGTTTTGGAATCATTTTACTTTTTCTCTTTGCTAGAAAAAAATGCTAACTAGCTAAAAACTTTCTGTCAGTGCTCAGCGCTGATTAGAAAAAGGCAGGTGTGTGTGTGTGGGGGGTGGGGTCATGGGGTCGTGAGTTGGGGGAGATTGGAAGGGCTTTTCAGTCTTTTTATTCTGCACTGAGTCAGACAACATACTACTTAGAAAAGTAAGATGAAGAATGCAGGATGCATGTCCTTCTTGCATTTACTGTTGTCCTTCATAAGGTGCTTAGATACCAGAATCCACCCAAAATCCCAGTGTCCTGTGCTGTAATACCAACTTTCTGTCTGATACTGTTGATTGTCCAGATGTTTTGCTGTTTGTTCCAGGGGCGGGGCTTCGGGTGGGGGCTGGGAGGGCTGCGCGCCCCCGGCCCGGCCGTCAGGGGGGCCCCAGTTGGGGGGTGTGACGTGGGCCCGCCGCTCCAATGAGAGAGGCCGTAGTGCAGGCTACACCCGAGAAGACGGACGCTCCCATCACTTAACGTGAGAGGAGTAGAGAAGCATGAGACAATAAGCTTTGTGCAGGGTTTATGTAGTTTGCCCAGTCAGGTTTGAGTCATGGTTGCCAGAAGTTTTACCAGACCGATTGACTTTAGTGATGAAGGTGATAAGTCACCTGTCAACAGATAGCAAACTAGGAGGATCATTTTTAGGGACTACGCTAAGCCAAACATGAGTGGCACTTCTTATAATTATAAATATAATTATATATTATATTATATATTATTATTATAAATATAATTATATATTATAATTATATTTGTATCGGGCATGTTCAGCTGCAGCTTCTTTCAGCTTCTTGTTGTCTTCTTGAAGTGCACCAACTCTCTACTCCAGTTTACTAATAAGTTGTTTGTTCATTTTAATGGCATCAGAGTTGGCCTCAATTTTTTCTTCAAACTTTCTAAGGAGCTCTGTCTGGGCATCCATCTTTTCAGTCTGTTTATCCACTTTCTCTGTAAGAGCGGTCACCGCCTGCAGAATCGTCTCAAGCATGTTTTCTGACAATTCTCCCTCTTGTGTTTTTTAGGATTGGGAGATTTAATCGGCGTGTGGGCCAGGTTACCTGACTTTATTTGGGGGAGTTGTTCATCCAGTTCGATGTTTTCTATGTCTTGTTCATCACACGCTTCGCGAAGAGCAGCCAGGTCGTAGTTGTGATCCTCCATGTTAGCTAGCACAATTCCAACTTTAAAACTTGGTAAGAAAAAAAAAAGGAGTCCGCTTAGGTTCGGAAAAAAAAACAGTCCGACGCTGATTAAAAATCAAAGGTGTTCCGTACTCAGTTGTACAATGCACAGTAAGTTCACATTAAAAGGAAGAAAGAAAGATGTATATACAGAGCCTGCAGTAAGCGTCCACTCACTCCGCCATCTTGGATCCACCCCCATGACGGCCATCTTTGCACACGGTAAACGGTAAAAGCCTGGTATGGCTATGGGCATGTTCCCTCTATAAATATTGTTTTTTTTTTCATGTTATGAATTTGTATACGGTGCCCTCCCCAATATGGCAACGTCACTGACGTGCAGGGATAATCTGAAAGCAGGTCTCGTGCTGTGCAAACTCTAATAAACAGGCTAATATTAGTTTGTATTCATATTTTTGTCTTTGTTTTCACTTATATTTATTTGTTTCTATATTTATTTATTTGAAGAGTAAGACTTTATGTACACTATATTACCAAAAGTGATGGTGATGTCAGGGACTCAACAGCTGCTAGCTGCTCCAGGGTAGAGCCAGACCTGGTGCCTGACCAGCAGCCCCACTCATCTGCGCGGGACACTGGAAATGAAGGCAGCAGCTGCAGCAGGTCTCCTCCCGCTGCAGGTGACATGCAGTGTGTGTAAAACATTGAATAAAATGTTGTGCTGCATGACTGGCTTTATTTTCACTCTCACATGGAGTTTTATGACCCGCAAATTTACAAGTAAATCACCGATATAGTTTCCCAGTGCATTTTGGGTAAAACTCGTCACCAGCTGTCCATCACCTTCCGTCATCATAAGTCACTGTCAACAGATAGCAAACTAGGAGGATCATTTTTACGGACTACGCTAAGCCAAACATGAGTGGCACTTCTTATAAACATAAAAGTGGATCGGCAAAGCGAAACGAAAAGGAAAAAAGAGAGCATGGAAAAGCCAAGTTACAAAAACTGGACACATATTTTGTGGTTATTTCTGAAGTATTAACCTGTAATATGAAACATTTTATATCTAAAAAACGTTATTAAACACTGATTAACAGACCTTTCAATCTATCTGCGTCAAGATTTGTCAGGCTTCAGGCTGTAACTCATTAATATTCATTATTCAAATTTGCTGGACTCTGATTGGCTAACAAACTAGCCTATGAGTGCAAGGCATACTGTTTCCTTCCCTGCTGCACATGGCAACAGACATGTAGTCTCTTCCTGTTTGACACGTGTTTATGCTAACAGCTTTTTGCCAGCAGCATGCTAGGTGTGGTCTCTGCGGGAGCTGCCAAATACAAACAAACAAAGGAGTTGTGACGAAACAGAAACAGGCCATTCGAACTCGGGTTTTATCTCCACCTGCGTATTTTGAGAGATAAAAACTGAAAGAGAAGTTGTTGACCTGTTTTCACCCACTATGAAGGTAAGAACACTTGTGGGGCTAAAATATTCAACAGAAACCTCAGAAAAAACATTGTTAATGGAATGGCCGCTTTAAAATTTATTTTAAAATCTTTGCACAAATACAGTAGCTTATTCTACAACCTAAATGTCTTTTATTGTAACATTAAAACAGATGTGTTCATAAGGGATTATTAGTTTCATCCAAGTGTTTTATGAATAAACCAGGGGCCTGGTAGCACACAGAAACTCCTGCACTGTGTCAACAAACACGTGATGGGATTTTCTGATCTTTGCTGTTCCATCAGGACTCATGTTGTCCTGAAGCATGTGGAACAAGGTGGAGTGAATCTCACGGCCAGAATAATGGTCTAATGAGAAGGTTTCACTGATCTCAGTCATCTGCAGGATATGACTCCTCTGAGCATCCAGCAGGTACAGACTCCAAGAGTCTTCAGGTACAGGGCCAGGGTCATGATGCTCACACACCTGGAAAACGCCAGAGGGACAAGAAAATAAAACTTGGGTTGTTGATTTTATTTCATTTTTTGTAACAATTTGCCCAGTAACTAAACTAATTTTAACACAGAAGGAGGTATTCAGTGTTTTTATGAGATAAGAACTGTTTAAATGTCATTATGCAACCATTATTTTGGGTGGGGCTAACAAATGTATAATTTCAGCTATTTATATACCAAATGTTAATACCTGCAGAATCAGCTGCTCGGCTCCACATTCAGTGTTCCATTTGCTCCGTGAGAAAGCACAAGCAGAGGCAGAGAGGGCCATCTGTTCGTAGGCAGCCGGCTCTGTACGTGAGTCCTGAACAACAATTAAACACAATTTTTAATGCTGTGAACAAAATTATGTTATATAATCCAGGGATTTACAAATAAAAAAGGATTAGCTGTTAAGGTGAGTCATAAATACAAGCAGTGACTCTCCACTTCACTATTAGATAGTTTTTATAATTGTCCAAGTTCATATTTTTATACATATTCACAGATGTTCAGTAAAAGCACAGTAAATATAAAATAATTCCAACAGTTTATTGTATGTCTTAAAGAACAACCCGAGTCTGACATTTTGTCTGACTTACAACCAGCAACAGTAACAACATGTCAGAGTTCTGGTGTTGTAAAATGAAAACCAGCAGATGAAAGATGCAGACCTTAGTGCAGATGCTGACATAATTCTGTGTGTGCTCATTGACAAAGATGTTGATCCCTGAGTTGATCATGGCTTTCTGTAGAGCAGGTCTGCTCATCCACTTCCCCACGAGGTGGGAGGGGCCTCTTTCCTGCTCCAGCATACACTGATCATCCTGGTAATTAAATAGAAACTGTAAAAGTGAAGCTAATTACTCTGTTTATTTTCTGGTATGTACAGTATGAGTTTCTTGCCTTAATGGTGACGCTGAGGTTAAAGACCCCCCCGTTTACAGTGAAACGAGCAGCGTCTTGGCCCAGTGGCCGGAGCTCCCAGCTTCGAAAAGGGAAGTTGATGTATGTTTCCTGCATCAGAACAAACGGCTGGAACGTCTCCATCTTGAAGGAGATTTTGGATTCAGCCTCCTCATAGGAAACATCTGTGATTCTATCTAGTCTCCATTTCTTATCTGGGGAGGGGGCAGACTTTGATTTTTCAGTGCAAGTCAAATGAATTTTAGTTTTCAGGCTTTCACAGTTTACCTGCAGCATCCCAGCGAGCCACTTGGGGAGATTTGAAGAAGATCACATGATCAGGCAGACTGACGGACACCCCAACAGGAGAGCAGGCCTGAGCCTCACTGTCACCCAGACTTGACTTTGTAGGATATGGGAATTTTTGTAGTCCAGTGTTCAGTATCTTCAAAAAACAAGTGTGGAATAAGAGGATGCACAAAGGCAGTTTGAGTTATGGGTACAAAAACAACCCCGTCAGTGTCTTCTCACCTCTTGCATTACCCATTTTCCAACCTTGTAAGCTTGAGGAGGGAGATGAAACACCTCATAGTGAAAAACCCCACCCAAGGGTGTGTATTCCTTCAGATCTACCTCCTGGACATCATGACCTGTCCCTGTGAGCTGGGGACTAATCTGAGCTTTGGCTGAGGAGAGAGACAATTAATCATCAAAGACATTCCTGTTTACTAATGTGACTCTGAAAAAAAGAGAATGTGAGCTCTACTTTTTACATTAACTCAAAAAACACCAAATTATACTCTACAAAACGGAAGTTTCCATGTCTCATTTTTCCCAACTTGTGCCAGTCTAACATTTATATTGGGATAAGATGGTGCCTAAGAGTGACATACGTGTGTAATAAAATATCCTGGACAGCATGGACAGGTCGTCGTAGCTTGTGTAGAGGATCCGAACAGAGATGGAACTCACAGCTAGCTGCTTAGGAAGCTCAAACCCCAGGCCTACATCCTTGAAGGTATATCCCTTAAAGCTGAAAATAAATCCAACAGTCAGACAAATTCTACACCAAAAGGCTGCAGTCTGAACCCGTTAGCTGTTTAAACCCTAACCTTGAAAGCTGAATGAGGTTGGCCCAGAGACACAGGGTTATCTTCTTATCTTTGATCACAGTCTGCATGTACCCTGTCTCAAGGTCAACATTCTTGTTCGCTCTCTGTGACCAAGCAGATGCGTGAGACATAAAAAGGGTCTTATTGCAAACACAAATACAGCTTTTTGGTTGTTTGTTTTTACCTTGAGGATCTCCTCACTTGTCAGATTGAGTTTAAGGTGGATTAGCTCCTGTAAATTGACCAAACCCTCCTGGTAAATCTGGTGCTTTTTGGGATCTGTGGTTTCACCGAACAAATCCTCCAGTTCCTCGATCAGCTATAGACAATGTTTTCATTAACAAATGGGAAGTCGTCCATCTCAATAACTATTATTGACTGTTATTTTGATTGATTTACTTCATCATTTTTAATGACATGATAGATTTACAGACCTGCAGAGCGACATGACATGGTTTGAGCAGCTCTGTGACTTTAACCTCTGGATCATCCCTCCACAAGGTGATAAAGGTGTTCACTTCTTTCTGCTCTTTTGGATCTGGTGCACTGTCACAACGCAAATATCTCTCCCACTAAAGACAAAAGGTTTGTTTTTTATTAGTCACCATAAATTTCAGATTGTTAAATTCAAAGTATTCTGATACATGTTTCCAAGCTTAAATGAATGCCACATTATTATACTTGCAAACACACATCAGCTGCTTCTGTGGCCTCTTTTTTCCATCTTGTTACTGCAATCTGGTTTCTCTCCAGTAGGTAGCGCAGTTCGTTCAGCTCATCATCTTGGTGCTGGAGCTCCTGTCAGCAAAACAAAACACATCCATTAACACAGGACCGACTTTAAAAAGCTTCTAGCTCTAAACACATATAAAGTCTTAGAAGGTATAAAACATTTCAAAATAAAAGTCCTATGTGAAAAAATAAAGTCTTAAAGGTTAAGATGCTTTATAGCTTTTGTCTTTACAAGTGGTTTTACTTTTTTTTTGGGGGGGGGGGGGGGGGGGGGGTGGGGGGGTGGGGCAAAGGACCAACAATTCTAAGAATTTTCTCAGATTTATTTCATTTTCTGTTATTTATTTTAGGAATCCAGCCCTTGAGTTCATGGCGTTTACTTTTAGTTGCAGCTCTTCAAATTCTCTCTGCTTTCTCTCTTTTTCCAGTTTCTCCCGTTCTTCTCTTTCAGCTCGCATTTGGGCCTCTTCTGTTAAACAACAGGACACAGAATGAAACACTTTAGTACGTGTTTGTTATTCCTGAACATGTGAGGAGAATCATCGCAAATTATTCTTTAAAAAACACTTCTGATGGCCTTTTTCTTTATTTTGAAGCTTAATTTTGTCAGTTAAGAGAAATCTGAATGACCTTCCTCCTGCAGCCGCCTCTCCTCTTCCTCTTGCTGCTTCTTCAATCTCTGAGATTTGGTCAGTTTACGCCCCTTCTTGAGTCACATTAGACCATCAAAACATTGCAAATTAGTCTTTAAAACATTGCATTATTGTTCAGTATGTATTTGGTGAGGGATTAATAGCTGAGGAAGTGCAAATACGGACATGAAGATGAATTTGTCCTCAACTTAAAGTCTACGAAATGACTTAACTGTCATTCTAAATCCAAAGCATCACAAAATGCTGAGTGCCTTAAGCTCATACCTTATTTTTCTCGGGTGCCTATCATTTACAAGAAAAAAGAACAGAAGATTACAGAGAGATACTGTGTAAAAACATTTTAGATAAGAAACAAAGAGGTTACAGAAAGAAGAAACCAGCACAAAAAACGTTTGAAAAAAATCTCATTTCATACATATCTGTATATAAAAGATTCCAGTTAAACACATCTTTGTTTTGATAGTTTACTGGAAAGCTCCGTAAAAGCAAAAAACGTTAGTAAAACGTCAGGAAAAAAGTTTAGACTATCATTTTAGCTGACAATATATAAACGGTATGTCAACGTTTAAAAACAACGTTTGAAAATGCTATTAACGTTTTGTGCTGGCTGGGAACTTATTCTCCTGACTTGTTTTCGCTAAACTGATGCTTTTTAATGTGTAAATAATAAAGTTAAAAGAAGATAATCTAATTTAAACGTAATTAGGATCAAATTATTTTAAAAAAACATTGAAAACTTGCCATGCTGTGAAGTCTCGTCGAAATGTCTGCAGCACTGTGTCATTTAAACGCCCTCTGCTGGACAACAGAACTAACTGCAGCCCTGTGTCATTTAAACGCCCTCTGCTGGACAAAAGAGGTAACTGCAGCAGTGTGTCATTTAAACGCCCTCTGCTGGACAACAGAAGAAACTGCAGCACTGTGTCATTTAAACGCCCTCTGCTAGACAACACAAGAAACTGCAGCACTGTGTCATTTAAACGCCCTCTGCTGGACAACAGAAGAAACTGCAGCACTGTGTCATTTAAATTTCATCTGCTGGACAACAGAAGTAACTGAAGCACTGTGTCATTTAAACGCCCTCTGCTGGACAACAGAAGTAACTGCAGCACTGTGTCATTTAAACGCCCTCTGCTGGACAAAAGAAGTAACTGCAGCCCTGTGTCATTTAAGCGCCCTCTGCTGGACTACAGAAGTATCTGAAGCCCTGTCATTTAAACGCCCTCTGCTAGACAACACAAGAAACTGCAGCACTGTCATTTAAACGCCCTCTGCTGGACAACACAAGAAACTGCAGCACTGTGTCATTTAAACGCCCTCTGCTGGACAACAGAAGTAACTGCAGCCCTGTGTCATTTAAACGCCCTCTGCTGGACAACAGAAGTAACTGCAGCTCTGTCATTTAAACGCCCTCTGCTGGACAACACAAGAAACTGCAGCACTGTGTCATTTAAACGCCCTCTGCTGGACAACAGAAGTAACTGCAGCACTGTGTCATTTAAACGCCCTCTGCTGGACAAAAGAGGTAACTGCAGCAGTGTGTCATTTAAACGCCCTCTGCTGGACAACAGAAGAAACTGCAGCACTGTGTCATTTAAACGCCCTCTGCTGGACTACAGAAGTATCTGAAGACCTGTCATTTAAACGCCCTCTGCTAGACAACACAAGAAACTGCAGCACTGTGTCATTTAAACGCCCTCTGCTGGACAACACAAGAAACTGCAGCACTTTGTCATTTAAATGTCATCTGCTGGACAACAGAAGTAACTGCAGCCCTGTGTCATTTAAACGCCCTCTGCTGGACAACAGAAGTAACTGCAGCCCTGTGTCATTTAAACGCCCTCTGCTGGACAACAGAAGAAACTGCAGCACTGTATCATTTAAATGCCCTCTGCTGGACAACAGAAGTAACTGCAGCCCTGTGTCATTTAAACGCCCTCTGCTGGACAACAGAAGTAACTGCAGCCCTGTGTCATTTAAACGCCCTCTGCTGGACAAAAGAAGTAACTGCAGCCCTGTGTCATTTAAACGCCCTCTGCTAGACAACACAAGAAACTGCAGCACTGTCATTTAAACGCCCTCTGCTGGACAACACAAGAAACTGCAGCACTGTGTCATTTAAACGCCCTCTGCTGGACAACAGAAGTAACTGCAGCACTGTGTCATTTAAACGCCCTCTGCTGGACAACAGAAGTAACTGCAGCACTGTGTCATTTAAACGCCCTCTGCTGGACAACAGAAGTAACTGCAGCACTGTGTCATTTAAACGCCCTCTGCTGGACAAATGAAGTAACTGCAGCACTGTGTCATTTAAACGCCCTCTGCTGGACAAATGAAGTAACTGCAGCACTGTGTCATTTAAACGCCCTCTGCTGGACAACAGAAGAAACTGCAGCACTGTCATTTAAACGCCCTCTGCTGGACAAAAGAGGTAACTGCAGCACTGTGTCATTTACACGCCCTCTGCTGGACAACAGAAGTAACTGCAGCACTGTGTCATTTAAACGCCCTCTGCTGGACAACAGAAGTAACTGCAGCACTGTGTCATTTAAACGCCCTCTGCTGGACAAATGAAGTAACTGCAGCACTGTGTCATTTAAACGCCCTCTGCTGGACAAATGAAGTAACTGCAGCACTGTGTCATTTAAATGTCATCTGCTGGACTACAGAAGTATCTGAAGCCCTGTCATTTAAACGCCCTCTGCTAGACAGCACAAGAAACTGCAGCACTGTGTCATTTAAACGCCCTCTGCAGGACAACAGAAGTAACTGCAGCACTGTGTCATTTAAATGTCATCTGCTGGACTACAGAAGTATCTGAAGCCCTGTCATTTAAACGCCCTCTGCTAGACAACAGAAGTAACTGCAGCACTGTGTCATTTAAACACCCTCTGCTAGACAACACAAGAAACTGCAGCACTGTGTCATTTAAACGCCCTCTGCTGGACAACAGAAGTAACTGCAGCACTGTGTCATTTAAACACCCTCTGCTAGACAACACAAGAAACTGCAGCACTGTGTCATTTAAACGCCCTCTGCTGGACAACACAAGAAACTGCAGCACTGTGTCATTTAAACGCCCTCTGCTGGACAACAGAAGTAACTGCAGCCCTGTGTCACTTACACGCCCTCTGCTGGACAACAGAAGAAACTGCAGCACTGTCATTTAAACGCCCTCTGCTGGACAACAGAAGTAACTGCAGCCCTGTGTCATTTAAACGCCCTCTGCTGGACATCAGAAGTAACTGCAGCACTGTGTCATTTAAACCCCCTCTGCTTGACAAATGAAGTAAGTGCAGCACTGTGTCATTTAAACGCCCTCTGCTGGACAAAAGAGGTAACTGCAGCACTGTGTCATTTACACGCCCTCTGCTGGACAACAGAAGAAACTGCAGCACTGTCATTTAAACGCCCTCTGCTGGACAACAGAAGTAACTGCAGCCCTGTGTCATTTAAACGCCCTCTGCTGGACAACAGAAGTAACTGCAGCCCTGTGTCATTTAAACGCCCTCTGCTAGACAACACAAGAAACTGCAGCACTGTCATTTAAACGCCCTCTGCTGGACAACACAAGAAACTGCAGCACTGTGTCATTTAAACGCCCTCTGCTGGACAACAGAAGTAACTGCAGCCCTGTGTCATTTAAACGCCCTCTGCTGGACAACAGAAGAAACTTCAGCACTGTGTCATTTAAATTTCATCTGCTGGACAACAGAAGTAACTGAAGCACTGTGTCATTTAAACGCCCTCTGCTGGACAAAAGAAGTAACTGCAGCCCTGTGTCATTTAAGCGCCCTCTGCTGGACTACAGAAGTATCTGAAGCCCTGTCATTTAAACGCCCTCTGCTAGACAACACAAGAAACTGCAGCACTGTCATTTAAACGCCCTCTGCTGGACAACAGAGGTAACTGCAGCACTGTGTCATTTAAACGCCCTCTGCTGGACAACAGAAGTAACTGCAGCACTGTGTCATTTAAACGCCCTCTGCTGGACAACAGAAGTAACTGCAGCACTGTGTCATTTAAACGCCCTCTGCTGGACAACACAAGAAACTGCAGCACTGTGTCATTTAAACGCCCTCTGCTGGACAAAAGAAGTAACTGCAGCACTGTGTCATTTACACGCCCTCTGCTGGACTACACAAGAAACTGCAGCACTGTGTCATTTAAACGCCCTCTGCTGGACAAAAGAAGTAACTGCAGCCCTGTGTCATTTAAACCCCCTCTGCTTGACAAATGAAGTAAGTGCAGCACTGTGTCATTTAAACGCCCTCTGCTGGACAAAAGAGGTAACTGCAGCACTGTGTCATTTACACGCCCTCTGCTGGACAACAGAAGAAACTGCAGCACTGTGTCATTTAAACGCCCTCTGCTGGACAACAGAAGTAACTGCAGCCCTGTGTCATTTAAACGCCCTCTGCTGGACAACAGAAGTAACTGCAGCCCTGTGTCATTTAAACGCCCTCTGCTGGACAAAAGAAGTAACTGCAGCCCTGTGTCATTTAAACGCCCTCTGCTAGACAACACAAGAAACTGCAGCACTGTCATTTAAACGCCCTCTGCTGGACAACACAAGAAACTGCAGCACTGTGTCATTTAAACGCCCTCTGCTGGACAACAGAAGTAACTGCAGCCCTGTGTCATTTAAACGCCCTCTGCTGGACAACAGAAGTAACTGAAGCCCTGTCATTTAAACGCCCTCTGCTGGACAACAGAACTAACTGCAGCCCTGTGTCATTTAAACGCCCTCTGCTGGACAAAAGAGGTAACTGCAGCAGTGTGTCATTTAAACGCCCTCTGCTGGACAACAGAAGAAACTGCAGCACTGTGTCATTTAAACGCCCTCTGCTGGACAACAGAAGTAACTGCAGCACTGTGTCATTTAAATTTCATCTGCTGGACAACAGAAGTAACTGCAGCACTGTGTCATTTAAACGCCCTCTGCTGGACAACAGAAGTAACTGCAGCACTGTGTCATTTAAACGCCCTCTGCTGGACAACAGAAGAAACTGCAGCACTGTGTCATTTAAATTTCATCTGCTGGACAACAGAAGTAACTGAAGCACTGTGTCATTTAAACGCCCTCTGCTGGACAAAAGAAGTAACTGCAGCCCTGTGTCATTTAAGCGCCCTCTGCTGGACTACAGAAGTATCTGAAGCCCTGTCATTTAAACACCCTCTGCTGGACAACAGCAGTAACTGCAGCACTGTGTCATTTAAACGCCCTCTGCTGGACAACACAAGAAACTGCAGCACTGTGTCATTTAAACGCCCTCTGCTGGACAACAGAAGTAACTGCAGCCCTGTGTCATTTAAACGCCCTCTGCTGGACAACAGAAGTAACTGCAGCACTGTGTCATTTAAACGCCCTCTGCTGGACAACAGAAGAAACTGCAGCACTGTGTCATTTAAATTTCATCTGCTGGACAACAGAAGTAACTGAAGCACTGTGTCATTTAAACGCCCTCTGCTGGACAAAAGAAGTAACTGCAGCCCTGTGTCATTTAAACCCCCTCTGCTTGACATATGAAGTAAGTGCAGCACTGTGTCATTTAAACGCCCTCTGCTGGACAAAAGAGGTAACTGCAGCACTGTGTCATTTACACGCCCTCTGCTGGACAACAGAAGAAACTGCAGCACTGTCATTTAAACGCCCTCTGCTGGACAACAGAAGTAACTGCAGCACTGTGTCATTTAAACGCCCTCTGCTGGACAACAGAAGTAACTGCAGCACTGTGTCATTTAAACGCCCTCTGCTGGACAACAGAAGTAACTGCAGCACTGTCATTTAAACGCCCTCTGCTGGACAACAGAAGAAACTTCAGCACTGTGTCATTTAAATTTCATCTGCTGGACAACAGAAGTAACTGAAGCACTGTGTCATTTAAACGCCCTCTGCTGGACAAAAGAAGTAACTGCAGCACTGTGTCATTTAAATGTCATCTGCTGGACTACAGAAGTATCTGAAGCCCTGTCATTTAAACGCCCTCTGCTAGACAGCACAAGAAACTGCAGCACTGTGTCATTTAAACGCCCTCTGCTGGACAACAGAAGTAACTGCAGCACTGTGTCATTTAAACGCCCTCTGCTGGACAACAGAAGTAACTGCAGCACTGTGTCATTTAAACGCCCTCTGCTGGACAACACAAGAAACTGCAGCACTTTGTCATTTAAATGTCATCTGCTGGACAACAGAAGTAACTGCAGCCCTGTGTCATTTAAACGCCCTCTGCTGGACAACAGAAGTAACTGCAGCCCTGTGTCATTTAAACGCCCTCTGCTGGACAACAGAAGAAACTGCAGCACTGTCATTTAAACGCCCTCTGCTGGACAACAGAAGTAACTGCAGCCCTGTGTCATTTAAACGCCCTCTGCTGGACAACAGAAGTAACTGCAGCACTGTGTCATTTAAACGCCCTCTGCTGGACAACAGAAGTAACTGCAGCACTGTGTCATTTAAACACCCTCTGCTGCACAACACAAGAAACTGCAGCACTGTGTCATTTAAACGCCCTCTGCTGCACAACAGAAGTAACTGCAGCACTGTGTCATTTAAACGCCCTCTGCTGGACAACAGAAGTAACTGCAGCACCGTGTCATTTAAACGCCCTCTGTTGGACAACAGAAGTAAGTGCAGCACCGTGTCATTTAAACGCCATCTGCTGGACAAATGAAGTAAGTGCAGCACCGTGTCATTTAAACGCCCTCTGCTGGACAACAGAAGTAACTGCAGCACTGTGTCATTTAAACACCCTCTGCTGCACAACACAAGAAACTGCAGCACTGTGTCATTTAAACGCCCTCTGCTGGACAACAGAAGTAACTGCAGCACTGTGTCATTTAAACGCCCTCTGCTGGACAACAGAAGTAACTGCAGCACCGTGTCATTTAAACGCCCTCTGTTGGACAACAGAAGTAAGTGCAGCACCGTGTCATTTAAACGCCATCTGCTGGACAAATGAAGTAAGTGCAGCACCGTGTCATTTAAACGCCCTCTGCTGGACAACAGAAGTAACTGCAGCACTGTGTCATTTAAACGCCCTCTGCTGGACAACAAAAGTAACTGCAGCACCGTGTCATTTAAACGCCCTCTGTTGGACAACAGAAGTAACTGCAGCACTGTGTCATTTAAACGCCCTCTGCTGGACAACACAAGAAACTGCAGCACTGTCATTTAAACGCCCTCTGCTGGACAACAGAAGTAACTGCAGCACCGTGTCATTTAAACGCCCTCTGCTGGACAACAGAAGTAATTGCAGCACTGTGTCATTTAAACGCCCTCTGCTGGACAACAGAAGTAACTGCAGCACTGTGTCATTTAAACGCCCTCTGCTGGACAACAGAAGTAACTGCAGCACTGTGTCATTTAAACACCCTCTGCTGGACAACAGAAGTAACTGCAGCACTGTGTCATTTAAACGTCCTCTGCTGGACAACAGAAGTTACAGCACTCTCTCCTGCCACCCGCCTCTCTTTGCACCTGACCTTGATTTTCCTCCATGCAGAGTTGGCTTTCTTCAGCCTTTTTGGGCAGAGCCTGGCTGAACACCACGAGCCAAGACTCGCTCTCCGGCAAGGATGTGAGCTTCACAAGAGGGTTTGTGTTTGTTTTTTTTAATGTCGAACTCTAAACGGAAACTAGCTATTCTTTACAGTTTTGAAAAGTGTGGCAAATAGGGACATGATAAATGCTGGAAAAAGATAGTTTTTATTCTTTATGCAGTTTAATTAAGATTTTTTGCTTATTTTACAGAAATGTTCCTTTGTTAAACATGTTTTTTAGCTATAAGAACTAGTCAAGTCCGGGTCACTCTCATCAGAACCCCATATTGTGGCAGCAGACTGCAAGCCAACCAGTGATGTGTCAGGTTGGATGTCTTCCTCGTCTGATTGGACGAGTGGTTCATCAGCCTCTTCACTGACCACATGCTCCTCCTGGTTGTCTGTGAGAGGAGCCTGGCTTAATGACTCAGAGGAGCAGGACTCACGGTCTGGACCTGTTATAAAACATAGTACATTAGATTGGGCTCTCATTGGTATGATATTACATGGAAAACCATTATTGAGCTACATTTTTTGCTAAACACAACAGATAGGTTTTAAGCTCAGTCTTTAAGTGTTGCTTACTAAGTTGAATATTTAAGTACAGTTTGTTGTTGATGTCTACTCAGGTTGAAAATTAAACAAACTGGAGTTACCAGAAGTCGGCGATGATTCAGAACTGATATCTTCACCAGTGGAACTGAGAAAGTCATCCAAAGCTTCTTGGTCAGACAGGTTAGTAACTGTCATCTCATCAAGAACAGACACATCAGCCCCTGCTGATCCTGTAAACACATAGAAACAGTTCTGTTACCCTGCAAACACGCTGCAAGGTGGAGCACCTGGTAGCACTGTTGCCTTTCTGTCCATAGGTGGGACTCTTAACTTCCTCCCACAAACCAAAAATATGCATGATACGTTAATATGTTAAATTTCCCCAAGGTGTTCAGTGGTTGTCTCTACCTGTGATAGACAGGTAACCTGCCCAGGTGTAGTCATGGAAAATCTTAAACATAATAATCAACCTGGCCACAGGCTTTGATTAATTTGATCCTCAGTCTAAAAGAATAATATAACAGCTGCTGCAAAGATTTTACATCCTCAAAGACTGATAATGTTACAGCTTTAAACCTGCAATCCAGAATTTTACACTTTTCAGGAGTTCTGTATTTTTTTTTTAGAAATACCACAACAGTGACAGTCTGACCCGGTTCTGTAATAAAACAAAGTTAAAAAGTCTTTTTCATTTTCTCACAGGCACACACACACACACACACACACACTCCACAGGCAAACACATGCACATGCATGCACTACACACATGCACACACACTCCACAGGCAAATATATGCACACGCACGCAATACACACAGACACACACACACACACACACAGACACTCCACAGGCAAACACATGCACACGCACGCAATACACACAGACATGCACGCGTGCGTGCGCACACACATACACACACACACACACACACACACACACACACACTCCACAGGCACAGACAAAGGCAAACACATGCACACATGCCCACGCGCACACATGCACAGAGTAACTCACCTTTGTTGTGCAGACATCCAGTGGACAGGTACTGCTCCATGTCTTGGTTAAAGGCTTCCTCATAAACCTTTTGTCTTTCCCGCAGTTTCTGATGCATAGCCAGCTCCAGCTCTGCTATCTTCTGAGCATGCTCAGATTTTAGCTCAACTATAAATCAAAGACACAACTGACATTGTAGTTATGGACGCAGGTATAGATACAAAAATAGTGTAAGAAATAAACATTGAACAGAGAAAAGTTATAGGCCTACTAATTTATGTACTCTGACAGCCAGCTGATGTGATCTGTTCCAACTCTTAGTGCTGTTCTCCTTCAGACATACAGTGGGGCAAAAAAGTATTTAGTCATTTCTGACCTCAGTATTTAGTATTTCTTTAATTACGTGCAGTGTCCTCCTGATATTGTCATGGGTTTGTCGTCCTTTAATAAAGCCAGACTGATCCTCGTCTATAATGTCCGATATGAAAGTCTGAAATCTGCTGGACATTATTGATGTGTATAGCTTATAATCACAATTTAGTATTGATATTGGCCTATAATTTTCGCAGTATTCTTTATTTTTGCCTTCCTTTGGTATAATAGTAATTATAGCCTCGTTCCATGATGGAGGTAGTATTCCATTCTTAAGTGTTTGATTAAATGATGCCAACATCATTTTTTTCAGTTCTTTTTTGAAAATTTTGTACCAATCTATGGGGAATCCATCAGTCCCTGGAGTTTTATTAGTTTTCATTCTCTTGATTGCTATATCCAATTCTTTCTCTGTAATTTGTGAACTCAGTACTGCATTTTGTGAGTTACCTATATTTGGGAGATCTAATGTATTTAAAAATGTTTTTATTGTTTCTTCGTCAGCAGCTAAAGGTTGTGTATATAAATTTTTATAGTAATCTTCAAATGCCCTTTCAATCTCTTTTGGTTCATTTTTCAGTTCTTTGGTTGTAGGGTCTCTGATTTTATAAACTGTATTAAGTTGTTGTGTATGTCTTAATCTTCTAGCTAGTGATTTCGCTGCTTTTGGTCCCCCATCATAATATGTTTGTTTTAGAAACCTAATTTTCTTTTCGACTTCTTTTGTTAATATGTCATCTATCCTAGTTCTTACTTCCTTTATCTTTACCAGTGTGTCTGTATCACTTGTCTTCTTATGTTGCTTTTCGAGTTCTTCTAGCTCCCTTACTGATTTCTGATATTCTTTAAGCTTTTGTTTTTTGTTATACGAAGCTATTGATATCAAATTACCCCGCATTACAGCCTTCATCGCATCCCACACTATTGTAGGATCTATTTCTCCTTGATCATTTTCATTCTGGTATGTCTTGATGTCCTTTCTTATTTTTTCCACCATTTGTTTATCATTTAATAGTCCAACATTCAATCTCCAGTTAGTATTCTTCCTTCTCTTATTTAAATTTACTTTCAAGTACAATGCACAGTGGTCTGACAGATCAGCTGGGCCTATTTTACATTCTTCTACTGAATCCATCTTCCTTGTTCATTATGAAATAATCTATCCTTGTGTGAATTGAGTGCGGGGTTGAATAGAATGTAAAATCC
>SSNP01000068.1:2209164-2260228 GCA_006937955.1 Pachypanchax playfairii
CCTAGTTCTTTCAAAGTTATGTTTATGTAGCGGGCTATATTGGTTTTATTCCCCTTTGTTTTACTTGTAGAGTCCAAAGAGGGATTCAAAACAATGTTAAGATCACCACCACAGATTAATCTTCCTTCAGACTCCAGACTAATCACATCAAACACTGATTTATAGAAGGACTTATCTGACTCTGGGGGGGCATATATATTAAACAATGTGACCAGTTCTTCCTCTAATTTGCCTTTCACCATAACATATCGTCCTTCTTTATCCTTTACTTCCTTTACGTATTCAAATTTAATTTTATCTGTGATTAAGATTGCGACTCCCCTTTTACTGCTCCTTTTAAATGAACTAAAGTAAGTGTTTCTAAAGCCCTTTTCTTTCAGTTTCTCATGTTCTTGATTAGACAGATGAGTTTCTTGTAAGTAAATAATCCCTGCACTTTCTTTTTTAAACTTACTGATAACTTTCTTCCTCTTTATTGGATTATTTAACCCATTCACATTAAGAGATATTATTTTCAACGTACTACTTTGCATCTTTAACAAAATTGTTCTTGTTTGACACCTTGCCACTATCAACACACTCAACTGAGTAACTTATAACACTGAAAAAACATTTGTGAACCTTCACCTGGTATGTCCAAGGGCCTTCACTAGGTCCCTGAGTCCCGTTGGTAGGGGAGAGGAAAAGCCTCCTAAGGGAGGGCCCCTCAGTAGAGGTAGGACAAGACTCGGATGAGTCTCTTCCCTTCATTCTACACTTGTCCAACAGTTTTTTGTCTCGCAAAACTTGTATTACCAAGACAGCAATCTGGTTAGGGAGGTAGATTATAGCTTTACTTGGATTTGTCATTAAAGTAAAATAGATTTATATAAAATAGAATTCAATTTAAAAACAAACCAACACATCCACTCATTCAAAAGTTTGACTACAACGTCTGACCTTGCTTTACAGTTGGTCATCGAAATGGATGTCTTTCAGAATTTTCATCACATTTATGTTTTAGCTATATTTATTTCATCTACCTCCCTTATTTTGTATTTTCACCTCATCTCCGATACTCCTGAAGTTTCTCCTTCGCTCTTTGACTGGCCCCTTTCCGTACTGATGCGTGTTGGATTCTCTCCCACTGGAACGCGTCTTTGATCCTGTCATACTCTACGTCCTCCTGTTCTCTGTCTCCCATCTCCACGTCGAGCCCCTTCTTCTGCATCTCTCTCGCTGCCTCCTGTGGGTTGTCATAGACTTTGGTGCCTTCTTTCCAGTGAATTCTGATTCTTGTCATCGGTGTCTGAAATTTTATCCCGTTTTTCTTGAGCACTGTCTTTATTCCACTGTACGCTTTGCGTTTTTTAACCACCTCGCTCGGGTAGTCGTGGTCAAAGAACACAGGTCTATCTTCCACTTTTATTCGCTTTTGCCATGCCTTTTTAAGAATGAACTCCTTCGTATCGAACTGTAAAAAGTTCACAATGATAGACCTGGGTGCCGCTCCGGGTGTAGGTCTCCCTGTTGTCGCCCTGTGCGCTCGCTGGATCAAGAGACGCGTCTCCTCCGGCAATTCCAGCTCTCTCTGCAGCAAGCCTTCCACGTAACGGGGGACAGAGTTTCCTTCTGCGCCCTCTGGTACACCGAAGATCCGTATATTGTTCCTCCGTGATCTTCCCTCTAGGTCAGTCAACTTCTCTTTCAAAGCTCGTTGCTCCTTCAGTACCGCGAGGAGCGCTTGTTTCGACTCAGTGTTCCACTCTTCTAGTTCTCCTATCCGCNATATACAGTGGGGCAAAAAAGTATTTAGTCAGCCACCAATTGTGTAAGTTCTCCCACTTAAAAAGATCAGAGAGGCCTGTAATTTTCATCATAGGTATACCTCAACTATGAGAGACAAAATGAGGAAAAAAAATCCAGAAAATCACATTGTCTGATTTTTAAAGAATTTATTTGCAAATTATGGTGGAAAATAAGTATTTGGTCAATAACAAAAGTTAATCTCAATACTTTGTTATATAGCCTTTGTTGGCAATGACAGAGGTCAAACGTTTTCTGTAAGTCTTCACAAGGTTTTCACACACTGTTGCTGGTATTTTGGCCCATTCCTCCATGCAGATCTCCTCTAGAGCAGTGATGTTTTGGGGCTGACGCTGGGCAACACGGACTTTCAACTCCCTCCAGAGATTTTCTATGGGGTTGAGATCTGGAGACTGGCTAGGCCACTCCAGGACCTTGAAATGCTTCTTACGAAGCCACTCCTTCGTTGCCCGGGCGGTGTGTTTGGGATCATTGTCATGCTGAAAGACCCAGCCACGTCTCATTTTCAATGCCCTTGCTGATGGAAGGAGGTTTTCACTCAAAATCTTACGATACATGGCCCCATTCATTCTTTCCTTTACACGGATCAGTCGTCCTGGTCCCCTTGCAGAAAAACAGCCCCAAAGCATGATGTTTCCACCCCCATGCTTTACAGTAGGTATGGTGTTCTTTGGATCCAACTCAGCATTCTTTCCCCTCCAAACACGACAAGTTGAGTTTCTACCAAAAAGTTCTATTTTGGTTTCATCTGACCATATGATGTTCTCCCAATCCTCTTCTGGATCATCCAAATGCTCTCTAGCAAACCGCAGACGGGCCTGGACGTGTCCTGGCTTCAGCAGGGGGACACGTCTGGCACTGCAGGATTTGAGTCCCTGGCGGCGTAGTGTGTTACTGATGGTAGCCTTTGTTACTTTGGTCCCAGCTCTCTGCAGGTCATTCACTAGGTCCCTCCGTGTGGTTCTGGGATTTTTGCTCACCGTTCTTGTGATCATTTTGACCCCACGGGGTGAGATCTTGCGTGGAGCCCCAGATCGAGGGAGATTATCAGTGGTCTTGTATGTCTTCCATTTTCTAATAATTGCTCCCACAGTTGATTTCTTCACACCAAGCTGCTTACCTATTGCAGATTCAGTCTTCCCAGCCTGGTGAAGGTCTACAATTTTGTTTCTGGTGTCCTTTGACAGCTCTTTGGTCTTGGCCATAGTGGAGTTTGGAGCGTGACTGTTTGAGGTTGTGGACAGGTGTCTTTTATACTGATAACGAGTTCACACAGGTGCCATTAATACAGGTAACGAGTGGAGGACCGAGAAGCCTCTTAAAGAAGTTACAGGTCTGTGAAAGCCAGAAATCTTACTTGTTTGTAGGTGACCAAAAACTTATTTTCCACCATAATTTGCAAATAAATTCTTTAAAAATCAGACAATGTGATTTTCTGGATTTTTTTTCCTCATTTTGTCTCTCATAGTTGAGGTATACCTATGATGAAAATTACAGGCCTCTCTGATCTTTTTAAGTGGGAGAACTTACACAATTGGTGGCTGACTAAATACTTTTTTACCCCACTGTACACCATGTATAATATGGTATATATGGACGTGAAGTGTAGTAAGTCAGCAAGGATCAGTCACATGGAACATATAGAAACCCTGCAGTTGATCTGGGATGTCCTGAATGAGGCTGCAGGCTAAACTCATCTATTTAAAGAGGCTAAATACTACTGCCTTAAAATGGAGTCAATCATGACAGTCCACACATGCACACAATACAAATGCATAAATACTGGCACATATACACCAGTTACCTGATAAGGTATCCCCATTCAATTTATTGCTAACAACAGTGAGTTAAGTCAATCACACAGTGCAACTCAATGCATTTACACTTCTGGACATGGTGAAAATGATGATTTGCTGGGATTTGAACCCTCACTTATCTCTCAGGTTTACAGAGAATGGTCCAAAAAAGAGGAAATATCCAGGAAGCAGCAGCTGAGCGGATGAAGAGACTGGTTGATGTCAGAGGTGAACGAGCAGCAGGTTCCAGATGGTGGAAACACTAACAGCAGCTCAAATACCCATCAGTTACAACCAGGAACACCCTCTGACTATAGAGCATGTGGAACCTTGAAGCTTGTCTATAGAACACGTGGAACCTTGAAGCCGGAGTATCGGACACGTGTAGTCCTGCCATCTACAGATATACTCTCATGAGTCTGCATGTGTTGGTGGATCAGAGATGGACAAGAGACTGAGTCCAGAGAACTGGTGGACCACTTTGTGTCCTGGTGTTCAAACAATCATCTCATCTTGAATGTGAACAAGACAAAGGAGATGATTGTGGATTTTAGGAGGAGCAGCAACATGACAACACCCATTTCCATCATGGAGAAGAAGTGGAGGTAGTGGAGGAGTATAAATACCTGGTGTTCACCTGGACAACAGACTGAACTGGAGACACAACTGTGATGCTGTTTTTAAGAAGGGACAGAACAGACTGGACTTCCTCAGGAAGATTAGATCCTTCAGTGTTTGCAGCAAGATGTTGAAGATCTTTTATAAGTCTGTTGTGGAGAGTGTGATCACACCTGCAGTCACCTGTTGGGGGCGGAGCATCAGAGCAGGTGATGTAATGAGGTTGAACAAATGATAAAGAAGGCTGGTTCTGTTCTGGTTCTTATCTGGATCCTCTTGAGTTTAATGTCCAAAGGAAGATGAAGAACATGATAGAGAACTCTCATCATCCTCTTCATAACACAGTAACTCAACAACAGATCCAACACAGACCACTATGGGAGAACCTTCCAGTCCACAGCTAGAACCCTCTACAGGAGATCCTTCCCCTCCACAGCTAGAACCCTCTACAGGAGATCCTTCCCCTCCACAGCTAGAACCCTCTACAGGAGATCCTTCCTGTCTACAGCTAGAACCCTCTACAGGAGATCCTTCCTGTCTACAGCTAGAACCCTCTACGGGAGATCCTTCCCGTCCACAGCTAGAACCCTCTACAGGAGATCCTTCCCGTCTACATCTAGAACCCTCTACAGGAGATCCTTCCTGTCCACAGCTAGAACCCTCTACAGGAGATCCTTCCTGTCTACAGCTAGAACCCTCTACAGGAGATCCTCCAGTTTTGAAGGCAAAAGGGGGCCAAAACTGATACCAGCAATATGGACCTGATGGAAGTGGCTAGTGAGTGCAGAGACCAAAGGAACTCACCTTCCAGATTTTCCACTTCTTTCCTGTAAAAGAAGAAACAAAAACTGTTCAGTTTTTATGAAACAATGCTTTGTCTCATAATTTATTGAGGGTTTATTCTAAGTTAGGTTACAGCAATAAATTACATAACATCCAGCAACTTTATCTTTCTTATTCAATGCAGAGTCTTGATTTGGTCAACAAAATAATCCTGTATTTTTCCACTAATCAGCCTCTGTAGTCAGGATATAGATGTGGATTTTCTTTCAGGTCCAAACTGCATAAGGAAAATATGTATGTATTTGCATGTAAGCGGGGTTGCTACAGGATGCTGTGAGAGGCATGTCAGATGAAACAAAATGGACTTGTGCACAAACAGCTGGCTCTATGATACAAAAGCATCTAACTCCTGAACCCTACACCCCAACAACAACAAACCATCATGTTGAATCACATGATGGTGGAAAGTATGATTTCTCAAATCTCAAACTGTATTTGTCTTTTCATGTATCTAAAATATAGAATAAATGGAAACATTTCCAATTTTCAATAATTCTTCGTGGGTTCAAGCTATGAAATGTTCTGAATGTTCTCAATTTTTTTTCTTTAGATAGAAAAACTGAAAAGTGGCCTGACTAATCCAGACCAGACTACACCAGGCCAGAAAGGACAGATCAGAACAGGTGAAAGGACCAGGCCAGTCTATGCGAGTGAATACAGGCCATGCTAGACCAGGTGACTGAGGCTGGGCCAGGACAGGACAGGTGAGAGAGACTAGGCCACAATGGAAGCGCCAGGCCAGGCGAGTGGTCAATGCCAACCCTTAGAATTCATGGCTGCCAATGGCCGATATTCCATGCAGATTAAAGGTACAATATGGAAAATTTTCATAAACAGCTATATTTTCAAAAACACAATACCTCCATGGGGTGTTTAGAGGGGTGTGGAATACAGCATTTTCTTTAGAACTTTTATTTGAAGTAAAATATAACAAAATATTTATTCTGATGGACACGACGTTGGTATTATGTTTACATCTACCAGCCAATAGCTGGCAGAGCAGCGGGCACCATTGCAGGTTGCGTAATACTGTAAATAGTCCATAATATGGAGAATGGTATTGTGGAGTCTGCAGGTCGAGCAGCTGGGAGCCCCGGGGCTATGTGGTGATTTTTGACCGCAGCAGGAAGTGGTGTTCTGATGATTTATGCTGCCCTGATGAAAAATGCCTCCGTAGTACGAATTAACAACTTATTTCATAATGAGATGTTATTAGAAGTTTATACAGTATTCTTGTTTATGGTGAGTGTTTCCTGTTAATTATTTAAACATATTTTTATGATCCTTCTCTGATATATGTTATTATTCTGAAGTTAAATATAAGAAATATAAAAACAAATTGGTAAAGATATTGAGGTTAGCCAAAAAAGAACATTATAGTAAAGCAATGGAAAAGCATAGAATGAACACTATAGCACTATGGGCAGAATTAAATTATATTATTGCAAAGAAAACAAAATTTCTGATTGTCCCACAATTTTTTAGGGTTAATGGTGAACAAATAGAGAATAGTAAAGACATAAGTAATGGATTTAACAAATTCTTTAAAAATTATTGTGACGTGACTCGACAGATTGAAAATAGTCCGAAGACAATGTTGATAAAACAAACAAGTGAAGAGGAAATATTAAGAATAGTGAAAATGTTTAAATAAAAAAAATCGTATGATTGTAATGATATTGACATGATATTGGTTAAAAAGGTTATTGATGTTATAATTAAGCCGCTTAAAAGTATTGTTAATGCTTGAATTAGTAAAGGAATCTTTCCTAACTTATTGAAAGTAGCAAAAGTAGTTCCACTATTTAAATAGGGAGATAAACACTGCTTTATGAACTACAGACCCATATCAATATTGCCACAGTTTGCAAAAATCTTGGAAAAATTGTTCCTAGTTAGATTGGATAGATTTTTAGAAAAATATGAGTTACTAACTGAGAGTCAATATGGATTTAGGGCAGGGAGATCAACAGCATTGGCACTTTTGGATCTGGTTGAGGAATGAACTTAATGTTTGGACAAAAAAAAGTATACAATGGGTGTGCTTTTAGGTTTTAGTAAAGCTTTTGATTAATCTAATTTGCTAATTTGATTAGTTTTTGTTAATCATACAATTTTATTAAGACAGAGAGATACGGAATAAAAGGTGTTGCTGCCTCCTGGATTAAAAGTTATATAGAAGGGAGACAGCAATATGTAGGAATTAATAATTGTAAGTCTGACTTAAGGGAGATTAGCTGTGGAATACTGCAAGGTTCAATTTTAGGACCAAAGCTTTTTGTGTTATATGTAAATGATATTAGTAGGGTGGCTGAAGACCTCAAAATAGTAACATTTACAGATGATACTAATATCTTTGCATCAGGAGAGGACTTGCAATCGGTAGTAAGTAAGGTAGCTCAAGAAATGAAAAAAAAAAACAGTAATTGGTGTGATTTAAACTATCCTTGAATTTAGAGAAAACAAAATTTATGGTTTTTGATCAGAATAAAAAAATTCAGTTAGTTGTTGACCAAATTAAGTTTTTAGGGGGAATTTTGGATAGTAAAATTAATTGGAAGGCACACATACACCACATACGCATGAAGCTTGCAAGGAATATGTCCATCATGGGTAAAGTAAGATATTTAATTAATCAAAAAGGCAGCATATATATTGTACTGCACATTAGTTGTACCATATTTGTGTTATTGTATTGAAGTTTGGGGTAATACATTTGAATCTAATATAAAACCTGTGGTTATTATACAAAAAAAGATTATGAGAATAATAACTAAAAGTAAGTATAGAGACCACACAAATTCTATATTTTTGGAAAAGCAACTGCTAAAATTTGTTGATTTAGTAAAGTTTAAGATGGCACAAGTATTATATAAAGCAGAAAGAGCAAATACTTATAATTTGAGGGAAAAGTTGAATTTTATTTTAAAAAGTATTCGTACAACATGTAGAAGTTTTAGTGTGTCAATCTGTGGGGTAAAGCTATGGAATGGTTTACCGAATATGATCAAGCGTAGTGAGACCTTAAAAAAGTTTAAAGATGAATATAAAAAGATGATATTGGGAACCTACTAGGAGGAAGGAAGTAGAAGATTAAACATGTTGTGAGAGGCATTACTAATGAAGTATGGATATAATGGTAAAAGTATAATAGGGACTGAAAGTTTGGACATGGAATGTATAGATGAGGATGTATTGTGAAACCTTAGTTTCTGGTTTACTGTTTTCCACTAGGACGGGGTTTAGTTTGCCTATTTCCTAATGGCATTTGTATGGAACTATATCACTGTAAACAGTATCTGGTATTGTTCTACGTTAAAGCAGACAAAATAAGTAAAGGAAAAATAAGAAACAAAGTTAACTAAATGTATAATATAGGGGTAGAGCTAGATAAGTAGTCACTTCTCTCTACTCCTTTTTGGGACATGTGCATGTTGTGAGGATCTCTGCTGCTGGTGGTGGTGATGTGCACTAATTGTCTTGCAGGGCGTGGCAGCAGCGATCAGTGAAGACAGGTGTGGATCATTACCCAGCTCAGGAGAGCTGGGTACTTAAGCAGAGGAGGAACCACAGACAGACGCCAGTTTGTTCCACTACCTTTCGTGGTAACAGAGTGGCCAGTGATTATTAACCAGAGTGATTTTTGCAGTAGTTAACCTGCCCTCTCTTTCCTTGTCTTTAGCCCGCTGTCCTGGAGCTCCTCTCCCGACAGCTTAACCTCCAGCGTGGATATCGAACCGCTCATAGTGAGGATTGGCTCAAACCTGGAACGTACTAGAGCTCCGTTGCGGTGCCACGCGACCAGCTCTCTCCCTCTGGCTCCCTGTCTGTCTCTGGCTTCCTCTGGTCCACACCTTCCCGGTCAACGCTCTGCTGTCACCCCTGCCGCAGTCACGTCTGCGCACACAGCACCTGGACCCGGATCTCACATAACGGATACCGACAGTTTGGATCACCACCCCGGCGGCAGCATCCTCGGATCTCTCCTCAAACCCGGACGTCACACACGAACCCGTGAGTTAAGCGAGCACGATCCCCGCACGCCGCAGCTGGTTTCTCCACCTGTCACTAACCTCTCTCTCTCTCATAACTTCAGGACCGTTCCTGTCCCGCACCAGGACCGTCCTGAGTTTCATCGTGCACATTTATTATTCACCTGTGTGTATACTGGAGCACTGTACATAATAAACACTGTTAACACTGAACGCTGTTTCCTCGCTCTGTGTGTGTTTGGAGTTTGGGTCACTTTGGGAGCTCGCAAACAACCCCACCTGGTTCGAACCATGACACATGTAAAGATTGCAATGACAAGAAAAGACTTTAAACTTGAATAGATTAAAGGTATGTTTATTATTATTATTAGTAGTAGTATTATTATTATCCTTTTATTTTTTACTTTTATTGTTGCTGTTGTTACTGTTACTTCTATTTCTTCTCTTGTCTTGCCCTAAGGAATAATGAAAATGTCACAAAATAAAATGAAATTAAATATTTTCTATATAAAAGCCCTCTGGGTCCTTATTAGCCATTGTTGGGTCCTTCTCCTCTGGGTGTGTCCAAACATTTGCCTGTCGCTCTGACAATGTAAGGAAAGTAAAAATAACATCATATTTAGTGTTTATGTCCTGGGAGAATTTATTTTGATAGGTAAAATGTATTTATGGAAAAATACAGAAACAAAAATAAACAACAAATCTGTTTATTAAAGTCAGGACTGTGGAACGGCACATGTGTAGCACATCTCGACAGGTAGCATATTTCAACAGAACACCTGTTCCAGCAACGGCTGTCAGAGACACGGCTTTGGAGAAGTTATTTAGTTCTGATTTAAGAAAAGCATCTATACCAATCCACACCATTTACCAGAATCACTTCAGCCTTACTATTGCTCGTTCTTCTCTCTATTGAGTAAACTGTGATGAACACTAAAAATATTGATTTAACAGTTTCTCCAGTGGACTTAATGATCTTTAATTTTGTGCACAATAGAAAGAATCTGCAGTTTTCAAACGCGGTTGAGCAACATTTTAAAGAATGATAATCCTACGTGATCATGAACCAGCTGTGAAACAGGGATGAGTCCAAAAAGAAAAATCAATCTGATTCATATAACATCACTAAATAATAGAGTAAGCATACCCTTTCTTCTTCTTGTAGGCTTCTAATTGGTTGATGTGATGTTTTTTGACAATCTGTTGTTCACACTGACAGCACAAAGTCTCCAGGTAAATCAACCTGCTCTCCATCTCTTCAAAGTCACCTTCCAAATGAGCTACAACGACAAAAAAACAAACACTGTATTAGATCCACACACACACTTACACTGATCAGACATAATGTGTCCACCAGCCCCACATTGAGCCGTTTCCTGAGCCCTTTGAGTCCTGAACTCCATAGACCTCTGCTGCTGGATTGGGCCCCAAGCTGTTGGTAGTAATCAGCTGTGTGGAGAGCCCATAAATGATCAAAGCAAATCACAAAGACAATAAAGTATGAGTCAGCATGTTGTCCTTCTGATAGAGACATGTGACTGTTTGGTGTCATTAGTAGATCACCTATCTACATGTAAATATATACAATCTTCTCCATGAAATGTTCATGACTGTCTGCATTAAAAACACAACCAGACACAAAATCCATACATAAAGAAATAAAATTACTGTTGAGCATCTTCTTCTGCCAACCAAAATATATGGTGCTAATTCATTTCAGAAACCTCATTTATGAAGACTGCTCAGCTGATAAATCCCTGAGGTCACTTTTGATTACTATAATCATCACTGGTTCTTTGTGTTTAAAAGCCATTTAAAGTCAAAGTCACATCACTAGATGCCGCCATACCCTCACTCAGGTTTGTTTATAGAATCATGCCTTTAACTATAACAGGTGTGGTCTCTTTCTCCCCCTGCTGTGACTCAGCGATGTGAAGCTCAACAGGTGCTCCATAAAGAGTGTTGGAGAAGGACATGACTAAGAGTCTGAGAGACTTCCAGATCCAGATGGACAAACAGGTGATGGATACCTTGCTGGTCCACAAACTACAGAAGGTGGCAGCAATGATCGATGTGGTGATCCTGAGTGATGTAACATTAAGCAGAAGGAACATGAAGAGCAGAAGAAATTCCACAGGCTGAAAGAGGAAATATAGAAGCTGTGGAAAGTCAAAGCCTCAGTGGTACCAGTGGTCATCGGGACACTCGGTACTGTGACCCCCAAACTGAGAGAGTGGCTCCAACAGATCCCAGAAATATCTGAGATCTCAGTCCAGAACACTAAAGGTCTAGGAACAGGTAAGATACTGCAAGGGACCATCAAGCTCCTAGGCCTCTCATAGAGGACTCAAGCTTGAAGCAAAACAACACTTATATGGAAGAAGGGTGTTATTTCCTGCTCAAACAGATGAAACACTGGACTCGGAAAAACAAATTTATACAAATAAATCCTACCAATGTTAGCAGTGATGGTATCGAGCTCAGTGATGAAATTTGGTAGACTCTGGAGCTGTTCTTGAAGGTGCTTCAAAGCTGATTTTTTCCTCTCCCAGTGGGCTGACAGCATCACAATGTCACCATCTACTGACTGAGAACATGAGAAATACACCAGAATGTTAACTTTAGGCTTTCACTGACAGCTGCTTTTGGGATACAAACAAAAGTCAGCTGATTGGATCCACAGAAAGCCAATGGGAAAAATGAATGTCTGAATTGTTTCATCGTGATAAAAATCAAACCAAACCTTGATTTGCACTAAGATATCACACACTGTTAAAATATTACAATGTAGAATGACATTTTAAATCATCTTAATTTGTTTTAGGGCTGAAAGTAAACCTCTATCATTTCTCCTATTTCTCAACTGTTATAATTTTGTCAAAATGTGGATTTTTCCCTTTCAATGGTTAAATGGGAAGCTGATTTATCAATCAACTATGATAATGATTTCTGGTCCAAAACCAGTTTAAAAACATTTAAAATGACTAGAAACTCCAACCTGCAGTTAATACAATATAAAATTCTACATAGAACACATTACACAGGTTATAGGATGTTCAGGATGGGTTTTGTATTTTTGTATTGTGAACGAGTATTGTGTTTGAAGGTGGCGCTTTAACTGGACTGTAAAAGCAAGTCTGGTTTGTTTCCATGGTGTTACCAGGCTCTTACCATATAATTCCTTACACATTATTCCCTTTTCCATGTGATCAATAGACACTTTTACCATCTTATCTTCTGCAATTTTGAAAAGGGAATGAAATTGTAATGTTTCAGGCGTGGAAAACATTCAAGACTGCACAGAACAAGGAGCAGAGACTGTTCTTGAAGTTAAAAGATTTATTGAGTAGATGCAGAGTGAGCTGTCTGCAGGAACACAGGATCTTTGTAACTGGAACTTGTGCTGTCCTGCGGTGGGGAAAGGCCAGAGTCAATGGGTGAAAACACAAGTCAGTTTTATCAATGATATTGGAAATAAAGTTCAGTGTTAATGTTGTACTTACATAGTACTTATAGCCAGACTCAGAGATCTCAATTGATGGACTATGGTGTGGTATTCCAACCAATTTATTTACAATTAACCACGGACACACTGTAAGAGATGGAATCATAAAATAAAACATAAAAGCATTTACTTCATATATAACCACATTTTATCCTTTACAAACTACACCATGAAAAGGAGATAGCAAGTGCTAGTGTCAGCATGCTAGCTAACGCCAAAACTTGTTAACATACAAGAAACTAATTTACAAGTTATATGAAATGTAAACAACACATACAATCCACAAACATACCCATTTGCCTTTCATCTAGATGCTAAATTAAAGATGGATGGAAAATAATAATCATAATTCTTGTTCCTTGGTGGATGCCATCTAACTTTTAGGTGCATTTCCACCACCCCTGTGTATTTTCATTTCACTCTCATTTTACTAGAATAACATTAATAAATGAAAATCCAATTACAATGCAGGAACAGTGGAGATAGCCCTCCTAGAGTATTTGCTTTGAATTTAATGACAATGTAGGATAACATTAAAAAGTCCTCATGACACCATTTTTCATATGTAGCTCATTAAAATTGTCATATACGATATAACCGAAATAAAGTGAATTTCTGACTCTGGGGATGGAGGCAGAAGTGACATGATTGGTAGCCAGCCATGAGAGAAAAAAACATTTTTGCATTGTTTGTTGGTCAATCTGTATTCTCAAATTCAATCTTCTTTTAGAAGCAATGCAATACTGATGTGTAGCAGGAGATTTATCCAACACCAGAGAAGCACGTTTAAACCTGATTAGGTTTCCAAAAGATCTGGTTCATTCAGAATTGTTCTGAGCAGAGGTCACACTGCAATTTTATGTTGTTGGTGATTGTGACGGGACCAACAAAAAAAAAGTCCAGTCATAATCTAACCTCTAGTTCTGAGCCAAATGTAGTCAACATTCCAGCAAGTTCAATTGTGTCTCTGGGTATTCAACTTTTTAAAAAAATTAATGTGATATCACCACATTTTATAGTTATTCTTATAACTGCAGTCAGTTTGCTGTCTCGGTATAACATTGTGATTCAAACCACAGATTTTTTAGATGTAGGTTTATTCATTATTTTTACAATAAAAGGGTGAATGGCTTATAAAGCTACAGGGAGGTGGGATTGAAAGAAAGGGAGAACGGGAACTGGCAAGTATGATTCAGCAGAGCGAGATTTAAAAAAAAAAAAAGTCCCTCGCAGGGCTCTAGTGTCAAGGCACACACCGGCAAAAACAATGTTAACATAATACGGATCAGAAACAGAACACTAAGTGATAGAATGAAAAAAAAAACTTTGCCCGAGCTAATCGGCACAGCTAGCTGAAAGCTAACTGGCAGAACTAAAGTATCTACAGAGTAAACAACAATGTGACTACATGCCCTCGCATGAGATCGCTGCAAGAGTTTTTCCATGAGCTGCATCAAAGTACTTGAAGCTCTTAAAATTAATCATGACTTTGACATTATGTTCACATGTGTGTCTTTTTATTTAGGGAATCTTGATCCAAGGCTGTCAAAAGTTGATAAGTACCTTTTAAAAATCTTCATGACGGCAAGCAAAAAAGCTATAACAAAACGCTGGCTAAACAAGGACCCCCCTTCTGTTAAACAATGGATGGCTATTGTTAATAACATTCACAGCATGGAACGCCTGACCTTCAGCTTAAGACTTCAAAAACAAAAGGGTGATGCCCTTTGGGGAAAATGGGACGCATTCTTGTTGGAAGACAACATTTGATTTTTTTTCTTCTTTTTAACACGATGTCAGTGCTTTAATTGATGGGTTGGACCCCCTGTAAACCCCCCAGTTTGCTTGATTCTGTTAAAGATTGTTTTTTTTTCTTTTTTTTCCCCTCTCATGTTTTGTAAAATTATATACTGATCTGAATAAAAATAAAGTTTAAAAAAATAAAAAAATAATCATGACTCACCATTGTCTGAAACCAAGGATGATCGGGTGTTGTTGCTCCAGTCTCTCCCTTGCTCGGTCCGTCTCCCAGGCAGAGCTAACCGGCTAACCAACTCTGTCCTGTTTGCTCACCAGTCTTTCCCATATATAGCTTCCATTTCATCGTACCACTTCCATGTTTGCGGTATGTCATTGTGTGGACCGGTCTGTGGTTCTTCATGGTCCAGTAGTCACGTTTAAGATTTTAAGTTATCGCTGACATGAATGAATGAAGTAAACAAGCCACCATTGTTGCTGGCTGAGAGACCAAACGCCTGACATCAAATCACGTGATCACAATCAGGCCAATCAGTGGCTACCATTACGTAGGTAATCGTGTCACTGGTATCAGTTTACTGGACCAATCAGTACACAGGTGAGCGTGCTGGCTCGGCTTTGTCCAGCTTCAGACCACAGCAAAGATGGTCTAAAAAAAAGAGGACAGAATGACGCGAGTAAGACTAGAGAAAGACAGTGGAAAAGGGTCAGCAGGGGGCTAAAGTAAACCGAGCCGCACCGTGTTCTGTCGGTGGAAAAGGGGCAAAAGATGTTTTATGGACAAAATGGAGCCCCGTTCTTTTCAAATTGATTTTTAGAAAAAGACCAGCTGAAGCCATGGCTGAAACCAACCAGACCCCCCTCCCCAAATTAAAAAACTCTTCAGATCTATACGATTCACGTGAATGCCACGTTTGTCTTCAAAGATGGCCATTTTCGCAAAAGAGCAACGAGTTTGCAGGTATGCAGTATGGTAATTTAAAAAGCCCTTCAGTTCAATCTAAAATTATTGATGGCAAAAGTTAATTGAATTTTGAATTTTTAAAAATTTGATATTTCAGTAACTATAAGACATATAAAGTTTATGCATGTGAGACAAACTATTTGAAAACTAGAGACCAAAATGCACTAATCTTACTCATAGTGCCATCGATTTGTGTGTCACATTACACTTTAGAGTGAGAATGAAAGTACTGATTGTGAGTGATAAAGACATGTTTCAGAAGTCTAGTGTTAAGGCTGGATTAACATTCTTATTAAAAAGCAAAATGATTCCTACATTGGATGCAGGAAACAGTACTGCTTTGCAGCATGACACACACTGGTCACTCTTAAAAATGACATATGGGTCTCTGTGGAAATAACCTTTATAAATAAAGGTAAAATAAATAAAATAAAAACACAGTGTGACCTCACTGCTGTTGAGGATCACTAAGAGAAAGGTGTAATTATTCTTATATTATTATATTACAGGCTTTCTGAAAAAATATCTCAAACCCAAATATGCTCAGATAATGAAGGTATAGTCTATAACTTAAAAATATTAAATTCAACATCTTTTAAAAGGTGTAACAGAACAATGCATACCTCTGCCAGCTGAGCACTGTCCTTTGTTCTTTTATGGAGCAGAAACCAACTCTTCTCATATCTAAGAAAGATTAAAGGTCAATGAGTAGGATAAAGAAGCACATTATATGAAACAAATATCTCCTGGGAAATACAAAACCAAAGGTGAGTGTATGTGTCTGTCTACAGACCTGCTTAAAATGTCCAGCCCAGCATTGAAATGAGGAACATTTTCTTCAAACCTGAAGAGCGAAACAGCTTCAGTGAAAAACTAACACTTGTGAAGATTTGTCTTTTTTCAATTCAATTGTATTAATAAAATTCTAGTTTATAACGAAAGTCTTTTCAAGGCACTTTACAGAAACATCAAGTCCAGATTCAAAGAGTTTTATGAAAACATTTCAGACAGGAGTACATAATTAGATTGATTCAGTAAGTTATGAAAGACCAATTAATGAAAACTCCAAAGGAACTAACAGATTGAACAGAATCATCAACTCAACAAGTTGAGCGAATAATGGACCATGATAAGGAATGACCATGACAGGCCACCTTAAAAAGGCTACAGAAAGCCACCGTCATGTGGATTAGCCTAAGTGGAGGAAAATCAAAATGGGCTGCTGAGAGCTAGTTAAAGGAAAACTACCCCCCCCCCCCCTCCTCCCCAGATACAATCTGAGATTTAAAAGATAACATGGTAATGGCAGTGACTGGCGGACTAAGGGGGCGTGGCATTCTTTGCTGTGACTGACATGTACAACACCGCTGCCCTCTGCTCCTCACGGTCAGGTGCAGAGCCAAATTTCCCCAAGAGGGATTAATAAATTGAAATATTATTATTATTATATTAAATCCTTACATTTCCTATGGGTGGAGTAGAAGCGGGAAGCTTCTTTATTTGCTGTTGTTCTGATTATTACTCATGTTGAAACCAACAGCCTGCTTTGCATGTTTTTAGTTATTATTTCAAAACAAATAACTATTAACTTATAAACTCTATCAATTATGAGATTATAAAAACAATGATTTTATTTAGTAAAAGGAACAGGACTGAGTTATTTACACACTGGTAGTTTAGCAGAAATGTTTTTTAGGATAGTGCCTGTTAAAGTGACCTTGTGAAGCAGCTGTGATTACCTGGACCTGCTCCTCATGTTGGTCTCTCTCGATTTCTCTCCAAGGGTCTTGAAGCTAAATCAAGTGATAACATACAAGATGAAGAACAAAACTATTTTTTGAAACATTATCGACTGCTCTGCAGAACAAGTGAAAACATACAATCTGTTCATGTAAAACTAAATCTATCCAGATCCTGGTTTAACGGGCATGAAGTCATATCAGTTCTACACGCCATGATCTGTGAAGTATTTACCTGTTTTATCTCACTATGATCCACCACGTCATCCACTAAAGATCATAAGTGAAAGAACTCAGGTGTTCACGACATTAAAGTATTTCTTTTGCATCATTTCTTCCTTCATCACATTATTTCCTAGTTGTTGTACTTGTTACAACGACAATGAAGATATTGTGATTCTGACAGAAAGGTCCACGTCTTCCATGGACCAACGCTCAATTAATTGAGGACAGATTGAAAATTATTTTGGACAATCAAGAGGAATGTTTGAGCACAAGAGAGAAGGATGAGGTCTGTAGGGACCAGCTCAGGTCTGTAGGGACCAGCTCAGGTCTGTAGGGACCAGCTCAGGTCTGTACCGAGCCTTTCCTTTACACATCGGTAACAACAGTCGAACACCTGACTGACTTCAGAAGATCTTCATCCTGGAGCAGAAACTGTTTAATGTCTGTGATCATTTATCAGATCGATATATTTGATTTCTAACGCTGCATTTGGAGGCTTGTTGAATTACGTCACATGATAATCAGCTGACTGCAGCGTGATGCCTCGAGTCCAAACCGTCAAAACAAAAACACTCCCAACCTGCTGGAGAAATCCTGCTGGACCATGTGGAGTCTTTCTCTGAAGTTTTCAAACATCATCTCTGTCTTTGGGTCTGGAAGCTGTTTGTTTGTTTGTTTGTTTCAGGCAAACTACCGACACATCCACTGCTGCTACTTCTTCTTCTTTTTAGATTTTAACGGCAGCCTGCATCCGTTCCACTGCTGCTACTTCGTTTTTATTGCGGTTATACAACAATCTAGTTAGTACACTGGCGCCACCTGCTGGGCGGATGAAAGGACGGACTCTTCAGAACACTTCAGTTGAGATTTTGAACAATAATGATGAAACTCTTCTAGAAAAGTTCGATACATGGTGACAGCGTGTTGGAGCAACTCTGTGATTATAGAATCAGAACCAGGTTTATTTGGTCCAGTATGTTGCACATACAAGGAATATGGTTCCACTTCACTTTCCACTTGTACTTTCAGACAGAAGTAAAACGATAAATAGTCTCAAGATTCAAGAGTTTATTGTCATCATTCTAGCATAACAACATTTATAGCAGTCACTCAGTCTGGAAAACGAAAAATAACAGACAGGATGTACAGAAAAAAGCACATTATGAAATAACAAGTTATAAGATAAAAAAACACTCTGTTTACAGGAATAAAACAGTTCACTAGGAATAAAAACTTCAGATGTCTGTGGATATTGTTTTACAGGTCTGGGGAGCTGTCACACCACACAGTCACACTGACACCGGATGCTCACAGTGGAAGATGTAAAGGTTCATCTGAGACGAGAGTCCGGCCTGTTTCAATGTCCTGAGGAAGAAGAGCTGTGCCTTCTTCACCAGGTGTGAGGTGTTGAAAGACCAGGAATTGAATGTTGTCTACCTGCTGCACTGCCTCCCCATGTATACAGAGAGGAACATGCTCACTCCTCCCTGTAGGTGAACTGCAGACTGTCCAAGCTGGCAGGGCTGACGTCCTTTATGTGGTTCAGGTGCCATGGTGTGTGATTGGCCGGTTCCCCAGGACCTCTGCTACACTGACACCACAACACCAGCAGTTACTGATTAATTCTAACAGAAACTCAGACTTTAATCCAGTTGAGAACTTGTGGTCGATCCTCAAGAAGCAGGAAAACAAACTAAAACCCAGTAATTGTAACAAACTCCAGCTTTGATGATGATGAATGAGCTGCATCAGGATTTGGACCAGAAGTTGATTGACAGCAGGATCAGTTGCGGTACTTTAAAAAGAAGATCCAACACTGTAAATATCAACTCTTTAAATGAACTGTTAATAAAAACATTTGAAACTGATGAAGTTTGTAATTAAACTTCAATAAAGAAACAAACTTCACTGACACAAACTTCTAAAAACACTGAAGCTGTAAACTGTGAAAAATAACATGTGTGTTGTTCTCAGAACTTTTGACCACGACTGTAGTAGAACGTGTTTTACTGTGTGTTGCAGGGTGACCTTGACTGTTCCTGAGGGGAGATGACGTTTCATCAATGCTAACAGTCAGTGCAGTGACCAGAGAATCTCAGCATGGCGTCAATGGAACAATCAATGCAGCCAATGCAGTCAGTGTTAGGCCATGTGCTGGGGTTTGTTTCTACACGGAAACACGTGAAGCATGACATCTGCAGCCAAACTACCATTAGCAGTAATATGTACCAGCTGATGATGGTACATGAAAGATAATCTCACTTAGCTGGTTTTTATTTACTTTCATCAGAAATCTTGTCCAAAATTTATTGTTAACGCTTCCTTGTACAGTTACCTAGTACTTATATGGTAAATCTTGGTGTGTTAATGGTAATTACCATGTATAATAAGTAGGTAAATACAGAGAAAGTACTGCTGGATTTACTGAGAAAAAACTCCACTATTACCCATCAACTCAATTAGGTTGTGACCAGTTTAGATTTGTAAGAACTAAAATTAAAATAGTACTGTACCTTCCAATAAAATACCTTTTCTTACATGTCCTTCAGAGTTTTTTTTAAGCATTTACCTTGTACCTGTATCAATCCCCTACACCTGCAGGAACAGTTGTCCTTTAGGATCCTGGTACATCTTAAATACTGGGAATGTTCTTACAGGTGTTCTTAATATTTACTCAGTATATAAGCTGAAACTGGACTGTAAAAGGAAGTCTGGTTTGTTTCCATGGTGTTACCAGGTTCTTATTTGATATGCCTTTATTATCCCACAGAGGGAAATTACATGGAGATACAGAGAACAGCTCGACCATCACTATCCCAGGAGCCAGGCCCATGGCTGGCGCACATTGCTCAGGTCAACCAGGGTCACACAGGAGAATACATACATTCATAAATACATACATACAGTGGGGTAAAAAAGTATTTAGTCAGCCACCAATTGTGTAAGTTCTCCCACTTAAAAAGATCAGAGAGGCCTGTAATTTTCATCATAGGTATACCTCAACTATGAGAGACAAAATGAGGAAAAAAAATCCAGAAAATTACATTGTCTCATTTTTAAAGAATTTATTTGCAAATTATGGTGGAAAATAAGTATTTGGTCAATAACAAAAGTGAATCTCAATACTTTGTTATATAGCCTTTGTTGGCAATGACAGAGGTCAAACGTTTTCTGTAAGTCTTCACAAGGTTTTCACACACTGTTGCTGGTATTTTGGCCCATTCCTCCATGCAGATCTCCTCTAGAGCAGTGATGTTTTGGGGCTGACGCTGGGCAACACGGACTTTCAACTCCCTCCAGAGATTTTCTATGGGGTTGAGATCTGGAGACTGGCTAGGCCACTCCAGGACCTTGAAATGCTTCTTACGAAGCCACTCCTTCGTTGCCCGGGCGGTGTGTTTGGGATCATTGTCATGCTGAAAGACCCAGCCACGTCTCATTTTCAATGCCCTTGCTGATGGAAGGAGGTTTTCACTCAAAATCTTACGATACATGGCCCCATTCCTTCTTTCCTTTACACGGATCAGTCGTCCTGGTCCCCTTGCAGAAAAACAGCCCCAAAGCATGATGTTTCCACCCCCATGCTTTACAGTAGGTATGGTGTTCTTTGGATCCAACTCAGCATTCTTTCCCCTCCAAACACGACAAGTTGAGTTTCTACCAAAAAGTTCTATTTTGGTTCCATCTGACCATATGATGTTCTCCCAATCCTCTTCTGGATCATCCAAATGCTCTCTAGCAAACCGCAGACGGGCCTGGACGTGTCCTGGCTTCAGCAGGGGGACACGTCTGGCACTGCAGGATTTGAGTCCCTGGCGGCGTAGTGTGTTACTGATGGTAGCCTTTGTTACTTTGGTCCCAGCTCTCTGCAGGTCATTCACTAGGTCCCTCCGTGTGGTTCTGGGATTTTTGCTCACCGTTCTTGTGATCATTTTGACCCCACGGGGTGAGATCTTGCGTGGAGCCCCAGATCGAGGGAGATTATCAGTGGTCTTGTATGTCTTCCATTTTCTAATAATTGCTCCCACAGTTGATTTCTTCACACCAAGCTGCTTACCTATTGCAGATTCAGTCTTCCCAGCCTGGTGAAGGTCTACAATTTTGTTTCTGGTGTCCTTTGACAGCTCTTTGGTCTTGGCCATAGTGGAGTTGGGAGCGTGACTGTTTGAGGTTGTGGACAGGTGTCTTTTATACTGATAACGAGTTCACACAGGTGCCATTAATACAGGTAACGAGTGGAGGACCGAGGAGCCTCTTAAAGAAGTTACAGGTCTGTGAAAGCCAGAAATTTTACTTGTTTGTAGGTGACCAAATACTTATTTTCCACCATAATTTGCAAATAAATTCTTTAAAAATGAGACAATGTAATTTTCTGGATTTTTTTTCCTCATTTTGTCTCTCATAGTTGAGGTATACCTATGATGAAAATTACAGGCCTCTCTGATCTTTTTAAGTGGGAGAACTTACACAATTGGTGGCTGACTAAATACTTTTTTACCCCACTGTACATAAGCACGCATAAACCTATGTGTTAGAAAAAAGATGAATAAGATTACATTGGGTCAGAGGAGGTAAAAAAAAAAGGTTCCTTACACCCAGTGCCCACAAGGGGGCGCTGGATGGAATCACAAAAAAACACTCCAGCGGTGGGGGGTGGGGGTGTTTGAACAGATACCATGCACACATGGTAAGGTCATTGAGGGGGAGTGTCTGCAATGTATGATTGTGTGAATGTGTTGCAAGAATGTAAACACCGTCACTGAGCACCGCTATAGATGTTTCTATTAAGAACTCCCTGTCCTTGTGAGTCTTTTACTCCAGCTTCAGCATTTGGAGTGAGAAGGGAAGGGGAGGGGAACAGAGTGTCCCATTTGCATTCTCCTCAGGGGAGTTTGAAGTGTTGACCTTCAGCCCAGCCAAAACAAGATAAGACCAAGTTAGAGCAGACTGTTGAATTCTGCAGTCTTCTCAGTCCATATGGTACACTTATTCCAGTGGAAATCCAAAACAGCCGAAATGAACCAAATCACATGAAAAACAGCCAATCACTCACTCCTCCTCACTGAACCAAACCTGCTGCTTCTCCAAGATGACACCCGTCCTTCCAGTGAGATCCTAACCATATCAGTATGTGATGCAGACCCCTTGAGCTATTTAGTCCAAGTGCTGCCAGATAAAGTTACATACTTTCCTTATTTTTCCAAATTTGTCTATACGTCAGGTGACTGCCAACTCCGATCAGCAGGTTCCCACGATCAGTAATCCAAATATATCCGTCCTCCGCCGACAGAGCGTGGGTCGAGTCCGAGCATGGGGGCTCCCTCTTCACGAGCCTCAATTGTAGTAAAAACGTTTTCCAATGTGTAAGTGACCACGATACCAGATCCATAATTTCCTATTCGAGGAATTTGCAGGTGGGAGACTCAGAGATGCACAAAAAGCAGGAAAAAAGGGGGAAAACAGCAGGAGCAGATCAGAAAGCGTGCGTCTCACCAAGAGATCAGCAAAAAAAAATTATATCATATAATTCCTAATACATTGTTCCTATTTCCATGTGATCAATAGACACTTTTACCATCAATGTAAGAACCTGGCACAACCTAATTGAGTCGATGGGTAATAGTGGAGGTTTTTCCAGCAGTACTTCCTCTGTATTTACCTACATATGGTAATTACACCATATGCTATAATTCTCTATATATGTATCAGGTCAATGCTGAGTAATTTCTGCTCTACTTTCTCTGTATTTACATATAATTACCAATAACACACCAAGATTTACCATATAAGGACCAGGTAATTTCTTAGTAATTAGGGGACTGTAAAAGGAAGCGTTAACAGTTTATTTTATCACTTTAAAGCAGAACTAAGTAAGTTTTGCTCTCGCTCTCCCCCTACTGGTCCCCTGTGAAAGCTCACTGTCGTAACGTTCCCCCGCCGCCGCCGCCGCAGACGCAGATGCTCTGCCAATGTTCACCCGTGACTGAGCTCTCTCTCGGTCCCAATCACGTTTCCTTTTTTTCTGCTCAAAAGTTTTTTCGTTCTTTTTGGTTCTGCCATCTTTGCGCTTCTAAGGGTGGCGTTGCTAACAACGGCAAGGGCTTCATGCTTGTATTTATGTACGTGAGTGTGAGTGCCGTAAAGCAGGTTTGATCTCGCGAGATTAGTCGGGTCCGATCCACTGAAAGTTGCAAGTGCTGCTTTCAGGACACAGACCCCGGAGGGAGGGGAGGGACCCACGAATCACCCCGCCAAGTCCTTGTTTACCCCCACAGGGACTCTAGAAAACATTTATTGAGGTGAAAAAACTTACTTAGTTCTGCTAAGGCTCAGTCTCAGGCTCAGGCTCAGTAACTTGTCAGTTCAGCTTGTCTCTTCAGTCTAGTGTTTTTCCGTTCATGTGTTTCTTGTTTCTGTAATTAGTTTGTTGGTTATTTAAGCAGCCAGTTTTTGTCACTCTGTTGTCGGTTTGTTCTTAGTCTTAGCTCTCAGTCTGCCTTAGTCCTTGTCTCAGTCTCAGGCTTAGGCTCAGGCTCAGGCTCAGTCAC
This sequence comes from Pachypanchax playfairii, assembly GCA_006937955.1. Classification (NCBI taxonomy): domain Eukaryota; kingdom Metazoa; phylum Chordata; class Actinopteri; order Cyprinodontiformes; family Aplocheilidae; genus Pachypanchax; species Pachypanchax playfairii. The sequence continues at coordinate 2,232,959 of SSNP01000068.1, forward strand.
TCATCACCTTGTTTGGATTATGTTTTGCTTCACCCATTGGATCACTTTTGCTTCTCTTCAGTTCCTCATCCCTTCACTCATCCCCATGTAAGTTTGTTTTGCTGCCCTGTCAGCATTTTGTGTTTCTTATTAAACTTTTAGTTGTACTTTAGTTTTTGTTGTCCTCCTCACTGCATTTGGGTCCAACATTAAAACCTCCACCAAAACGTGATAATATTATTATTATTATTATTATTATTATTATTATTAGGAAGGCTCTGTGTAAAGTGAAACCAGCTGTTCAGTCTCAGGTAGTACTTTCTAAAAAGTGGATCCGGTCTCCCTCTCCAACATGGCGGCACCGTTAACGTACAAATGTCTTGCAATACGTTGTCTACGTACTGAATGTGAATGCGGAAACCACCCAGGAAAAGGTCGGACGTGAGGCGTCGCGGATCCGTGTGGACGTCTACCTGTCCGGTGTTTGTGTCTGTGGATGGTGTTTTAGTCCTGAACATCCGTCATGTTGTGACAGGCGCATCGTCTTGAAGGCGTAACGCCAGGAACCTGGTGAGCTTTAGCACAGATGTTCTACATATTTCTATCACAGCAGGTGGACAGAAGACACGAAATATCGCTCCGTACCTGTGCGCGTACCTGTGTATACCTGCAGGAAGGAGATCAGAAGCAGATGCTCAGAGTTTAACTCCGAAACGTCAAAACAAACATGAAAAGCTCGTGAGGTGACGCTGGCTCGCTGCTGAGATTCTGCGGGTTCTGCCAGAACCACAGGTCCGTGTTCTGTTGGTGATGAAGGCCGCTGACACCTGAGAGCTGCCTGGAGATTCCGCGTCTTTGTTTTGCCGAACCGGGTGTTCCGGTTATTAGCATGTTTCCCCTAAATGTATTAAACAGTTGTACACAGTGTTCCTGCAGAAACATGCAGGAAACAGAACCACACATGTTCCTGCAGGAACATGCGGGGAACAGAACCACACGAGTTCCTGCAGGAACATTTGGGGAACAGAACCACACGTGTTCCTGCAGAAACATGCAGGGAACAGAACCACACGTGTTCCTGCAGGGACATGCGGGAACAGAACCACACGTGTTCCTGCAGGGACATGCGGGGAACAGAACCACACGTGTTCCTGCAGGAACATTTGGGGAACAGAACCACACGTGTTCCTGCAGGGACATGCGGGGAACAGAACCACACGTGTTCCTGCAGAAACATGCGGGGAACAGAACCACACGTGTTCCTGCAGAAACATGTGGAGAAACAGAACCACACGTGTTCCTGCAGAAACATGCGCGGAACAGAACCACACGTGTTCCTGCAAGGACATGCGGGGAACAGAACCACACGTGTTCCTGCAGGAACATTTGGGGAACAGAACCACACGTGTTCCTGCAGGAACATTTGGGGAACAGAACCACACGTGTTCCTGCAGGGACATGCGGGGAACAGAACCACACGTGTTCCTGCAGGGACATGCGGGGAACAGAACCACACGTGTTCCTGCAGAAACATGCGGGGAACAGAACCACACGTGTTCCTGCAAGGACATGCGGGGAACAGAACCACACATGTTCCTGCAGGAACATTTGGGGAACAGAACCACACGTGTTCCTGCAGAAACATGCGGGGAACAGAACCACACGTGTTCCTGCAAGGACATGCGGGGAACAGAACCACACGTGTTCCTGCAGAAACATGCGGGGAACAGAACCACACGTGTTCCTGCAAGGACATTCGGGGAACAGAACCACACGTGTTCCTGCAGAAACATGCGGGGAACAGAACCACACGTGTTCCTGCAGGAACATTTGGGGAACAGAACCACACGTGTTCCTGCAGGGACATGCAGGGAACAGAACCACACGTGTTCCTGCAGAAACATTCAGGGAACAGAACCACACGTGTTCCTGAAGGGACATGCAGGGAACAGAACCACACATGTTCCTGCAGGAATAGGGAGAACGTGTTGTTCATGTCACTGTTTTCGTTCGTCTTCACTCAATTTCTTTCCTGTTTCTGTTTTAGTGAATGTCAAGTGGAACCATGAAGACCCAAAATGGAACCAGCTGTGGAACCCAGAGGAACCATAGAGATAAAAGCCCCACAAACATTGACAGAATAGATGGAGCAGTCTGATGTGTTCTTGTTCTGTGGATCAGAGAGCATCATGCTGAAGAGCCAAATGGGACAGCAGGAAGTGGGCGGGGTTTGGATCAGGCTCAGTTTGTGATGAACTGAGTGAACACAAGCTCGGTGATGTAAGAGCACAGTCTCTGGGAATCCGGTCTTGACAGTCAGAACTTTGGTCTGAGCGAGTCGGCTTGTGGGATTTGGAGGGAAACAGGATGGAGACGATGCTCTCCCGAATCCAACATTAAATCCACTCCAGCACATCCACAAAGAAGTTTCAACAAAAGCGAGGCTTTCACCATGCCACGGAACCGAGCTTTTTCAGAACCCGAGTACTCTGCAGAGTATTCAGCAGATTGCTCAGTGACATTGCCCTCTGACCCAGGACAAGCTGTGGGGCGGACACACGAGGTGACGGTGAGAAGCTCTGGATGCTGCCTGTGCCTGCCACGGTTCATGCGCCTCACGTTTGCCCCGGAGTCCTTGGAGAACCTGTACCAGACGTACTTCAGAAGGCAGAGACATGAAACCCTGCTGGTGCTCGTGGTGTTTGCTGCACTTTTTGACAGCTACGTCCTCGTCACGTGTGCGGTGGTCTACACCACCGACAAGCTGGCTTCTGTTTTAGTGGCCTCCGTAGGACTCACGGGTGATATTGTCCTCTACCTGCTGTGTCGCTTTGGGCTGCTTCCAGATCGCGTCTCCAGGCGGGTGGTCCCTTACGCCCTCTGGGTGCTCATAGCCGCTCAGATCTTCTGTTATTTAGGTCTGAACTATGCTCGCTTCCACCAGGCCAGTGACACTGTGGGCTGGCAAGCTTTTTTCAGCTTTTCTGTGTTTCTTACGCTGCCTTTGAGACTAACACCTATTGTGCTCATCACTACGGTGTCCTGTGGGGTCCACACCCTAGTTCTTGGGGTCACCATTGCACAACAACAGCAGCAGCATGAGGATGTCCAGGGGACAGCACTTGCCAGACAGGTAAAAGTTGGACGGGAGACAGAGGGGTTTCATTCAGCTTGACCTGCTCGAGAGTCGTAGAAACAATAAAGATTCCGACCAGAAGTGAATCCGGTCCAGTTTGATTAGTTACCGGTTCTGTGTGTCTGTAGGAAGTTACAGCTCTTATATCCCAGTGTTTAAACATGCCTGCTGTCCAGAGACGAAAGGTGGGTGATGATGTTGTCGCCTGGTTCTTTTCTGCAGGTTTAACTTCATCTACAGCTGATTCCCATGCAGCGTCAGTCAAAGTCAAGATGGCTACCACAGACACAAACTGAGTCTAACTCAGTTTTAAAGATGCTGAGTTAAAGATTAGTTTGCAGTGATCACATGTCCAGTTACACGTTACTGCGCTGGTCACACGTCCAGCTACACGTTACTGGTGTGGTCACACGTCCAGCTACACGTTACTGCGCTGGTCACATGTCCAGCTACACGTTACTGCTGTGGTCACACGTCCAGCTACACGTTACTGCTGTGGTCACACGTCCAGCTACACGTTACTGCTGTGGTCACACGTCCAGCTACACGTTACTGCGCTGGTCACACGTCCAGCTACACGTTACTGCGCTGGTCACACGTCCAGCTACACGTTACTGCTGTGGTCACACGTCCAGCTACACGTTACTGCTGTGGTCACACGTCCAGCTACACGTTACTGCCCTGGTCACACGTCCAGCTACACGTTACTGCGCTGGTGACACGTCCAGCTGCACGTTACTGCTCTGGTCACACGTCCAGCTACACGTTACTGCGCTGGTCACGCGTCCAGCTGCACGTTACTGCTCTGGTCACACGTCCAGCTACACGTTACTTCTGTGGTCACACGTCCAGCTACACGTTACTGCTGTGGTCACACGTCCAGCTACACGTTACTGCGGTGGTCACACGTCCAGCTACACGTTGCTTCTGTGGTCACACGTCCAGCTACACGTTACTGCGCTGGTCACGCGTCCAGCTGCACGTTACTGCGCTGGTGACACGTCCAGCTGCACGTTACTGCGCTGGTGACACGTCCAGCTACACGTTACTGCGCTGGTGACACGTCCAGCTGCACGTTACTGCTGTGGTCACACGTCCAGCTACACGTTACTGCGCTGGTCACACGCCCAGCTACACATTACTGCTGTGGTCACACGTCCAGCTACACGTTACTGCGCTGGTCACACGTCCAGCTACACGTTACTGCGCTGGTCACGCGTCCAGCTACACGTTACTGCGCTGGTGACACGTCCAGCTACACGTTACTGCTGTGGTCACACGTCCAGCTACACGTTACTGCTGTGGTCACACGTCCAGCTACACGTTACTGCGCTGGTCACAAGTCCAGCTGCACGTTACTGCGGTGGTCACACGTCCAGCTACACGTTACTGCGCTGGTCACACGTCCAGCTACACGTTACTGCTGTGGTCACACGTCCAGCTACACGTTACTGCTGTGGTCACACGTCCAGCTACACGTTACTGCGCTGGTCACACGTCCAGCTACACATTACTGCTGTGGTCACACGTCCAGCTACACGTTACTGCGCTGGTCACACGTCCAGCTACACGTTACTGCGCTGGTCACACGTCCAGCTACACGTTACTGCGCTGGTCACACGTCCAGCTACACATTACTGCTGTGGTCACACGTCCAGCTACACGTTACTGCGCTGGTCACACGTCCAGCTACACGTTACTGCGCTGGTCACGCGTCCAGCTACACGTTACTGCGCTGGTCACGCGTCCAGCTACACGTTACTGCGCTGGTCACGCGTCCAGCTACACGTTACTGCGCTGGTCACACGTCCAGCTACACGTTACTGCGCTGGTCACACACCCAGCTACACGTTACTGCTGTGGTCACACGTCCAGCTACACGTTACTGCGCTGGTCACACGTCCAGCTACACGTTACTGCTGTGGTCACACGTCCAGCTACACGTTACTGCTCTGGTCACACGTCCAGCTACACGTTACTGCGCTGGTCACACGCCCAGCTACACATTACTGCTGTGGTCACACGTCCAGCTACACGTTACTGCGCTGGTCACGCGTCCAGCTACACGTTACTGCGCTGGTCACGCGTCCAGCTACACGTTACTGCGGTGGTCACGCGTCCAGCTGCACGTTACTGCGCTGGTGACACGTCCAGCTGCACGTTACTGCGCTGGTGACACGTCCAGCTACACGTTACTGCGCTGGTGACACGTCCAGCTGCACGTTACTGCTGTGGTCACACGTCCAGCTACACGTTACTGCGCTGGTGACACGTCCAGCTGCACGTTACTGCGCTGGTGACACGTCCAGCTACACGTTACTGCGCTGGTGACACGTCCAGCTGCACGTTACTGCTGTGGTCACACGTCCAGCTACACGTTACTGCGCTGGTCACACGCCCAGCTACACATTACTGCTGTGGTCACACGTCCAGCTACACGTTACTGCGCTGGTCACACGTCCAGCTACACGTTACTGCGCTGGTCACACGTCCAGCTACACGTTACTGCGCTGGTCACACGTCCAGCTACACGTTACTGCTGTGGTCACACGTCCAGCTACACGTTACTGCTGTGGTCACACGTCCAGCTACACGTTACTGCGCTGGTCACACGTCCAGCTACACGTTACTGCGCTGGTCACACGTCCAGCTACACGTTACTGCGCTGGTGACACGTCCAGCTGCACGTTACTGCTGTGGTCACACGTCCAGCTACACGTTACTGCGCTGGTCACACGTCCAGCTACACGTTACTGCGCTGGTCACACGTCCAGCTACACGTTACTGCTGTGGTCACACGTCCAGCTACACGTTACTGCGCTGGTGACACGTCCAGCTGCACGTTACTGCTGTGGTCACACGTCCAGCTACACGTTACTGCGCTGGTCACGCGTCCAGCTACACGTTACTGCGCTGGTCACGCGTCCAGCTACACGTTACTGCGCTGGTCACACGTCCAGCTACACGTTACTGCTGTGGTCACACGTCCAGCTACACGTTACTGCGCTGGTCACACGTCCAGCTACACGTTACTGCGCTGGTCACACGTCCAGCTACACGTTACTGCGCTGGTCACACGCCCAGCTACACATTACTGCTGTGGTCACACGTCCAGCTACACGTTACTGCGCTGGTCACGCGTCCAGCTGCACGTTACTGCGCTGGTCACACGTCCAGCTACACGTTACTGCGCTGGTCACACGTCCAGCTACACGTTACTGCTGTGGTCACACGTCCAGCTACACGTTACTGCTGTGGTCACACGTCCAGCTACACGTTACTGCGCTGGTGACACGTCCAGCTGCACGTTACTGCTGTGGTCACACGTCCAGCTACACGTTACTGCTCTGGTCACGCGTCCAGCTGCACGTTACTGCGGTGGTGACACGTCCAGCTACACGTTACTGCGCTGGTCACACGTCCAGCTACACGTTACTGCTGTGGTCACACGTCCAGCTACACGTTACTGCGCTGGTCACGCGTCCAGCTGCACGTTACTGCGCTGGTGACACGTCCAGCTACACGTTACTGCGCTGGTGACACGTCCAGCTGCACGTTACTGCTGTGGTCACACGTCCAGCTACACGTTACTGCGCTGGTCACACGTCCAGCTACACGTTACTGCTGTGGTCACACGTCCAGCTACACGTTACTGCTGTGGTGACACGTCCAGCTGCACGTTACTGCTGTGGTCACACGTCCAGCTACACGTTACTGCGCTGGTCACACGCCCAGCTACACATTACTGCTGTGGTCACACGTCCAGCTACACGATACTGCGCTGGTCACACGTCCAACTACACGTTACTGCGCTGGTGACACGTCCAGCTACACGTTACTGCTGTGGTCACACGTCCAGCTACACGTTACTGCGCTGGTGACACGTCCAGCTGCACGTTACTGCTGTGGTCACACGTCCAGCTACACGTTACTGCGCTGGTCACACGTCCAGCTACACATTACTGCTGTGGTCACACGTCCAGCTACACGTTACTGCTGTGGTCACACGTCCAGCTACACGTTACTGCGCTGGTGACACGTCCAGCTGCACGTTACTGCTGTGGTCACACGTCCAGCTACACGTTACTGCGCTGGTCACACGCCCAGCTACACATTACTGCTGTGGTCACACGTCCAGCTACACGTTACTGCGCTGGTCACGCGTCCAGCTGCACGTTACTGCGCTGGTGACACGTCCAGCTGCACGTTACTGCGCTGGTGACACGTCCAGCTACACGTTACTGCTGTGGTCACACGTCCAGCTGCACGTTACTGCTGTGGTCACACGTCCAGCTACACGTTACTGCGCTGGTGACACGTCCAGCTGCACGTTACTGCTGTGGTCACACGTCCAGCTACACGTTACTGCGCTGGTCACACGTCCAGCTGCACGTTACTGCTGTGGTCACACGTCCAGCTACACGTTACTGCGCTGGTGACACGTCCAGCTGCACGTTACTGCTGTGGTCACACGTCCAGCTACACGTTACTGCGCTGGTCACACGTCCAGCTACACGTTACTGCTGTGGTCACACGTCCAGCTACACGTTACTGCTGTGGTCACACGTCCAGCTACACGTTACTGCTGTGGTCACACGTCCAGCTACACGTTACTGCGCTGGTGACACGTCCAGCTGCACGTTACTGCTGTGGTCACACGTCCAGCTACACGTTACTGCGCTGGTCACACGTCCAGCTACACGTTACTGCGGTGGTCACACGTCCAGCTACACGTTACTGCTGTGGTCACACGTCCAGCTACACGTTACTGCGCTGGTCACGCGTCCAGCTGCACGTTACTGCGCTGGTGACACGTCCAGCTACACGTTACTGCGCTGGTGACACGTCCAGCTGCACGTTACTGCTGTGGTCACACGTCCAGCTACACGTTACTGCTGTGGTCACACGTCCAGCTACACGTTACTGCTGTGGTCACACGTCCAGCTACACGTTACTGCGCTGGTCACACGTCCAGCTGCACGTTACTGCTGTGGTCACACGTCCAGCTACACGTTACTGCTGTGGTCACACGTCCAGCTACACGTTACTGCGCTGGTCACAAGTCCAGCTACACGTTACTGCGCTGGTCACAAGTCCAGCTACACGTTACTGCTGTGGTCACACGTCCAGCTACACGTTACTGCTGTGGTCACACGTCCAGCTACACGTTACTGCTGTGGTCACACGTCCAGCTACACGTTACTGCTGTGGTCACACGTCCAGCTACACGTTACTGCGCTGGTCACACGTCCAGCTACACGTTACTGCTGTGGTCACACGTCCAGCTACACGTTACTGCGCTGGTCACACGTCCAGCTACACGTTACTGCGCTGGTCACACGTCCAGCTACACGTTACTGCTGTGGTCACACGTCCAGCTACACGTTACTGCTGTGGTCACACGTCCAGCTACACGTTACTGCGCTGGTCACACGTCCAGCTACACGTTACTGCGCTGGTCACACGTCCAGCTACACGTTACTGCGCTGGTCACACGCCCAGCTACACGTTACTGCTGTGGTCACACGTCCAGCTACACGTTACTGCGCTGGTCACACGTCCAGCTACACGTTACTGCGCTGGTCACACGTCCAGCTACACGTTACTGCGCTGGTCACGCGTCCAGCTACACGTTACTGCGCTGGTCACGCGTCCAGCTACACGTTACTGCGCTGGTCACGCGTCCAGCTACACGTTACTGCGCTGGTCACGCGTCCAGCTACACGTTACTGCTGTGGTCACACGTCCAGCTACACGTTACTGCGCTGGTCACACGTCCAGCTACACGTTACTGCGCTGGTCACACGTCCAGCTACACGTTACTGCTGTGGTCACACGTCCAGCTACACGTTACTGCTGTGGTCACACGTCCAGCTACACGTTACTGCGCTGGTCACAAGTCCAGCTACACGTTACTGCGCTGGTCACAAGTCCAGCTACACGTTACTGCGCTGGTCACAAGTCCAGCTACACGTTACTGCTGTGGTCACACGTCCAGCTACACGTTACTGCTGTGGTCACACGTCCAGCTACACGTTACTGCTGTGGTCACACGTCCAGCTACACGTTACTGCTGTGGTCACACGTCCAGCTCCACGTTACTGCGCTGGTCACACGTCCAGCTCCACGTTACTGCTCTGGTCACACGTCCAGCTACACGTTACTGCGGTGGTCACACGTCCAGCTACACGTTACTGCTGTGGTCACACGTCCAGCTACACGTTACTGCTGTGGTCACACGTCCAGCTACACGTTACTGCTGTGGTCACAAGTCCAGCTACACGTTACTGCGCTGGTCACAAGTCCAGCTACACGTTACTGCTGTGTTCACACGTCCAGCTACACGTTACTGCTGTGGTCACACGTCCAGCTACACGTTACTGCTGTGGTCACACGTCCAGCTACACGTTACTGCGCTGGTCACACGTCCAGCTACACGTTACTGCGCTGGTCACACGTCCAGCTACACGTTACTGCGCTGGTCACACGTCCAGCTACACGTTACTGCGCTGGTCACACGTCCAGCTACACGTTACTGCGCTGGTCACATGTCCAGCTACACGTTACTGCTGTGGTCACACGTCCAGCTACACGTTACTGCTGTGGTCACACGTCCAGCTACACGTTACTGCTGTGGTCACACGTCCAGCTACACGTTACTGCGCTGGTCACAAGTCCAGCTACACGTTACTGCGCTGGTCACAAGTCCAGCTACACGTTACTGCTGTGGTCACACGTCCAGTACACGTTACTGCTGTGGTCACACGTCCAGCTACACGTTACTGCGCTGGTCACACGTCCAGCTACACGTTACTGCGCTGGTCACACGTCCAGCTACACGTTACTGCGCTGGTCACACGTCCAGCTACACATTACTGCTGTGGTCACACGTCCAGCTACACGTTACTGCGCTGGTCACACGTCCAGCTACACGTTACTGCGCTGGTCAGACGTCCAGCTACACGTTACTGCGCTGGTCACACGTCCAGCTACACGTTACTGCGCTGGTCACACACCCAGCTACACGTTACTGCTGTGGTCACACGTCCAGTTACACGTTACTGCTGTGTTCACACGTCCAGCTGCACGTTACTGCTGTGGTCACACGTCCAGCTACACGTTACTGCGGTGGAGTTAGTTTCTTCTGTTTGAATAAAAGCCTCAGGATCTAAGCTCTGATCTCTGAAGGAACATTTTATCATGTTGTTGCTTCATTATTGATCTAACAGGAACTTAAAGTAACATCTTTCAAGGTCCTGTTGTTGTGGCGGCCCAACGGGAAGGAATACCAGGCTTGGAGTGACATGTTTTGAGTTTTTCAGTTCAGTTTATTAAAGTATCCGCTGCGTTCTGAACAGTTAACGACAACAAGGAAACTGGTTTGGGTTGATGATGTCTCAGACTCATTGATGAGCAAACCCTCAGCACTCAGCTGGCTGGACTGGTCCCACTCGGACTTGGTTTGATAGACATACAGACCATCAGTCAGTACATTAAGGACCTGACGCATCAGAGGCGATGAGACTGCAAGTGGTGTCATCAGGTTGGAACCAGAGTGTCTGAGTGAAGCTCAGCAGACAGAGGAAGCCTCGTAGATCACATCACCAGCACCTGACACAGTTGGATCAGGGTCCCGCTGTGGGTTTGCTTCAGACTTGACTGCTGTGTTGTGTAGTTGTCCAGCATGTGGGGTGGACAGACATCACCGTGGGCTGATGTTAGAACCTGTGGGACTGTGAAGGCAACCACATCATGAAGGTTCTTATCAGGTAGAACTCAACAAGGAACCCATTATTGTATTGTTTGTTCAGTATAACAGCACCTAATGACATTTGCAGGGGCACACAGACTCTTTACACTTTACAGCATCCAATGTCCTGCAGCATGATGCCTGGTACAGCTTGACTACAGGTTTACAGTCCTGTACCGAGGCTACCATTAAAGGTTCTGTATCCTGCTATTTTACAGCTTTCAACATTTGGGACAGACACATACCGTTGGTGTTATATAGTCTTCATTTGTCCTGAAATATAATTTATATTCTCAAGTTATTCTCAGACCAGGAAGTAGAACACTCTGTTTACCTAAAATCCCACACCGGGCAGGTTCTGGTGTAACATTGTTACATCACTATGTTACAGTCAGGTGGTTTTCCAGGAGAGAGTGGAACAGCTGCTCAGAGTGCAGGATTCAGGAGGATTACTGAGAAATATGTGGATTAAACCAAAAACCACTCTGAAGGGTTTAATAAAGAAATAACATCATAACATGGTTAAAAGATCCAAACAGCTGATTTTATATGATACAAGAACTTAAACATCTGGGTGGACACTGGGTGCTGCCTTAGGAACCGGGACGCATCATCTGATGAAGACTTCTGTTGTATTAGGGACCCTGTTGTGTGTCTTGGTTCTCCTTTTGCACAATGACCATAGTGTGCTGAGGGGAGAGGACCAGTCTTCGTAATGCTGTAGGGAACCGGATCATAAGATCTGGTCCGGTGGACCCTGACAGCATCAGCTTTCATCCACATTCATGCCACTTCTTGTTTTTAACAGGATTTTATCAGGTGTAACTTTTAAAACCATGTCCACTGTCAGAAAAACATATTAGATCTGAAGAATTCTGCTCCAAACCAAAACTGAATGTGCTGTTAGCCTGGCTGGATGTGTGCACGTGTGCTAGGGTTACCAGTGTCAGTCAAGTCCTGAGTTTTCTTTGGGCATAAGCACAACTCTGATGAAGTGCTGTTAATAAATGCTGTGAAGACTGTGCTGTATAAGTGGGTGGAGCTTGGGGGCCCATGGCTGTGTATCCATGATGTGGAGCCCACGTGCGCCAGTATCATGAATTCAACTGATAATTAATTCAAAATAAACGCAGCTTGGATTCTTTTTCTGTTGTCATTTAAAAAGTGCCTCTTGTATTTGTTCATGTTTTTTGTGTGACGATCTGAAACTGAAGTGTGTCACAGCTTTGAGCTCTTACCTGTTCAGAACAGGTGACCAGTCCTTTTTTTTCTGTGTGACAGGTAGAGATTTGCAGGCTCTTCCTCTGTCCCCAGCTCGTCCCCGAGCAGCTGCACTGTGTCTTAAAGCCATTTGGCTGTTCAGACATTGATTTCATTCTAAAATTCCTCTGTAATGCTCAGAGTCTGAGCTGTGCAGGACTATTGACTGCTGGACAGTATCAGATATGTTGCTGCTGGCGTCCACAACATGGGATGATATAATGAAATGTCCTCATTTGGCTGTTATAGATTAGTGAGACACATTAATGTGTTTCTCCTCTGGCTGACATTTAAACCTTGTAAATAACATTATGTTTGTGGATTTATGAGCATGTCCTGATTAACAACAGATATCTGCACCTGATGGAAACACCAGACGGACTCAGTTAATTACACTCAAACTCAGACTTTATATTATAAATATATTCATGTTAAATGATCAGAACATTTGAAGGTTTAGTTTGGGCTTTTTTTTTTAGCTTCGTAACTTTTAACTTTGTTTTGTTCTTTTGTTGTTTATTCATTTAAACTTTTTCTATTAAAACATGTGTAAGTGGTGTGTTATGTAATTATAAATGAATCTAACTTGTTTTTGTTTCATTTGTTTTCAAGCTATTGGCCAACCTTGTGATCTATATTTGTGCCATCACTGTGGGTGTCATGTCATACTACATGGCTGACCGGAAGCATCGAAAGGCTTTTCTGGAGGCAAGACAGTCACTGGAGGTTAAACTGAACCTGGAAGAACAAAGCCAGCAACAGGTCAGAGGACTTGATTATCCTGAGACTCCTTCATGGTGCAGTGTTAATTTCTCTTTGCTGTTTGGGACCTGATGAGTGTAAAAACAAAGAATTATCTTTTTACATAACTAGAATTTTGTAGCTAATCTGTAATCAAATACAACCAAGTGGCAGTATAATGTCCATATGATGTCCTCACAAGTGGACATCAGGCCTTTGTACAGCAAAATTTATTGTTGTCTGGACAAGCCAAAATGTGATGTCCACATATGTGGACGCCATACATGTCTTTAAACAGTACTCTTACCTCCTAGTCTCTCCAGGTTCAGGAAGACATTCAGTCTCCAGTTCTTTCTCCCATTGTTGTTTAACATACTCAGGTGGGACTATGTTCAGTGTAGTACAGTCTATGATTATTTACATCTGTGAATATCTTTATAACTTTTGATAGATCTTTTGTGTAGAGTTTTATGGTAAAGAAGGACTTTGCTGTTATCTAATCACTTTCATCTAGAGTTTATGAAAATTATCAATAAAAACTGAGACAGCCGTATTCGTCTCATTCTCTAAACTTTTGGCCATGACTGTAATTTCTTAGCTGTGTCTCAATATGTTTTGAGACTTTTGACCGTCTCCTCGGGTTTATGTGTAAATATGTGGAACATTCTGAAATCTTCCTCTCAGTTGTTTACGTTGTGCTGTTACTTATTCTTTGGCTTTAAAGTGTAACTACATAAATCCATTTGTTGTAGTGGAATCGAGTTTTTTGTGTTCAAATTAAACTAAAAATTACTCTCAAAAAAAGGAAGTTCTATAGCATAAAGTGTTTTACTGTGTTGGGGTTCCTCATTCTGTTAATGATTCTTCCGTTTCCATTGTACTCTTTTTATCTCTATTCAACTCTGTTTAAGTCTTTTTAACTCTGTGGCTCTTCATTCTGAACGCAGGCCAGTTTCAGCCTTTCACCTCACATTAAATTATCATAAAGGGATTTTTTTTGTGAAAATGTTAACAATACATTTAGATCAGGCTTTATTTAGAATATTTTGTTCCTTAAATCAGTACTGAATAACTTTTCTGCAGCCGTGCTGTTGTTGGAGCTGGTGTTCTGTTGAAATATGTTACCTGTTGAGATGTGCTCCACAGTCTTGACTTCAATAAACAGATTCATTGTTTATTTTTGTTTCTATATTTTTCCATAAATACATTTTACATATCAAATAAATTCTCCAGGACAGAAACACTAAATATGATGTTATATTTACTTTCTTTACATTGTCAGAGCAACAGGCAAATGTTTGGACACACCCAGAGGAGAAGGAGCCAACAATGGCTGATAAGGATCCAGAGGGCTTTTATATAGAAAATATCAGAGAAGGATCATAAAAATATGTTTAAATAATTAACAGGACACACTCACTATAAACAAGAATACTGTATAAACTTCTAATAACATTTCATTATGTAATAAGTTGTTAATTCGTACTATGGAGGTATTTTTCATCAGGGCAGCATAAATCATCAGAACACCACTTCCTGCTGAGACCTGAATTACTGAAGTTATTAAAGATCCCATATTATACACTTTTCACACACTCTGAATCATTTCTTTACATCTCAATGAAATCTAAAAACCATACATTGTTCAAATTGGTCCTTTTTGAAAGTTCAGCTGTTGTTCCCAATCTTGTCTCATCTCACCTCATTCTAAAATGCTGTTACATGTGGGCACGGCTTTTCGGCAGCCAAACAGCTCTAAGCCTCGCCCATCTCTGTTCTCTGCGTGTTCGTGAGATTTTAGCGGTGCTGGTAAACAAACAGCTGATTACACTGAAATTAATGATAAACAAGCGTTGCAGTGCCAAGAAATTGACTTAAAATGTGACTAAAAACTTTGGACTGAGGAACTTTGAGCCTGAAGACTCCAAAGGCACCTTATTGAAAGGTTAGTCTGACATTTACTCATGTATCTGTGTTGTTTTGCTGCGTCTGGTAGAGATGCGGTTCTTCAAGCTTACCAGTTTGACCTAGAAAGAGATGGAACGGTGTTAGTTCTTCATTAGCAGCAGCTCGGCTCAGCTGCACCTCGGCTCCTGTAACACTGTTAGCTCTTAGCTACAGCTCGGCTCCAGTCGTTTGTGAACGGTAGCAGGGACATCAGAAATAAGTTCAACCCATGCTGCTCTTCTGTCCTCTTCAACTGGGACCTGATGAAGTGTTTTGTGTTCTTCTGAGCAGCAAACAACAACAGAACATTTTGAGTGGTGAGTTTCATTATCTGAACCAGTGGTGTCCAATCGGTAACAGAATTGCGGGTGTCCGAGGAAGTTACTGCTGTACCTGGTGGGTGGAGAAATTTCTCAGAGGGTGTGTGAATCCCTTCAGAGTACAACCCCCCTGGCTTGTGACGTTGAAAGCCGGGACAATTTTGAACTGCATACTTATTAGGCTTTATTCAGAAACCCCTATCTTACTCAAAACAGCATGGATGGTTTTTTTTTCCAACTTTGTCTGAGTACATTTGCACCACAGACACACAATAACACCCCAAATCCCAGAAAAAGTCAATTTTTCATAATATTGTTATGAAAGTTTCATAACAGCAGCTTAAACTTTTAAAAGTTATTTAATACTGCTTTAACATGAGATGATGTCAGTGACCAAATGAGAAGCTTGTTTTATTTTAATATTTTTATTCTTACATCCTGCTGGACAGTGGGTGATCCTGACTGATTTAACATCAAGAAGAAGGAACAGAAGAAGCAGGAGAAAGTCCACAGGCTGAAAGAGGACATATAGAAGCTGTGGACAGGCTCAGTGGTACCAGTGGTCATCAGAACACTCGGTACCGTGACCCTCAAACTGTGAGAGACTCCAACAGATCCCAGAAACATCTGAGATCTCAGTCTAGGAACAGATACTGTGTAGAACCCATCCCTCTACTATGTTTGACTGTCTCAGGACCATCATTGTAGAGTCTGTTTCGGGTCCAGTTTGGTGTATTGGACATGGCATCAGCATTATGTCTGTTGTTCATTCTGTACTTACAGACATTTATCTCTAAAAGTAAGGACATTAGTGTTTAATGGGTTATTTCTATGTTGTAACAAAGTTTCCTGGTAATAACTTTTATATTGTTGGAAATCCTGTTTATTTCTCCTTAAATAAATCTAAAAAAGTTATAAGTGGACCTGCTACCAGGTCACTTTGACCCAAAGGTCAATGATCAGCTTTGTAATTGTATGATCAGACCACTGAATACCACCTGGTGTGGACTGGGATCTGATGGTGGGGGAGGACTCTAGGTTGTGCAAACTGCTGCTTGTCTACTAAAGAGATGAGCACGTGACACTGGTGCTGGCAGGGGTGGACTGGCCCGGCTGCTGAAATGGCCCGCTGGCGATTGGGCCGACGGTCAGGTGGAGCTTGATTCTTAAATAAAAAAATCTGTCGCGCGGCTCATTAGACCATCTGCCCCGATGATGATGGAGCAGGAGAGCACATGAACTGAGCGTCACATAGATGTTGGTACATTAGAATGAGGTTCTGCCTGCGATGTCATCTAGCTGTCTTTTATAATAATGCTGATACGGGACTATCAGAAACCTGGATATCACCAGACCAGAATGTCTTAGAGAAACTGATAAATTATAGCTATAAGTTTAATCTGAGCGCTTTTTATTGTGATGTGCTGGTAAAATGGTAAATGGTGTGTACTTGTATAGTGCTTTGACCAGCTGACCTACAACATCTCTCACATAATGCATGTTAAACATGTTTTGCTCATATCTTAAATTTTCTTAAATTGTGTATAATTTTAATAACTGTTGTAACTGAGACTTTTTGCTGCCTCTGGACCAGAACATGGTTTTTAATCCCAGAGGGACTTTCCTGGTTAAATACAGTTTAAAGAAATAATAAAATATTTTCCTTTGACATTTACATTACAGGATTCCTATTTTGCTTTTGTCAGTTGTTTTATTTTCAGAAAGAATTGCAGGCTTAGTGCAGGATGTTGATTTACCATGTTTTGCATATTTCATACATGATGCAGGTTTGTACAGTAAACATTTGTTTTTCTACCTATGCTGCTGTAGTACTCTGTGTGGTCTCAACCTGTCTTCTGTGTCCCACAATAGGAGCGTCTTTTGCTTTCCATCCTCCCAAAACACATAGCAGATGAGATGCTTCAGGATATGAAGAAGGAGCCGAGTCAGAAGGAGATGCAGCAGTTCAACACAATGTACATGTATAGGCACGAGAATGTCAGGTAACTAAGCTGCTCAGTGTGTAGCTTCTATTTAAATCATGTCTTTTGCAAAGTATTTTTTCTTGTAACTTTATTTTTTGGTTGCTCTACTTTGAGGGAAAAAGGGATCAAATACCATGTTAAATGTGACTTTTTATGTGCAAGCACCATGAGTAAAGTTGAACGTTTGAGTTAACAGTACCTGTAATCTCTTAGTGGTATTTTAGAGTTTGTCAAACCAGGCTATGTTAATAAAGCTCAGAAGTGTTGAATTGATTTGTAGTGTAACCCTGATGTGACAAATGGCTACAGAATAAACATGAGGATCTGACACTGAAGTACGGAAAACAAAGAATGTACCTGGTGGAGTGATGAGGAAGTAAAAACAGGTGTGGTGATTAGCATGATTAGCATTGTAGTCAATGAGAAACAACCATCTACTACAGAAGGGCGTCAGTTTGTTTTTTTTAAAGTGGTTGGGACTATAACAGTAAACTTGTGTGTGGTTTGAAGACTGCTGAGGGCATGTTATTAAATATTCATATATAAGTATTTATCCATTTAGCGGTTCATTACAGTTTGCACTGCAGTGTATTAACAGGTGTTAAAAATCACATGTTTATTTAATCACTAAAACGGGGAAGCCGAGCGTTTTGACCTGTTTTTTAAAAAACTGCATTAAAATTCACCGTTAGGCTGAAGGATCAGTAACATCCACATCATAGCTAGCACAAAGAATAATGTTGGTTATATTTGTAGTATTATTTGTAGCTGGTCAAATAAGAGAAAAATAATGCGCAGCGTAGCAAAGGAGACAAAACTCACCACTCGGAGCTGATGACCTCTGAATGACTTGGTGACATCATCTTACCTACGAAACTAAAACAGCATAAACAACTGTTTTAACGACATGAACGGAGTACTAACACTCACAGATTCAGTACATTGAAGTTTTCTGCTGGTGGAGAGCAGCTTCACTCAGCTACAAAGCTAATTTCACAGCAGACTGGAGACAAAATACAGGAAGTAGAGGTTCTTCAAAAACGTCCTTGAGATAACACAAAATGTATTTATTTAGTTAGTTTTCTCACCATGTCCCCTGAGGGGTTCAGTAGTACTCTGTGATTTGCCAGATTAGTAAAAAAAAGTTACAAAGCTGCAGATTTCTCAGCATGCAGTGCACTCTTTCTGAAATGTTGAAATTAAACTAAATGAAATAGGTTTTATTTGTATTTAGAGTTAAAGTATACTTTATGTAATGGCATTTATTTATAAAACTATAATAACAGGTTATCTCCTGGGACCGTAAGTGAATGTTGAGTCTGTGCAGGTAAATTGATCCACATCAAGCCGTAGAAACTACCAAGTACACCTCAGGGCCCCCTTCAGTTTCTGGGTAGAGACGATATGTCCTATCATATATGGTCAGGCTTATTCTTGCCACTGATCCACAAGCTGCAGCTAGTGATCCCTCAAAACTGGTGGGGACAGAATGGTCAATTGCAAAAAGGGACATGTCCCCTGCGTCCCAGTTAAAATGACACCTCTGTTCTTACTGGAAGCTGAAGACTCAGTCAGAGTTCAACAGCTCGTCCTCTGGGATCTAAAAGTTTTTGACACTAGTTTTTTTTTCTTTTATTCTGAATCTGCATTAGGACAGGTGAGTTTATCACACATGAAGTGTTGTTTGGCTTTTAAATCTTAAATAAGTGTCAGCTGTATAAACATCGGTTTGACAGGAAAGATGTGTTGTTGACAGGTGTGTAAAGACACATTGACACGGTCTTCATACTGGTTCATCTCACAAGAACTAAACTCTTTAAAAGAACTGAACTCAATCAAACACACAAAAATGTGCTTCCAGAAATACATTTTCCTGTAAATAAAGCAAATGTTCTGGTTTATTCTGGATCTGCTCCATCGGTCCACAGAAGCTCTGGCAGAACTCCCTGTCACTGTTATACTTAGTAAAAACAATCTTCTGACATTTGCTTCATGAAAACGTGACATAACATTGTTGCTTTTACCAGTTACCTGATCTAAGTTTATATGCTGCAGTAACGTGTCTTCTTTGTGTCTCTTGTCATGTAGTATTTTATTTGCAGATATTGTGGGCTTCACACAGCTGTCATCATCTTGCAGCGCACAGGAACTCGTGAAACTGCTTAATGAGCTCTTTGCTCGCTTTGACAAGTTGGCAGCAGTGAGTTTTAAATCCTTTTATTTGAGCTTAAATGTTTCACTTATGTATGTGTTTATATATACACTCACCGGCCACTTTATTAGGTACACCTGTCCAACTGCTCGTTAACACTTAATTTCTAATCAGCCAATCACATGGCGGCAACTCAGTGCATTTAGGCATGTACACATGGTCAAGACAATCTCCTGCAGTTCAAACCGAGCATCAGTATGGGGAAGAAAGGTGATTTGAGTGACTTTGAACGTGGCATGGTTGTTGGTGCCAGAATGGCTGGTCTGAGTATTTCAGAAACTGCTGATCTACTGGGATTTTCACGCACAACCATCTCTAGGGTTTACAGAGAATGGTCCGAAAAAGAAAAAATATCCAGTGAGCGGCAGTTCTGTGGGCGGAAATGCCTTGTTGATGCCAGAGGTCAGAGGAGAATGGCCAGACTGGTTGGAGCTGATAGAAAGGCAACAGTGACTCAAATAACCACTCGTTACAACCAAGGTAGGCAGAAGAGCATCTCTGAACGCACAGTACGTCCAACTTTGAGGCAGATGGGCTACAGCAGCAGAAGACCACGCCGGGTGCCACTCCTTTCAGCTAAGAACAGGAAACTGAGGCTACAATTTGCACAAGCTCATCGAAATTGGACAATAGAAGATTGGAAAAACGTTGCCTGGTCTGATGAGTCTCGATTTCTGCTGCGACATTCGGATGGTAGGGTCAGAATTTGGCGTCAACAACATGAAAGCATGGATCCATCCTGCCTTGTATCAACGGTTCAGGCTGGTGGTGGTGGTGTAATGGTGTGGGGAATATATTTTCTTGGCACTCTTTGGGCCCCTTGGTACCAATTGAGCATCGTTACAACGCCACAGCCTACCTGAGTATTGTTGCTGACCATGTCCATCCCTTTATGACCACAATGTACCCAACTTCTGATGGCTACTTTCAGCAGGATAATGCGCCATGTCATAAAGCTGGAATCATCTCGGACTGGTTTCTTGAACATGACAATGAGTTCACTGTACTCAAATGGCCTCCACAGTCACCAGATCTCAATCCAATAGAGCATCTTTGGGATGTGGTGGAACGGGAGCTTCGCATCATGGATGTGCAGCCGACAAATCTGTGCCAACTGTGTGATGCCATCATGTCAATATGGACCAAACTCTCTGAGGAATGCTTCCAGCACCTTGTTGAATCTATGCCACGAAGAATTGAGGCAGTTCTGAAGGCAAAAGGGGGTCCAACCTGTTACTAGCATGGTGTACCTAATAAAGTGGCCGGTGAGTGTATATGTGTGTGTGTGTGTTAGATTCTTCAACACTACCAGTCAAGTTTTAGAACACCCTGATTTTTCCAGATTTTAGTGCAGTTCAAGTCCTTCAAGCCCACTGATAGCTTGAAATTGTACAAAGGTAAATGTTGAACTGCCCGAGGTTGTAAAAGGTGAAGTTACCTCAAAGTGAAAAATAATGTGCGTTTCAAAATCAAACAAAACAAACATTTTCATGGACACAAAACTGGTTATTGATTTAAAGCTGTACTGCAGCGATGGAGGTTGATTAAGTCTTGAAAACTGGTGTTACAAATTCCTACAAGTGTTCCAACTTTGCTGGATTAAGCTGGATTCATACTAACACAAAGGTAAATGTGCTCCCATACGGCGGCGTACTGACGGAGCCAGTTTCTGTTCATACTACTCCGACCCTGTTGTAAAGAAATTCTCCTCCAGGACAGCAGGAGGCGTGTTCCTTACTTAGAGATCTCCCGGTGCTTTATGTGTGGTTCCAACCATGAGAGGAACAAATAAAAAGCAGGGGCTTTACGGCCACTGGCATCGCCACTGCTGCCCTTCAGACCTCTTTTAATGCCGACAAATTTGTCTTTAAGACTGTCAACACTCGCACTGTTTACAAAAGGGAAGTTACGCCGTGCCAGAAATGATGTTGGGTTGGTTGGCTGACCAATCACAGACGTGCGTCATCTGACACGGCTGTCAGAAAGTTAAGCTGGATTCATACTAACGCAGCTCCGACGTGCCAGACACGTACCGCCATGATACAACGTCGTATGGGCTCTCCAACTGCCTCGGGTGGTCGGTTGGAGTCACGCTCTAATTTCTAACTTTCCGACGGCCGCGTCGGATGACGCACGTCTGTGATTGGTCAGCCAAACAACCCAACATCATTTCTGGCACGACGTAGCTTCCCTTTAGTGTTGACAGACTTGAAGACAAATTTGTCTGCATTAAAAGAGGTTTGAAGGGCAGCAGTGGCGGTGATGATGATGAGTCCAGATGGACTCTGTTCCAGAGTGATGGAAGAAGGTCATGTGGTCCGATGTGTCCAGATGGACTCTGTTCCAGAGTGATGGAAGAAGGTCACGTGGTCTGATGAGTCCAGATGGACTCTGTTCCAGAGTGATGGAAGAAGGTCATGTGGTCCGATGAGTCCAGATGGACTCTGTCCCAGAGTGATGGAAGGTCATGTGGTCCGATGAGTCCAGACTGGCCCTGTTCCAGAGTGATGGAAGAAGGTCATGTGGTCCGATGAGTCCAGACGGGCCCTGTTCCAGAGTGATGGAAGAAGGTCACGTGGTCCGATGAGTCCAGATGGACTCTGTTCCAGAGTGATGGAAGGTCATGTGGTCCGATGAGTCCAGACTGACCCTGTTCCAGAGTGATGGAAGAAGGTCATGTGGTCCGATGAGTCCAGATGGACTCTGTTCCAGAGTGATGGAAGAAGGTCATGTGGTCCGATGAGTCCAGATGGACTCTGTTCCAGAGTGATGGAAGAAGGTCATGTGGTCCGATGAGTCCAGATGGACTCTGTTCCAGAGTGATGGAAGAAGGTCATGTGGTCCGATGAGTCCAGATGGACCCTGTTCCAGAGTGATGGAAGAAGGTCATGTGTTCTGATGAGTCCAGATGGATTCTGTTCCAGAGTGATGGAAGGTCATGTGGTCCGATGAGTCCAGACTGACCCTGTTCCAGAGTGATGGAAGAAGGTCATGTGGTCCGATGAGTCCAGACGGACTCTGTTCCAGAGTGATGGAAGAAGGTCATGTGGTCCGATGAGTCCAGATGAACTCTGTTCCAGAGTGATGGAAGAAGGTCATGTGGTCCGATGAGTCCAGATGGACTCTGTTCCAGAGTGATGGAAGAAGGTCATGTGGTCCGATGAGTCCAGAAGGTGTTCCAGAGTGATGGAAGGTCATGTGGTCCGATGAGTCCAGACGGACCCTGTTCCAGAGTGATGGAAGGTCATGTGGTCCGATGAGTCCAGATGGACTCTGTTCCAGAGTGATGGAAGAAGGTCATGTGGTCCGATGAGTCCAGATGGACCCTGTTCCAGAGTGATGGAAGAAGGTCATGTGGTCCGATGAGTCCAGACTGACCCTGTTCCAGAGTGATGGAAGGTCATGTGGTCCAATGAGTCCAGATGGACTCTGTTCCAGAGTGATGGAAGAAGGTCATGTGGTCCGATGAGTCCAGATGGACCCTGTTCCAGAGTGATGGAAGAAGGTCATGTGGTCCGATGAGTCCAGATGGACCCTGTTCCAGAGTGATGGAAGAAGGTCATGTGGTCCGATGAGTCCAGATGGACCCTGTTCCAGAGTGATGGAAGAAGGTTATGTGGTCTAATGAGTCCATCAAATTAGCATAATGAATATGAACAAGCTGCTGCTCGAAGCCTGCCGGAACCAGCCGAATTTTGATGCAGCCACATTGAAAGGTCTGTTAATCAGTGTTTCCTAATGTTTTTTAGATATAAATTGTTTCATATTACTGGTTAATACTTAAGAAATAACCAGAAAGTCATGAAATTTGTATGAAATGACCTCTTTAAGATCAATAAAAAGAAAAACCTAAAAAGCTGTCTCTCCTCTCACATGAGACTCTCATTCAAAATGAATGTAAATCATTAAACAGGAAGGAAACTCCTTAAAGCTAAAAACAAAATAATATTTTATTCATGGAATAGATCAAAAACAGCATCACTAAGTGTTTTTGTCCATTTCCTGTTTTTCCCATTTACATTTTAAGAAATATCACCAGCTCAGAATCAAGATTTTGGGAGACTGCTACTACTGCATCTGTGGGCTTCCTGACTACAGGGACGACCACGCTGCTTGCTCCATCATGATGGGTCTGGCCATGGTGGAAGCGATCTCGTGAGTACGAATGATGAACATTATCGGGGAGGGTTAGTGTTGGAGATTTTAAGGATTTACGATGTTAATAAAAGCTCACAGGTCATGCTGCAGGAGTAAGTGAACTGAAAGAGACCTGGCCTGAATCAACACTTTTGTGTTTGTCTTGGAAACCAGTTGGTTTACGACCTGTGACTGTTGTTCATCCAATTATGTGTTTGTTTACCACACTCTGACTTCATTATCTGACCCAGACTTGTTTCCCTTCCTTGCTTCCTCCAGATGGGAGGTGTCTTTGTGAATAAAAAGGCAATGCAGAGGTGAACACATCAGAATCGTCTCAACACCTTGGTTGGGCGTTCTCCTTTGCAAAGCTCATTGAAACCATACCTCTGTGTCTGACTGATGGTCTTTTTGATAGTTATTTAACTTAGGGGTATTAAAATATCCTGACAGTTAGTAACACAGTAACACAATTTTCTTTTTTCCTTTGTTAGACAAAAGCTATTTATAAAGGAGGAGATGTTTTTCATACCTTTGCTGACAGTTTCGACTGGATGCGCAGTTTGACAGCACTCACAGACCAGTCAGCTGAGCTCTGATCTACATCCTGACTGGAACTCCTCAAACACATTATTACTGTGGAAATGATCACATGACTGTTTTGTGACTGTCTTTACCAAAATGTTTGAGATGAAGGGTAGATTGGATATAGGTCCGTAATTACCTGGAGATCCTGGATCAAGATCAGGTTTAATTATAGCATTATAGATCTTTATGATATGAATTTACATTATTAGCTTGAAGTTCTTTTTAAAATATGCAGCTCTGAATTAAACCAAGGATCCTCCTCTGACTGATATCAAGGATCCTCCTCTGACTGATAGCAAGGATCCTTCGCTGACCGATACCAAGGATCCTCCTCTGGCTGATGACCTTCATGTTCAGATGAGAAACTTTATCTAATAAAGTTCATATTAACATTATCAGTAAGATCATCAGTCTGTGAGGATGTAAAATCTTTGCAGTTGTTCTGTTATATTTTAGAATGAAGATCAAGCTAATGGAACAGATTTTTTATATTTAGTTCCAGTAATTTCTGATAAACATCTGCAGTAATTATATTTCTATCATTATAAACTCAAAGGTTATTAAAAACAATCAGCGTTATGATGAAACACTGTCAGCTGCTCTGCATCATCAGTCAGATCAAGAAGATGATGATAGTGAGTTTGTTTGTTTATATTTTGATAAGAACACGTTGAATCTAAAAGATCATTAAACGTTATTTATATAATCACCGTCATCATCAACATAAATATAACGACTTCATCAGTGTTCAATAATAAATCTGATAAAAAGTCTGAACATTCAGACAGAAACTCAGAATAAGAGCCGAGTAGACGAGATACAACAGCTAATAAAATTAATGAGTGTTAGAATTAATTGCATCTCGAAATGTTTTACAAAGAACATTTCAAATAAGTGTGAAAAATTTTGCAACTTGTGACTTTTTGCTCAGTGTACCTGTTTTTGTGACTTTATCACAGGTATGTCAGAGAAAAAACCCAGACTGATGTGGACATGAGAGTTGGAGTGCACAGTGGCACAGTACTTGGTGGAGTTCTGGGTCAGAAGCGTTGGCAGTATGATGTTTGGTCCACAGATGTGACTGTGGCCAACAAAATGGAAGCTGGAGGTATTCCAGGGTAGGAACATGTTTTGCTGAAATACTGAAAAAAGGTGTTTAAAATCCAGTTCTAAACTGTCTTTTTGCAGTTTTTTGGTCTTGTTGTTTTTAAATGACTGCTACTACAGGATAAATATAATAATGTACTTTAAAAATATTAGTGAAAATCTGTTAAATATTGAGCCATTATAGTAGCACTGCAACAGAAGAATGTAAAGCCTGGTTCACATGGGAAGCGGAAGTGCCGTGAAGCGGTGTGCCCAGCTGCTTGCCTGTTCACACCAGATGCATATTTCTCTGTGCCAATCCACAAGCGTTTCTGCTCATGTGTTCATTTATGTGTGTTTGTGTAGTTGTGTGTTGTGTTTATTTTCATCTCTATAGTCTGTTTAGATACACAACTAATGAAGCATTTGTCAATTGCGGTATTTTATTTTGAAGAATTGCTTTTATTTTTAAAATTGACTGGATTGTCTCATGTGTCTTGGTGGGAGAGGGGGCTGCAAACCTACCGGTCATAGGAAAGAATGAACAACTCAACAGATTCAATAAAAGAATGGAAGATAGTCAGACCTCTCGTGGAACCATGTTGAGTCAGAAGGGCCCCAGCTGTAGGTCCCCAGTGGAAGGGTCACAGCTGAAGGGCCCCAGCATAAGGGCAGCAGACAAAGGGCCCCAACAGAAGGAGCGCAGCAGAAGGGCCACCAAGGAAGGGTCACAGCTTAAAGGCAGCAGAGAAAGGGCACCAACAAAAGGGCTGCAGAGGAAGGGCCCCAACAGAAGGACCCCAGCGGAAGGACCGTAGCTGTAGGTCCCCAGCTGAAGGGCCACAGCAGAAGGGCCAAAGAGAAAATTAATATAAACAGAAATGAATGTAATTGAAGAACCATTGTCTAATTTTGGGGGGATTAATAAAGTATGTTTGAACTAAATTAAATAGAATTACAGAAGCGCTAGAAGAGCTGTAACATAAATTTAAAGAACAGTAACAGAAATGTTGTGGTTGAGTCATAACAAGAGTTTAGTAACAGAAAAGCTGTAATAGAAGTTCTACCAGTTCTGAAACAGGATATTGTCTAATGGGAGCTTGTTTAACATTTGACCTCTTTTAATGTGTGGGACAGTCGTGTTCACATCTCACAGAGCACCATGGAGTGTCTTCATGGTGAGTTTGATGTGGAGCCTGGAAATGGAGGTGATCGCTGTGACTTCCTGAGGGAGAGAGGTATCGAGACCTTCCTGGTGGTTGTTCCAAAAGGACCTCTGGATAAGAATTTCATCAGTGGTGTGGTTAGTTAAACCTTTAAATCACTATTTAACTGTCAACATTGTTGCTATAAGGGCCAGTGGAGAAAAGGACAGTCATGTGATTGCGTCACATGTAGCTAAAGAGAGACAGATCAATCATGTTGTTTGGTCACTGGAAACGAGTGACTGTGGGTTTGTTAACACAACTCCTTATTAGGTAACTGGTATGGGTCACGGTGGGTTAAAAGAAACAGGTCACTGTGGGTTAAAGGGTCACTGTAGGTTAAAAGAAACAGGTCACTGTGGGTTAAAGGGTCACTGTGGGTTAAAGGGTCACTGTAGGTTAAAAGAAACAGGTCACTGTGGGTTAAAGGGTCACTGTGGGTTAAAGGGTCACTGTAGGTTAAAAGAAACAGGTCACTGTAGGTTAAAGGTTCACTGTAGGTTAAAGGGTCACTGTAGGTTAAAGGTTCACTGTGGGTTAAAGGGTCACTGTAGGTTAAAGGTTCACTGTGGGTTAAAGGGTCACTGTAGGTTAAAGGTTCACTGTGGGTTAAAGGTTCACTGTGGGTTAAAGGGTCACTGTAGGTTAAAGGTTCACTGTAGGTTAAAGGTTCACTGTGGGTTAAAGGTTCACTGTGGGTTAAAGGTTCACTGTGGGTTAAAGGTTCACTGTGGGTTAAAGGGTCACTGTAGGTTAAAGGTTCACTGTAGGTTAAAGGTTCACTGTGGGTTAAAGGGTCAGTGTGGGTTAAAGGGTCACTGTGGGTTAAAGGGTAAGTGTGGGTTAAAGGGTCACTGTAGGTTAAAGGGTCACTGTGGGTTAAAGGGTCACTGTGGGTTAAAGGGTCACTGTAGGTTTAAGGTT
>SSNP01000068.1:2263674-2355980 GCA_006937955.1 Pachypanchax playfairii
GGTTAAAGGGTCATTGTAGGTTAAAGGGTCACTGTGGGTTAAAAGAAATAGGTCACTGTAGGTTAAATGGTCACTGTAGGTTAAAGGGTCACTGTAGGTTAAAGGAAAAACAGGTCACTGTAGGTTAAAGGGTCACTGTAGGTTAAAGGAAAAACAGGTCACTGTAGGTTAAAGGGTCACTGTGGGTTAAAGGGTCATTGTAGGTTAAAGGGTCACTGTGGGTTAAAAGAAACAGGTCACTGTAGGTTAAAGGGTCACTGTGGGTTAAAGGGTCACTGTGGGTTAAAAGAAACAGGTCACTGTAGGTTAAAGGGTCACTGTGGGTTAAAAGAAATAGGTCACTGTAGGTTAAAGGGTCACTGTGGGTTAAAGGGTCACTGTGGGTTAAAGGGTCACTGTAGGTTAAAGGGTCACTGTGGGTTAAAGGATCACTGTAGGTTAAAGGGTCACTGTGGGTTAAAGGGTCACTGTGGGTTAAAGGGTTACTGTAGATTAAAAGAAATAGGTCACTGTAGGTTAAAGGGTCACTGTGGGTTAAAGGGTCACTGTAGGTTAAAGGGTCACTGTGGGTTAAAGGGTCACTGTAGGTTAAAGGGTCACTGTAGGTTAAAGGGTCACTGTGGGTTAAAGGGTCACTGTAGGTTAAAGGAAACAGGTCACTGTGGGTTAAAGGGTCACTGTGGGTTAAAGGAAACTGGTCACTGTGGGTTAAAGGGTCACTGTAGGTTAAAGGGTCACTGTGTGTTAAAGGGTCACTGTGGGTTAAAGGGTCACTGTAGGTTAAAGGAAACAGGTCACTGTGGGTTAAAGGGTCACTGTGGGTTAAAGGGTCAATGTGGGTTAAAGGTTCACTGTAGGTTAAAGGGTCACTGTAAGTTAAAGGGTCACTGTGGGTTAAAGGGTCACTGTAGGTTAAAGGGTCACTGTGGGTTAAAGGATCACTGTAGGTTAAAGGGTCACTGTAGGTTAAAGGAAAAAGGTCACTGTAGGTTAAAGGGTCACTGTGGGTTAAAGGGTCACTGTAGGTTAAAGGGTCACTGTGGGTTAAAGGGTCACTGTGGGTTAAAGGGTCACTGTGGGTTAAAAGAAACTGGTCACTGTGGGTTAAAGGGTCACTGTGGGTTAAAGGAAACGGGTCACTGTGGGTTAAAGGTTCACTGTAGGTTAAAGGGTCACTGTGGGTTAAAGGAAACAGGTCGCTGTGGGTTAAAGGGTCACTGTGGGTTAAAGGGTCACTGTGGGTTAAAGGGTCACTGTAGGTTAAAGGGTCACTGTGGGTTAAAGGGTCACTGTGGGTTAAAGGGTCACTGTGGGTTAAAGGAAACAGGTCACTGTGGGTTAAAGGGTCACTGTGGGTTAAAGGAAACTGGTCACTGTGGGTTAAAGGTTCACTGTAGGTTAAAGGGTCACTGTAGGTTAAAGGGTCACTGTGGGTTAAAGGGTCACTGTGGGTTAAAGGAAACCGGTCACTGTGGGTTAAAGGGTCACTGTGGGTTAAAGGGTCAATGTGGGTTAAAGGGTAACTGTAGGTTAAAGGGTCAGTGTGGGTTAAAGGGTCACTGTAGGTTAAAAGAAATAGGTCACTGTAGGTTAAAGGGTCACTGTGGGTTAAAAGAAACAGGTCACTGTGGGTTAAAGGGTCACTGTGGGTTAAAGGGTCACTGTAGGTTAAAGGGTCACTGTGGGTTAAAGGGTCACTGTGGGTTAAAGGGTCAATGTGGGTTAAAGGTTCACTGTAGGTTAAAGGGTCACTGTAGGTTAAAGGAAACAGGTCACTGTTGGTTAAAGGGTCACTGTGGGTTAAAGGAAACTGGTCACTGTGGGTTAAAGGGTCACTGTGGGTTAAAGGGTCACTGTGGGTTAAAGGGTCACTGTAGGTTAAAGGGTCACTGTGGGTTAAAGGGTCAATGTGGGTTAAAGGGTAACTGTGGGTTAAAGGGTCACTGTAGGTTAAAGGGTCAGTGTAGGTTAAAGGGTCACTGTGGGTTAAAAGAAATAGGTCACTGTAGGTTAAAGGGTCACTGTGGGTTAAAGGGTCACTGTGGGTTAAAGGGTCACTGTGGGTTAAAGGGTCACTGTAGGTTAAAGGGTCACTGTGGGTTAAAGGGTCACTGTGGGTTAAAGGGTCACTGTAGGTTAAAGGGTCACTGTGGGTTAAAGGGTCACTGTAGGTTAAAAGAAATAGGTCACTGTAGGTTAAAGGTTCACTGTGGGTTAAAGGGTCACTGTAGGTTAAAGGGTCACTGTGGGTTAAAGGGTCACTGTGGGTTAAAGGGTCAGTGTAGGTTAAAGGGTCACTGTGGGTTAAAAGAAACAGGTCACTGTGGGTTAAAGGGTCACTGTGGGTTAAAGGGTCATTGTAGGTTAAAGGGGCACTGTGGGTTAAAGGGTCACTGTAGGTTAAAAGAAACAGGTCACTGTAGGGTAAAGGGTCACTGTGGGTTAAAGGGTCACTGTAGGTTAAAGGGTCACTGTGGGTTAAAGGGTCACTGTGGGTTAAAAGTAATAGTTCACTGTAGGTTAAAGGTTCACTGTGGGTTAAAGGTTCACTGTGGGTTAAAGGATCACTGTAGGTTAAAGGTTCACTGTGGGTTAAAGGTTCACTGTGGGTTAAAGGTTCACTGTGGGTTAAAGGATCACTGTAGGTTAAAGGTTCACTGTGGGTTAAAGGGTCACTGTAGGTTAAAAGAAACAGGTCACTGTAGGTTAAAGGGTCACTGTAGGTTAAAGGTTCACTGTAGGTTAAAGGTTCACTGTGGGTTAAAGGATCACTGTAGGTTAAAGGTTCACTGTGGGTTAAAGGGTCACTGTAGGTTAAAGGTTCACTGTAGGTTAAAGGTTCACTGTGGGTTAAAGGGTCACTGTAGGTTAAAAGAAACAGGTCACTGTAGGTTAAAGGTTCACTGTAGGTTAAAGGTTCACTGTGGGTTAAAGGGTCACTGTAGGTTAAAGGGTCACTGTAGGTTCAAGGTTCACTGTGGGTTAAAAGGTCACTGTAGGTTAAAGGGTCACTGTGGGTTAAAGGGTCACTGTAGGTTAAAGGAAACAGGTCACTGTGGGTTAAAGGGTCACTGTGGGTTAAAGGAAACTGGTCACTGTAGGTTAAAGGGTCACTGTGGGTTAAAAGAAACAGGTCACTGTGGGTTAAAGGGTCACTGTGGGTTAAAGGGTCGCTGTAGGTTAAAGGGTCACTGTGGGTTAAAGGGTCACTGTGGGTTAAAGGAAACTGGTCACTGTGGGTTAAAGGGTCACTGTGGGTTAAAGGAAACTGGTCACTGTGGGTTAAAGGGTCACTGTAGGTTAAAGGGTCACTGTGGGTTAAAAGAAACAGGTCACTGTGGGTTAAAGGGTCACTGTGGGTTAAAGGGTCACTGTAGGTTAAAGGGTCACTGTGTGTTAAAGGGTCACTGTGGGTTAAAGGGTCACTGTAGGTTAAAGGAAACAGGTCACTGTGGGTTAAAGGGTCACTGTGGGTTAAAGGGTCAATGTGGGTTAAAGGTTAACTGTAGGTTAAAGGGTCACTGTAGGTTAAAGGAAACAGGTCACTGTGGGTTAAAGGGTCACTGTGGGTTAAAGGGTCAATGTGGGTTAAAGGTTCACTGTAGGTTAAAGGGTCACTGTAGGTTAAAGGAAACAGGTCACTGTGGGTTAAAGGGTCACTGTGGGTTAAAGGAAACTGGTCACTGTGGGTTAAAGGGTCACTGTGGGTTAAAGGGTCACTGTGGGTTAAAGGGTCACTGTAGGTTAAAGGGTCACTGTGGGTTAAAGGGTCACTGTGGGTTAAAGGGTCACTGTGGGTTAAAGGAAACTGGTCACTGTGGGTTAAAGGGTCACTGTGGGTTAAAGGAAACTGGTCACTGTGGGTTAAAGGGTCACTGTGGGTTAAAGGGTCACTGTGGGTTAAAGGGTCACTGTGGGTTAAAGGAAACTGGTCACTGTGGGTTAAAGGGTCACTGTGGGTTAAAGGAAACGGGTCACTGTGGGTTAAAGGGTCACTGTGGGTTAAAGGAAACTGGTCACTGTGGGTTAAAGGGTCACTGTGGGTTAAAGGGTCACTGTGGGTTAAAGGGTCACTGTAGG
This sequence comes from Pachypanchax playfairii, assembly GCA_006937955.1. Classification (NCBI taxonomy): domain Eukaryota; kingdom Metazoa; phylum Chordata; class Actinopteri; order Cyprinodontiformes; family Aplocheilidae; genus Pachypanchax; species Pachypanchax playfairii. The sequence continues at coordinate 2,267,755 of SSNP01000068.1, forward strand.
TTAAAGGGTCACTGTGTGTTAAAGGGTCACTGTGGGTTAAAGGGTCACTGTAGGTTAAAGGAAACAGGTCACTGTGGGTTAAAGGGTCACTGTGGGTTAAAGGGAACTGGTCACTGTGGGTTAAAGGGTCACTGTGGGTTAAAGGGTCACTGTAGGTTAAAGGGTCACTGTAGGTTAAAGGGTCACTGTGGGTTAAAGGGTCACTGTGGGTTAAAGGAAACAGGTCACTGTGGGTTAAAGGGTCACTGTGGGTTAAAGGAAACTGGTCACTGTGGGTTAAAGGTTCACTGTAGGTTAAAGGGTCACTGTAGGTTAAAGGGTCACTGTGGGTTAAAGGGTCACTGTAGGTTAAAGGAAACCGGTCACTGTGGGTTAAAGGGTCACTGTGGGTTAAAGGGTCACTGTGGGTTAAAGGGTCACTGTAGGTTAAAGGGTCACTGTGGGTTAAAGGAAACAGGTCACTGTGGGTTAAAGGGTCACTGTGGGTTAAAGGAAACTGGTCACTGTGGGTTAAAGGTTCACTGTAGGTTAAAGGGTCACTGTAGGTTAAAGGAAACAGGTCACTGTGGGTTAAAGGGTCACTGTGGGTTAAAGGGTCACTGTGGGTTAAAGGAAACTGGTCACTGTGGGTTAAAGGGTCACTGTGGGTTAAAGGAAACAGGTCACTGTGGGTTAAAGGGTCACTGTGGGTTAAAGGAAACTGGTCACTGTGGGTTAAAGGGTCACTGTGGGTTAAAGGGTCACTGTGGGTTAAAGGAAACAGGTCACTGTGGGTTAAAGGGTCACTGTGGGTTAAAGGGTCACTGTAGGTGAATTTCCGTATAACCACTTAAAAGTGGCCAATGTTACGTGACATGTGTATGTATTGTGTGTTCATTACATTCGCGTTTATGGACAAGTGAAACTCTCCTCTGATTCTCTCCGCTGCTCTGTATGAGCTGCTGCGTCACCTTTCCTCCTGATGCCAAGACTAAGCCAATGCTTGAGCTTACACTACAGCGTACTGCTCTGTGATTGGTTTGGTATTCAGCTGCTCATTCGTAATTGGCTGGAAGGGTGTGGGCGGGAACAGATAAAACTGACTCAGGAAGAGAGCCTGGAGGAGCGTCGCAGAAGCTAGCGGATTTTCGATATTTACATCTAACATGAAAAGAAAAGAAGCAACACTTTTTGACTGTTTTTATAAACCAGCTCCCGCTGAACAGAGACAGACTCAATAAAACCCGCCACCAGTTTGACGGCTCAAAACAAAGATAATGAGACTGACGTCAGCGTTACCCCTGGTAAGTACAAGTGGCTAGTTTACAAGGTTGTTAAAGCTAGCTCAAGCATGTCATCACACACGAGAATGAATGCAAGTTTACAGGGCTAATAAACATAAAATTTAACGTGAAAAAAAAACATGTTTTTGTTAGTGTGTTGTTCCGATAATCAGAATGGTGTGCTTTATTGTAAAACCCATTGTTTATTATTTAGATGTGAGCTCCTGGCCAGCCGTGTAGAGTGAGAGTCAGTCTAGGGAGTTCAGAAACAGACATCTTTGGTTAGGATGGAGGGACAGAAAGCTAGGTAAATACCAGCTGATGTTTGAAGGAAAAAAATGTGCATATGAAATTTAGTTTATAAAGAAAATCTGTGCTGGTTTGTGTTATAATGTGATATAATTTCTATAAAATTAAATTTGATCATTTGGAAGTAGTATTTTAAAGTTAGAGATTTTAAAAGTTGAGTAAAGTAAGTTATACTTTGCAGACATTTTACAGTATAACTTTTGTAACTCATGGGAGTCATTAAAATAATAGAAAAAATAAAGTTTGATCACTTCGTTTTCATGTTCGTTTGTAATGATGTAAAAATGTTTGCAGTTAATGATTGTAATTTTATAATGTATGTTGAGATTTAGTCAGATCAGTAGATGCTACTAATAATGCTGGTATTAGGAAAGTTTTAAAATTATACATTTCTGATCATTTTTATTGACTTGCGGGATGTGCTGTTTCCAGCACCACTAAGTCAACCAGCATCCTGACTGAGAAGAGGATCTCCATTTCTGAGGAGTGGGCGTCGTTCAAGATCCAGTCATCAGGTTCCAATGAGAACATAGAAACAGCACTGTCTTCACTCCGGAACAAGATTCAGCGGGATGAGAATTCCAGGGCTCATGAAATAACTTAGGAGCTTACACAAAAATGTGGACAGGATTTGCTTGGAAGTATGGTGAGGGCTGTATCACTACTACTACTACTACTACTACTACTGTCATTTAGCAGACGCTTTTATCCAAAGCGACTTACATTGAGAGAACATACAAGCAAGAATTCAAAGAGAAGGAAAAAAATATAAGGAGGCGGACTGTTTGGAGTCCACTTTAATTCCGACGCTGATACATCAAGTGTATCAAAAATATTTTTTTGTTTTTTTTGTATCAGACACTGTGCTGGCCGAGAGGGCTGCTGTGTTCAGGACAGCATATTATATTGCAAAGATGAATAGACCTTTTACTGATCACAACAATCTCATTGAACTTCGTGGTTACGAAAGCACCACTCTACTACACAGACAAGACGACAAGTGAAACCTAAGGAGCCAGAGAAAAAAACGCATTTGGAACATTTTAGAAATCTATAAATTCATCTGGTTCAATCTGTATTTGAACAATTAATACTTCTGTGTGTCTTAGTATTTGAACATGTTTTGATTATATGCTGTATCCATGTTTTCAATACAAATCCAGCAGCTCTGTGTGTTTTTTGTACATTTATGCAGTTCAAATACAAGCAGCTCAGAATTTTTACAAAGTTAAATATGCAAAAAAATAAAATTCTTGATGACATTGCATTAACCATTGTACTTTTTTTTCTAAGCACAGTATACCCACTACAAAATGTAGACTACACCACGGGGTTAAAGGGTCCCTGTGGGTTAAAGCAGTACTGAATAACTTTTAAAAGCTACAATTTTGAAACTTGTCTAAGTTGGTACTCACCAAAAAACATGTTCATCTTCATATCAGACACTCTGGACCCTCTGATGGCTTTACAATAGACTAAATCACTTCAGTAATTCAGGTCTCAACAGGAAGTGGTGTTCTGATAATTTATGCTGCCCTGATGAAAAATACCTCCATAGTACGAATTAACAACTTATTACATAACAAGATGTTATTAGAAGTTTATACAGTATTCTTGTTTATAGTGAGTGTGTCCTGTTAATTATTTAAACATATTTTTATGATCCTTCTCTGATATTTTCTATATAAAAGCCCTCTGGGTCCTTATCAGCCATTGTTGGGTCCTTCTCCTCTGGGTGTGTCCAAACATTTGCCTGTCGCTCTGACAATGTAAAGAAAGTAAATATAACATCATATTTAGTGTTTCTGTCCTGGGAGAATTTATTTGATATGTAAAATGTATTTATGGAAAAATATAGAAACAAAAATAAACAATGAATCTGTTTATTGAAGTCCAGACTGTAGAATGGCACATGTGCAGAAGGAATCAGTAGCACAGGTAGCATGTTTCAACAGAACACTGGTTCCATCAACGGCTGTCTGAGACACGGCCACAGAAAAGCTATTCAGTACTGCTTTAGAGGAAACAGGTCACTGCTAGTTGGTTTTAAGGTGTTGGAGGAAGTATCTCTAATAATGAATCGGTTTTCTCCTTTTTTCATATCAGAAGCTGTCTGTGAGCTCTTCCAATGGAAACTCTCCGTTGTTAATCAACACCACAGAGTGTAACGGCAGTGTGAATACAACCTGCACCACACCAGAGGATCCAGAAGAGCTGGACACTAGGGTAACTAGTTTCCTTCAAACATTTTTAAGCAGTTGGGCTGGGGAGAGATGGATAAAACTGAGTGTTTCCCTTCCTGGTTGAACAATAACTCTAGAATATAAGTTATATTTCAGGACAAATTAAGACTATATAACACCAAAGGTAAGATTTTATCATATGTGTTCATCACAGGTTCTTGAAAGCTGTAAAATAACAGAATACAGAACCTTTAAAGCAGTACTAAATAACTTAAAATGTTAAGCTATAGTTCTGAAACTTCTCTAAGTAGATACTCACTGAAAAACAAGTTCAGCTTCATATCAGACACTCTGGACCCTCCAATGGTCCTACAATAGACTGAATAACCTCACTGCAACGGGTCGCAGACGTGACGTGTTCTGGTGATTTATGCTGCCCTGATGAAAAATACCTCCATAGTACGAATTAACAACTTATTACATAATAAGATGTTATTAGAAGTTTATACAGTATTCTTGTTTATGGTGAGTGTTTCCTGTTAATTATTTAAACATATTTTTATGATCCTTCTCTGATATTTTCTATATAAAAGACCTCTGGGTCCTTATCAGCCATTGTTGGGTCCTTCTCCTCTGGGTGTGACCAAACATTTGCCTGTTGCTCTGACAATGTAAAAAAAGTAAAAATAACATCATATTTATTGTTCCTGTCTTGGAGAATTTATTTGATAGATAAAATGTATTTATGGAAAAATATAGAAACAAAAATAATCAATAAATCTGTTTATTGAAGTCAAGACTGTGGAACGGCCTATGTGTGTAGCACATCTTAACAGGTAGCATATTTCAACAGAACACTGGTTCCTGCAATGGCTGTCTAAGACACAGTTGTTTACGAAAGCGGAGAAGTTATTCAGTACTACTTTAACTGAACTCACTTTGGCAAAAATACTTACTTCTACTGGAATCAAATAGATATCCCATGAAACAGGAACTTATTTACAGTCTTGACTTGCACCAGACTTTTTTATCCTAGTGTAGTTCCACTCTTAAAGAGTCCCTTCCATTAAAACAGTTTTTCTGAGGTTTCTGTTGAATATTTTAGCTCCACAGGTGTTCTTACCTTCATAGTGGGTGAAAACAGGTCAACAACTTCTCTTTCAGTTTTAATCTCTCAAACTACGCAGGTGGCAATAACACCCAAGTTCTCCCGAATTTGAACGGCCTGTATCTGTTTCATCACAACTCCTTTGTTCATTAGTATTCATCAGCTCCTGCAGTTGAAACCACACCTAGCATGCTGCTAGCTAAAAGCTGTTAGCATAAGACGTAACAAACAGGAGGTAAAAACATCTGACGTTGCCACGTGCAGCGGTGCAGGAAACAGTATACCTTGCTCTCATAGGCTAGTTCGTTAGCTAATCAGAGTCCAGCAAAAATTTACATAATGAATATGAATGAGCTGCTGACAAAGCCTGATGGAAGGAGCCGGAACCACCCGAATCATATAGAGAGAGTGGCTGGGCTTTATTTACTCCGTTTGTGGATACACCCCATTCTTCAGATGCATTCTGAGTTTGAGGAGTTAAACCATTTGCTCCAGGAGCTACATATGGATGAAGTTTGCTTCCAGCGCTACTTCCGTCTGTCCCGCGACCTGTTTGAAGACTTCCTGCTTCATTCAGGCACGTCACTACAATGAGACGCTCTGATTGGTTGACATGCCGCTTCAAGAGCGTCAAAAGCGTCAAGCGTCAACGCCTGCAATGCTCAAAAAGCTTGAAAAGTTGATGCTCATAACGCTCACAAAGCGCCGCAGAGCCGTTGACGTCGGTCTGACGCACTCCACCATAGACTTTACATGTAAACTTGTAAAGTTTAGGGAGGGATCTCCTGTAGAGGGTTCTAGCTGTAGACAGGAAGGATCTCCTGTAGAGGGTTCTAGCTGTGGACAGGAAGGATCTCCTGTAGAGGGTTCTAGCTGTAGACAGGAAGGATCTCCTGTAGAGGGTTCTAGCTGTGGACAGGAAGGATCTCCTGTAGAGGGTTCTAGCTGTGGACGGGAAGGATCTCCTGTAGAGGGTTCTAGCTGAGGACAGGAAGGATCTCCTGTAGAGCGTTCTAGCTGTGGACAGTAAGGATCTCCTGTAGAGGGTTCTAGCTGTAGACAGGAAGGATCTCCTGTAGAGGGTTCTAGCTGTGGACGGGAAGGATCTCCTGTAGAGGGTTCTAGCTGTGGACGGGAAGGATCTCCTATAGAGGGTTCTAGCTGTGGACAGGAAGGATCTCCTGTAGAGGGTTCTAGCTGTGGACAGTAAGGATCTCCTGTAGAGGGTTCTAGCTGTAGACAGGAAGGATCTCCTGTAGAGGGTTCTAGCTGTGGACGGTAAGGATCTCCTGTAGAGGGTTCTAGCTGTAGACGGGAAGGATCTCCTGTAGAGGGTTCTAGCTGTGGACGGGAAGGATCTCCTGTAGAGGGTTCTAGCTGTGGACGGGAAGGATCTCCTATAGAGGGTTCTAGCTGTAGACAGGAAGGATCTCCTGTAGAGGGTTCTAGCTGTGGACAGGAAGGATCTCCTATAGAGGGTTCTAGCTGTAGACAGGAAGGATCTCCTGTAGAGGGTTCTATCTGTGGACAGGAAGGATCTCCTGTAGAGGGTTCTAGCTGTAGACAGGAAGGATCTCCTGTAGAGGGTTCAAGCTGTGGACGGGAAGGATCTCCTGTAGAGGTCTGTGTTGGATCTGTTGTTGAGTTACTGTGTTCTGAAGAGGATGATGAGGGTTTTCCATCATGTTCTTCATCCTCCTTTGGACAATCAACTCAAGAGACTCCAGTTCAGCTGACAGTGGGTTTGTTAAAGCAGGTGTATGATGACACTGAAAAGTGCTTCTTTACTTATTTACGTGGACCACCATGAGTCTCTCCAAGACTTTCATGATGTAGGATGTTCAGAGTAAGAGGCCAGTTTTTTGCTTTAAATCTCCTTGTTGCTTCTCATCTCGAGTTTAAAGGTGGTATATGAAACATTTTCATTAAAAGCAATATTTTTAACAAAATAATACCTACACAGGGTGTTTAGAGGGTTGTAGAATGAAAATACAGCATTTCCTTTAAAAATTATAATTTAAGTAAAATATTATAAAATATTCATTTTGATGGGCACAACGTTGGTATTTTGTTTACATCTACCAGCCAATAGCTGGCAGAGCAGCGGGCACCATTTTGGGTTGTCTAATACTGTAAATAATCCAGCACAGTGAGGCTGGTACTGTGGAGTCTGCAGGTCAAGCAGCTGGAAGCACAGGGGACATGTGGTGATTATATACCTTATTTACTTGCTATAGGTGATTCCTCTGGGGTTTCCCATGTGACGAGCAGGATCTGTGTGGAAACGTTTTTCATTAGCAGCTATTAGCAGGTAGCTAACACATAGCTACATGGTGAAGTGGAGGAGCTTCGGGCCACTTTTTGGACTGGAAGACACACCACGGAGGATTTTATTGCTTTTTATATTTTATTGGATAAGTGGGGCGTGCATGATGGTGTGTGAGGAGGAGAGAAGATCTTAAGAGGGACTGCAGGAAGTTTTGGAGCCGCGGTACAACTATGAGCTCTTTATCACGGACTGAATCGATGACTGAGCTTCAAACAGGTAGGAGCTGCTTTTATCAGAGTCAGTGTGTGATCAGCGGGCTGGAGAACATGATTAGTGAACTGAACTCATGATATTTTATTGTCCCGCTCCGATCAGAGCGGGTTTGGAGGAATATTGGTCGACCTGAGCATCGGAGCGCGCGTGGGGGTGTTAACGAGCACCCAGATGGCTGAAGGCTTTGTGCTGTGTTATTCTGTTCCAAGTTCCATATACCACCTTTAAGTTATTTTTGTACACTTTTCAATACATCCCTGTCCCCCTCCCTGAAAGCTCTTTTTTCTTGTTCAGCAGTTCTTTCAGGTCTCTGGTGATCCAGGGTTTGTTATTAGGAAAACACTTCACTGTTCTGGTGGAAATTATATTGTCCACTCAGAAGTTTAAATAGTCAGTCACACAATCAGTCAAAGCATTGACATCCTCTCCATGTGGCTCACAGAGTGCATCCCAGTCTGTAGCCTCAAAACATCCTAAACACGTTTCTTCAGCTTCCTGTGACCACCTCCTCACAGTAGTTTTGATCATAGGTTGCCTCTGGACAATGGGTTTGTATACTGAGCAGAGGAAAACAAGATTATGGTCTGACTTGCCAAGAGCAGGCCGTGCAAAGGACCTGTATGCATCCCTGATATTTGCATAGAACAAGTCCAGTGTTTTGTTTTTTCTGGTGGAGCAGCTGACAAACTGTTGAAATGTTGGCAGTGTAGAAGAGAGAGAGGCATGATTAAAGTCTCCAGATATTGCCACAGAAATGTAATGTATATCTTCTGTGTTTGTCATTTTTGTGACTGCAGGTGGTAAATCCATCATTTCCAAACCCTCGGAGAAGACTGCGGCTCCGGGATCTGGCTGAACGGGTGATTGATGCTCAGGAGAATGAACAGGAACTTAACAAGCTGCTAAACGAGGCTCTTCTTGAAAGAGAGACAGTTCAGGCGTAAGTGAACATTGTCCCTCTTTCAGACAAAAAGCAGCAAGAATCCATCTAAATTCATTAGAGAAACAAGAAGCGTTCAGTTTGATCCTCTGCCTATAGATGTGTGTCCTGTCCAACACAATACAGACAGCTGCTTAGGTTCTGAGCGCAGGTAATCACATACTCCATAGGAATTACACAGCATACATAGAAGAAGAACTTTAAACAAATTTATTAAGGTCTTCATTGCTGTCTAACTGTTAGAACTGTTCTTCAATTCAAGACAAGCTGGAGGTGAATCATCCTTAAATGTATATGATGTAGAAAATAATGGCTTTTATTTTCAACACCAGGTGACAATTGACTTTTCCACGAGCCCAGCCCCCTTAGTTACTGTTGCTATGCTCGTGAAATCATCCAGCAAAGGTAGACCTTATTGGAAGAAATCAGCAAGCTTTCAGTGGGATCGCGTTTAAATATCACAAAAATGGTAAATTTACGTTTGTGTGGGCTGCACACGTCCTAGTTAAACATCCAACAAACAGGAATAACTATGCTTTCAGTGACTGTTTCACAAGAAATGCGCTCGTGTGGGACTTTTCTTCAGACAGTGAACTTTTTTTGGAGAAATACCTCCGTGATATCCTCCAGATCAAGGCAAAAGGGGTTACAGTATGCAGTGGAAGGATATATTCAGAATAAGAAGATACGCAATGAAGGCGATACGACTGCTATCAAGGCTAATGCTAACACCGGCCAGTCTGAAGCTAAATCTCAGAGGTAGTTTCTACGTTCATAAAATGCTTCATAAAAGATAAAAACAATATTATTTAAAGTTGCTTGTTGGGGCGTTATATGTTTGACTTTATTGTAAACTGGCGAAAAATAAAATGGCAGACACTACAGCCAACACAACAGCAGCTAACATTAGCTCACATGTTAACTAATGTTAGCTAAAGCTAAAGGGCTCATTAAATTTAGTTTAGAGAGTAGGTTAATGTTCTGGCAATGATATCCATGGTAGTCATAACTTTGGTCCAATTTGTGTTCTTACCTCTAGTTAGTAGATCCAGATAACACGGTAAGTAGTTAGCTGTTAGCCTTATCTTGGAGCAGATATATTTATGCTTTGTAATATCCTCACACATTTAACTGAAGTGGGGGCCGTCCACACTGTTTTATCCATTGTAGGAACTGCTCACGTTGTGTTTATGGCTTTGGGAATGAAAAAAAAACAACTCCTCAAGGTAATCTATCAAGAGATCCAGTGTCCGATTTACAAATAACATGGGACTGTCCTGCTTGGTGTCAGTGTTTGGTACTCGCATAGTAACGATTGCTATGATGTGTGATTGGACAATAGCTGTTTTTGGGGAGGGGCCGGCGAAAGGTCAATAATGAGCCAAATCACAACCTCGTCACTTCCACTAACCACCACAGGGTGGCAGAAACAAGTATTATTCCTCATTTGGTCACACACAGCAGCAGTGTTTATGAGACTCGATGTACTTGAATGAGCCTTCAGCAGCAGATCAGGAGCTTGTCCAAAAACTGGTTTATACTCACACCGGACCATCAAAATAAAAAAAATAAAAAAATCATTAACTTTTGAAAATAAATATAAAACACATTGAATTTTGGCAAACAACATGTTGTTTAGTTCTCTAATTATGGTATTACTTTATTTTAAGAAGGCGTTATATTGAAAATTCTACATATGCCTTTAAGAAGTTTTGCATTCAGAAAGAGGTTAACAGGAAGCCACATTGATAACTGAAGAAGGATAATTGGTTCCGGATCAGCACTCCAGTTTGGATTACACCCCTTTTTCTGATTAATTACCTTTCAAGTGGAGATTTACATTTCTGAGGATTGAACATCAGTTCTTCAGAACAGTATCTGCTGTGGATCTTACTGGATTAATTTCACTCCTCTACCCAGATTTCTACCATGATTTGGGACTCAGCTGTGCTCAGCTCAGTTTATAGGGAAAGATAAGAGAATGATTTGATTAATTTGAATTTATTCTGTAGCTCTTAATGTCATGTCCAGTGCTCTGTGTCTGTGTTGTGGGTTTTCTGTGTCGGGTGAGTTCTCTTCTCAGAGATGTCATCTTCGTGGGGAGCAGAGCAGGCTGATTGATCACAGCTGGCGGAGATCAGGACTGATGAGGAGTGAGAGCTGTACTTAAGCTGCAGGCAGACTCTCAGTCAACGCCTGGTTGTTAACCTAAAATGGTAAACACACCTCACGCCAGTTTTTCCGAGTTTCCAGTGTTTTCCTTCCGAGTTTCTAAGTGTTTTTTCTTCCGAGTTTTCTCGTTGTTGTTTCCCAGTAACCCATCTTCTCTCCAGGACTACATCCAGAGCTCTCACTCCTCCGTCCTCCCGTGCAACCTTCCTCCGAGTTCCCGTGTTCCTGAGTCTCTCTGTGCCCCCCTGGATTATCTCTGTGTCTACTGTGGATTACCCCCTGTGTTTCACCTGATCCCACCTCACTCCTCCGTCCTCCCGTGCAACCTTCCTCCGAGTTCCCGTGTTCCTGAGTCTCTCTGTGCCCCCCTGGATTATCTCTGTGTCTACTGTGGATTACCCCCTGTGTTTCACCTGATCCCACCTCACTCCTCCGTCCTCCCGTGCAACCTTCCTCCGAGTTCCCGTGTTCCTGAGTCTCTCTGTGCCCCCCTGGATTATCTCTGTGTCTACTGTGGATTACCCCCTGTGTTTCACCTGATCCCACCTGCACTCCTCGTAACCTCCCGTGTCTCTCATCGTTACGCTCCCCGGACTTTCCTGATTCATCTCCGCCGTCAGCCTGCCAGCTCTCCAGCCGCTCATCCGACACACACACCTCCCGGACTCCATCTCCCTTCACAGACACACCACTGGACCTGCCTTCCCCTGTGTCATCAGCATCAGCCCTCCCGTGAGTGTTTCTCCTTCTGTGAACATTTCCTTCGTGTGTCCTCGTGCGTCATTTACTAACTGTTTCTCTCCTTCCCCGTCCCAGAGATCCCAGAGAATAATCATCGTTGTACATTTCTCACTGTTCACTTTGTAAATAAACCTTCACCTTTTTCACCTGAGCTTGTGTCTGCGTATGAGTCTGCAATTGGGTCAAACCTCTCCTAGCGAGAACGTGACAGAACAACCAGGCCAGCTCGACCCAGCAGACTCTACCGGCCAAGCTCAGTCTCTAGCGCCAGTATTCATACCCGTGATGGCTCCAGCAGGAGATCAGATCGACGTATTAGTGGAGAGGCTGGAGAGCCTCCTCGACTGTGTGGTGGTCAACTCCCCCGACCCGAGCAAGGCGCTCTCCGTGCTGGATGATATGATGGATCAGCTCCGAGCAGACCCCCATCTTCTGCAGATCCCCAGCATCTCCCAGTTTTACACGGACGCCGTAACAGCGAGGGGACGGCTGCTACTACGACTGTGGTCTCTGAGAGAGACACCACCAAGCCCTGCCTGCTCCTCTCTAGCGGTTCCACCCGCTCATCCCCGAGTTTCCGCGATTCCACCCGCTCTTCCCCGAGCTTCAGCGGTTCCGTCCGCTCACCCCTGTGCTTCGGAGGCCCCATCAGCATGTGCCGCTGCGCCAGCCCTGTGCTCGTCAGCATGCGCCGCTGCGCCAGCCCCGTGCTTGTCATCTGGCCCCGTTGAGTCGTGTACTCTGAGGTCTCAGCCCCGAAGCAGGCCCCGCCGCCGCAAACGTCGCGGAGGGGAATCGGCTTTGGGTTTCGCTCCTCTTCAGGCCACCGAGGAGGTCCAGGTGAACACCCCAGCGCTGGTTCCAGGGTCCGAGGACGTCACGGTCGGTGACGCGCCTCCAACGTCGGCCTCTGGGCTCGAGGACGTCACGGCCCGTGACGCTCCTTCTACAAGGGTTCCAGGGTACGAGGACGTCACGGTCGGTGACGCTCCTTCTACGCCGCCTCCAGGGTCCGAGGGCGTCACGGTCGGTGACGCGCCTCCATCGCCTGTTCCAGGGTCCGAGGGCGTCACGGTCGGTGACGCGCCTCCATCGCCTGTTCCAGGGNCTCACTCCTCCGTCCTCCCGTGCAACCTTCCTCCGAGTTCCCGTGTTCCTGAGTCTCTCTGTGCCCCCCTGGATTATCTCTGTGTCTACTGTGGATTACCCCCTGTGTTTCACCTGATCCCACCTCACTCCTCCGTCCTCCCGTGCAACCTTCCTCCGAGTTCCCGTGTTCCTGAGTCTCTCTGTGCCCCCCTGGATTATCTCTGTGTCTACTGTGGATTACCCCCTGTGTTTCACCTGATCCCACCTCACTCCTCCGTCCTCCCGTGCAACCTTCCTCCGAGTTCCCGTGTTCCTGAGTCTCTCTGTGCCCCCCTGGATTATCTCTGTGTCTACTGTGGATTACCCCCTGTGTTTCACCTGATCCCACCTGCACTCCTCGTAACCTCCCGTGTCTCTCATCGTTACGCTCCCCGGACTTTCCTGATTCATCTCCGCCGTCAGCCTGCCAGCTCTCCAGCCGCTCATCCGACACACACACCTCCCGGACTCCATCTCCCTTCACAGACACACCACTGGACCTGCCTTCCCCTGTGTCATCAGCATCAGCCCTCCCGTGAGTGTTTCTCCTTCTGTGAACATTTCCTTCGTGTGTCCTCGTGCGTCATTTACTAACTGTTTCTCTCCTTCCCCGTCCCAGAGATCCCAGAGAATAATCATCGTTGTACATTTCTCACTGTTCACTTTGTAAATAAACCTTCACCTTTTTCACCTGAGCTTGTGTCTGCGTATGAGTCTGCAATTGGGTCAAACCTCTCCTAGCGAGAACGTGACACTTTCGTATTTACAAGAAAAGGCCAACCATGACCCTACTTGAATAGCAGCTGGTATTCAAGAAGAGTCCTTTTCAACCTTCAACATCTCTTGAAGACTTTTCTCTTCAGAAGACACCTTTCTTTCTTTAATACACCTTACATGTTTCACTTATTCTTTTGTATTCGCTCCACATGCAGTGTCATCTAAAAGGAATCAGCACTAAATACAATGTCAGAGTGTCTTCTAGTATTGAGGCTTGAATGTTGTTTCTACCTTGTAAATCAGTTAGAATATAAAGATCTGCTAAATAAATAATGATAAAAATGAGACAGATAAAAATGTTGCTGTAAATGACCTTACAATGAAATATATGTAACATGCTTTGGTCAAAATTTTATGCAGCTTGTACCATGGCTTCATTATCCAAAATAAATGTACTCTTCAGTGGGGACATTTTTTAAAGAGCTCTGAATGGGAACTAACTATCAACATGAATAATAACCAGACTTCTGAACATGATGTGATAGTTGAAGCTAAAATAAGACAAGGGCCCCCACGTCTGCTGGTTGTAACATAAGTTTAAAGTTTTGATTTCTCCATGTAAATCAATGGGAAATGTTCCTGAACCCCCCCCCCAAAAAAACACCCTGCATACATTTGTTTAGGTCTTGCCTTCAGTTCATTAATGTAGTTCTGAGCTTGCTGTTTAATGCTTTATTATTTATTTGTATAATAATAATAATAATAATAATAATAATAATAGTTTAGTATTAGAAAAAGGAATAGAATCATGTGCATGGGCAGGAATTTCAGATTTACATACCTTGTGTGCAGACACTAACCTTGCGTTTCAAGATGGATTTTTGCAAGATTTTGAGTTTTCCAAACCCACAAAAATCCAGCTTGTACTGCTTCAACTAAACTGTCTGTCTCGGTCAAATAACATTCGGACCAATCATTGTGCTTTGGGGCGGGTGTTCAGGTATGATTGGCAGCAAGTGCCAGGCAGAGCAAAAACAAACATGGCTACGCTGGTGGATATACGCATAAAAGCGGGTATTGAATCTGTTTTAGGAGAACTAAAGATGATTTTTTTGGTTGAAAATGAGCAAAAGGTAAGAACTTTGTGCATTTCTTGATGGTAGCGATGTGTGTGCTTTACTCCGGACTGGATTTGCAAGAGCTTGATTTACTGTGATTGGCTAAAGACAAATCATGAAAGGCAGACACTTGCTGGTGCGTCCTCCAATCAGGTTAAAATATTATACCAGATGACCCTCCCTTTTTCAGACACTTTCAGATGGAGCAGTTCCAGATCATTGTGTAGACTCGACACGGGGCTACACAATGATCTGGCAGAGACTGGTTCCAAAAGTACAAATTTACAGCACCTATAAACAAAATAGAGTGGCTTCACATGTCTGTGGCTTACTTGTGATTCCTAGAGTCCCAGACAGCAGAATGGGAAACAGAGTTTTTGGAACCAGCTTTCAGTTTTTTTAAGGCAGACACCCTCTCTACACTTAAGATTTAAAATCTTTCATTGTTGATAAAGCTCATAGTTAGGATTAGTTTGTGTTGTTTTAACCTACCTCTTCAGCTATGCTGCTAACATTTAGACAGCTGGAGGACATTTCTGACCACATTTCATCATTCTGCTGTCTTTACTCCATTTAATTTCCTTGTATATATTTGAGAGAAATTTTTTCTCCATGAACTTGCACATTTCACCTTGGTTGACATAAAACCACTTCAGAACTTTTGGCTTCTGTCTATTTTCAAATCAGCTTGTAAATGTAGTAGCAAGAGTATCACATTTGACAACGAGCAGACAGAAAACAGTGTAGACCCAATCCAAATATAATTGTACCCCGAACCAGCCAACTTTGCTTGGGCAGCGTTTCAAACTCAGTGTTGCTTATGACAAAAAGAAGAGACTTTTTGGTTTCAAGATTCAGCATGTGGCTGTATTTTACTTTCATACTGGAAGAAACAAAGGTAGTAAATGAATAGTCTAGAGTAAATGTTTTTTCTTCTTCCTGTAGAATTTGATATGATATGAAGTTGATGGTGTCTAGGTTCAACTCAGGTTTAAAGCAGAACTAAGTAAGTTTTTTCACCTCAATAAATGTTTTCTAGAGTCCCTGTGGGGGTAAACAAGGACTTGGCGGGGTGATTCGTGGGTCCCTCCCCTCCCTCCGGGGTCTGTGTCCTGAAAGCAGCACTTGCAACTTTCAGTGGATCGGACCCGACTAATCTCGCGAGAACAAACCTGCTTTACGGCACTCACACTCACGTACATAAATACAAGCATGAAGCCCTTGCCGTTGTTAGCAACGCCACCCTTAGGAGCGCAAAGATGGCAGAACCAAAAAGAACGAAAAAACTTTTGGGTTTGTTTTTCTTTCTTCTTGCAAAAGCGTTCTCTGCGTGTTGTTGTTGGGGGGGCGGCAGCGGGGTGGAGGGGTGAGGGGGGGGTCTGCGGTGGCGGCGGGGGAACGTTACGACAGTGAGCTTTCACATGGCGCCAGTAGGGGGAGAGCGAGAGCAAAACTTACTTAGTTCTGCTTTAACATGATTGTGATGTTTGATTTTTGACGACATTTTACATCCTGTCTACCAGTCATTCTTGTTACTGTCAACTTCTAAAATATTATGTTTAGGGTTGGGTACCAACACTCGTAAAAAGGTATGGTACCAGTCCGAAATCTAACACAAATTTTGGTGCCCTATTTTGGTACCACAACATATACAGCTGTTGTTTAATTACACACAGCAGCACTGTTGCCAACTTAGCAAATTTGTCCCTATTGCTAATAACTTTTCAGACTCCCTTAGCGACTTTTTTCCAAAAAGTGACAAATCTAGCGATATATCTGACCTTCCTTAGAGACTTTATGTAGAGCTTTGTTGCTGATATTTGGCTGCTCAGACCTGCCAGACGCTCAGAAAGGGAATGATGTGCGCATGTGCACGCAGGTTGATCACGTGATATTGACTGAGCAGTCATAAACCTCTCTCAGTTTCTCACCCACTCACTAACAAAGTTGTTTTACCAATTAAATTCAAAAGTAAAAAGAAAATCTGCAGGTATTATAAAACCGATCTGTCTTTAATAAGCTAGACACAAACATTGTTCTCCACCTTCAAGTCTAAACCTCTTGTTTGAATACTGTAGAGAATCAGTCGACCTCAAAAAGCCTTTTTAGAGGCTAATTTACACACTTTTTGCTTTAAAAGCACAAAAAAGTGATGATGTCATTAATATTTAAATTAGCATGTGACGTTATTTGGCGACATCTAGCAACTTTCAGGGTAAACATCAGCTGCTTTCTGTCAGAGCCAGTGGGGAACACTGCCGAAGGCTCTTCACCAGTATTACTAATGTTAGACATCGATATGAGTGGCCGCATGTTGAAAATAGAGAAAGTGGCTGACAGAGTTAACAGCTGGAATGAAGGCTCAGCCAAAGTGAGCCCTCTGGTGGATGGATATACTTTGAAGAAGTCAGTCAACATCTATGAAAGGAAACACTAAAAACCTAAACACATTAAATTAAAATGATCAAATATTGTTTTCTGTAATGTATTTATTTTTTTAACCACAATGCATTTCAAAGTGTGAATTTCCCCAGAAGGATTCATTTTAATTATTTGCTGCTAATTTACATTATAAGCTTCTCACGCTTTTATTTTGGTACTTATGGTTATTCTCACTATTAATTTTCATATAAGCTAAATATTTAGTTTCCCAGGTTGAACATTTACATTTAAATTTTTACATTTAGATTCAAAAATTTAATATGTTTTTAAGTTGATAAATTTTGTAATAAATATTCTAAAAATCACTTTTAAAAATTCACACCAGTTTTTTAGACAATGTTTTCAGCTAAACGTGACAAAAACTTGATGTTTTTTCAGAGTTTGCTGCTTTACAAACAGCACTCCATAGTGTTTATCATGCACTTAACATTTGTTTTTATGCTGGTCGTGTTTTATTTTTGCTGTATTAATCTGCAACACGTTGGAGGCTTGTTTATGAAAGAAATGCCCACATTGAGCCAATCTGTGGTGCAAAAAAGGTTGGGGACGCTTGGTATAAGGGAACCACATGGCTGAAGAGAGAAATGGTTTCCATTTTTAGACAAAGGAAACAGGATGAGAATTAATGTGTCATCCTCTTCTGGATTGTGTCCTAAACTCTGACTCATTTGTAGATAATTAAAAGATCTTGGAAAGGGAAAAATTGGGGTTTGTTGGATCTGCCAGGCCAGACAGAACATCAGAGGAGATTTTACAAGCTTAAGACATGAAGAAAGAATTATTCACCCATCTTCAACTAGGCTGGATTCACGGTGATGGACCATATCCAGAACTTCTCGTGTAACTTAGCTTGCCTTGCTAACCCGTGGAGATTCACTTCCTGAGAAGGAAAGATTACCTATGGATGATAAGCAAGAAAAGATGAATTTACCAATATGAATGACAAAATTTGAACCTAAAATTGAGACTCAAAGGACCCATTTACAGAAGTGTCTTTGTAAGGAGGGAAGGGGTTCGTTTTGCAACAGTTCCCCAACTAGGAAGGTTTGGATAAACTGGTTCTCTACTTTTCTGTAACTCATTTTATAACTAACTTGTGGCATGATACAATGATACTCACATCTGTGACATCATTTTTCACCATTACTTCCTGTGTTTCTCTCTCTAAGCATACGGACCATTTACCTCTCCAAGTTCTGTTCTGCACCACCCACCTAATGCCTCCCATCCTGTCAGCCTGACTGCTAAAACGAACAGACCTATCTCCAGGGAGTCTGCTGATGTCATCACATCAACCTCCTGTGCTGATTCACTTCCACCTTTCTCCTCCATCTGAAGTGATACGATAATTCTTGTTTTGTCAACTTTTAACTTACCTGATGCTGATCTATCCTCTTCTCATCCCAGCTGGTTTCATGATGAATACCAGGCTTGGTCCAGTGATGATTAGAGAACTGCTACTCTGTTCACTGAAAAAATAAACCTTTTTAAACACCACCTCAGACTTTGTTTTACCTTTGAGTCCAGTACAAAACCCACAAATTACAAGTAGAACATATTAGATTCTAAGGCAGGAAGTCCAAGTAATAGATCACAGATCCTAAACTTGGAGTTAACGATGCAAATTATGAATCCAAATGATCTTTCATTCAGAGCCAGATACAAAAATATCCACATACGTTCCACAATCCAGACAAGCAAGTTTTGTCTGGAAATTCTTAACCACTTGCAAAGCCGATAGGGTAGGATGGTGTGGGTCCATGCCTCCTTTTGGTAGCTTGCTCCTTCTGCTTCCGAAAACAGTTCCTCACAAGTAGATCTAAGTGAAAAGAGTCAAAAGAGCAATATGTTTTCAGTGAGCTGAGCTAAATGATTCAGATCTCAGAAAATTTCCAACATAAGTTGAAACAGGCATCCAGTCAGAATCTGAACATAATCCAAAAACTAAAACCATGACTCATGTAAAATATAACTCAGGTAAAATATCATGCTTGAATGCTAAGGCTTCAAGAGATGACTGAATGAACTTTGGAAACAGATGAGCTACAAGTTGAAACAGCTGCAAGCATTCAGATAAACCTCACAGGTTCAAACCATGTTCCAGCTTTCTAAAGAAAAAAATCTCAATTAGTCATTGATTGTCTCGAAAGCACTTGCATTTAAAATCCATCAGTTGGACAAAATTTGAAGCAACTACAACATTATCAATTTTATAATTCCTAAAGAGGTCCTTCCATTAAAAACAGTTTTTCTGAGGTTTCTGTTGAATATTTTAGCTCTACAGGTGTTCTTACCTTCATAGTGGGTGTGAAAACAGGTCAACAACTTCTCTTTCAGTTTTAATCTCTCAAACTACGCAGGTGGTGATAAAACCCGAGTTCTCCCGAGTCCGAACAGCCTGTATCTGTTTCGTTAAAACTCTTTTGCACGTTAGTCTTCATCAGCTCCAGCAGTTGAAACCACGCCTAGCATGCTGCTGGATAAAAGCTGTTAGCATAAGACGTATCAAACAGGAAAAGAGTACGTCTGTTGTTACCATGTGCAGTGAGACAGGAAACAGTATACCTTGCTCTCATAGGCTAGTTTGTTAGCCAATCAGAGTTCAGCAAATTCAAATAATGAATATTAATGAGTTACAGCCCGAAGCCTGACGAAGTCAGCCGAATCTACATGCAGACAGATTGAAAAGTCTGATAAAGCAGTACTGAATAACTTTTCTGCAGTCGTGTCTCTAACATCCATTGCTGGAACCGGTGTTCTGTAGAAATATGTTAGCCGTTGAGATGTACTACACACGTGCCGTTCTACAGTCTTGACTTCAATAAACAGATTTATTGTTTATTTTTGTTTCTATATTTTTCCATAAATACATTTTACCTATCAAATACATTCTCTCAGGACAGAAACACTAAATATGATGTTATTTTTACTTTCTTTGCATTGTCAGAGTGACAGGCAAATGTTTGGACACACCCAGAGGAGAAGGACCCAACAATGGCCGATAAGGACCCAGAGGGCTTTTATACAGAAAATATTTGGGAAGGATCATAAAAATATGCTTAAATAATTAACAGGACACACTCACCATAAACAAGAATACTGTATAAACTTCTAATAACATCTCATTATGAAATAAGGAGTCATTTAGTACTATGGCAGCATAAATCACCAGAACACCACTTCCTGCTGAGACTCGAATTAGTCTATTGTAAATCCATCGGAGGGTCGAGAGTGTCTGACATGAAGCTGAACATGTTTTTTGGTGAATATCTACTTAGAAAAGTTTCAAAATTGTAGCTTAAAGCTTTAAAATTTAATCAGTGTTTCCTAACGTTGTTTAGATATAAAATGTTTCATATTACAGATTAATGAAATTTGCATGAAATGGCCTCTTTAAAAAATAATTGAAGCAATTACCCGAGTATAATTATAATTTTGAAGCACAAGTTTTCTCATAGTAACAATGACATAAACAGAAAAGGTCCAATTCTCAAACTGTGCACTGATCTACAGCTGCATTTACACTATCAGTCAAAAATTTGGACTCTTTCTCTTTCAATTGAAAAAGAAATGTGCCCAGAAAAGTAACATTACTGTCAATGGGTGACATGGAAGTAAATTAGCCACCCCGTGAATATGCACCTGCACTAAACGTTTAAGTCAGTCTAAATACAGACTTTGTCGTGTCTTTTCAAGGTCTCCTTCACAGGATGTATAAAGTATTAAACAAGCTGTTTGGTGGTCGGAGTAACCATCAGGCATGAGCGCTCACATCTCATAGGATGCAGAAGACATCTGATATTAGCTGGGTGCTCACCACCTGCAGGCGGTTCACCCTTTAACTCTTCATTTGTTGTTAAGTTCCATCCTGTAGGACAAAGTGGCAGAGAAAAGAGAGAGTATGAAGTCTGTGCAGGACAGTGTTTGTGTGCTTGTGTGTGGGTGTGAGACGAACAGAGAAAAGGGGCTGAGGGGCGCAATAGACTGGGACAACATTATCTTCTTAGTGTCACCTGGTAATTGTGTCTCATTCTGTCCAATCTACCTGTCCATTCCACTTAGTGACTTTCTGTCCACACACACATGCATATACACACCAACAGGCTCAACATGCAGCTGCACAAACACACACACACCTACACACCATGCCCTAGACCTATACAACTACTTTGTGGCTTACTGCTCTGAGGTCGAGTAACTCCAATTAGTCTGCACTGGCTCTTGCTCACAGCGCCCCTCCTCCCTCTTCCCTTACATCGCCCAACTCTGCTGTCAGAGCTAATCGAGCCACTACCACCTCCCACTGCTACAGACAGGCCTTGTCGCTACTGCTCGGCAAAGGTCAGAGACTGGCAATTAACGCTACCCACTGTGGTGAGTTGGGGGGGTGGAGAAGGGGACAGGGGCTGCTCTGTACTAACCTCTCATCATGTTAACCAACAAGATTAGCTGTGGGCAGCCGTGCATCAATGTGCATGTTATGAGCAGCACTGTCACATGCTGGGAAATGATAAAGTTACAAGAGAAACTGTTTACAAGGACACACTCCTCTGGTCAGAGGTCAGGAGAACACACACCTACACACAAACAAGTAACTTGACAAAATGCACTTATTTCTTGTTCTTTCCATGCAAACGGAGCAGAGCAGACCTTGTCTCATTTGCCTAACAGCCAGTCTGCCACTGTCCTTGTGCTCCTCACCTCTTGCCCAACCCCCCCCCTTCCTTTCGCTTCCACTTTCTTTCACTCTCCCTCTCCATCCCTTTAGCTCTCCTGCACTTCCAGCAAGACTAATCTGTGCCATCGGCCCCTCCTCTGCCATCCGTCAGAGCCCTCACATTGTTTTGACATCTAGTTAATTCTGGCCCAGATGATTTATCAAACTCTTATTACGGCCTGCTGAAAGCCTCATTTATTGTTCTGATGTATGGTAATGATAGCCCCGCGCCACTGCCTGCCCTGAATCTTAACCAACACACTTTTGTCCTCTCTTCTCATCTCTTCCCTTCACTCCAGATTCATCTTTCATCTGAGTGCACATCTCTTCTGGGTTGTTTTGTTCTCCTCAGTGGCTTTTCTTCATTGTTGCTGTGGTGCTAAATGCTCCCTTTTTTGTGCCTCTTTGTGTTTTTTCTGTCTTTAGCTATTGCTTGCACTACTGATCCACTCCATCAATGCCTCTTTTAATTCCCTGGTGATACTGAGAAGTCGGTCACCTACTGTTCCATCTCATTCTACCTATCTTTCCTATTTTGAAATGAAAAGCCTTGATGAGGGTTGAGATGATTTTGGAATGCAGCCAGAAACTAAATATCACTGTCTCGGGCCGTTTCCCAACCTGATATGGATGCTCAGCATGAGTTAATATGCATTCATCAGACTCTATAGTAACAGAAAAAGAAGTATACAGACGTTTCACTCCTGCAGCAGATCATCGAGTATCAGCGATCTAGAATTACCCCTGTGGCCCGGACACAAAAACAAAACACTACTGCTGAATAATTCAGACTGAGGCAGGATCTTAGGAGCATTAGCTAACAATGGTGTGCAATAAAAGCTGGTGCGAAATCAATAGAGTGAGACTATACCTATTGTCCATAAAGCAGGATTTATTTCTTACTTGTCTGCTGTCATTTAAGGTGAAAGCTCACTATCTGCTGTGCTCTTGGTTGATGTTTTTCTGAAGGATATCTGGAACGTATCTGGAATATTATTCAATTTCCACAGACAATCCTGTGTTTGTTGGTTGTTTCATTGCTTTTTTTCAGTCAGGTTGTTTAATGTTGATGCCTTTGAATCAGCAACCTGAAGAGAAACTCAAAAAATAAAAAGAAATTAAGTCATTTTTTTCTGTAATGGACTTTTTTTCTTTTACTATGGGTGATTTTTCAATTTATTTAATTAGAATATGGAAATAATTACATGTATTTATTTAAAGAGGCAATTTCATACACATTTCAGGATTTTGTGGTTATTTCTTAAGTATTAACCTGTAATATTAAACATTTTATATCTAAAAAACATCAGGAAACACTGATTAACAGACCTTTCAATCTGTCTGTGTTAAAATTCGGGTGGTTCCGGGTCCTTCCGTCAGGCTTCGTCAGCAGCTCGTTCATATTCATTGTTAGAAATTACTGGACTCTGATTGGCTAACAAACTAGCCTATGAGAGCAAAGAATGCTGTTTCCTGCCCCACTGTGCATGGTAACATCAGACGTCGTGTCTTCCTGTTTGCTACGTTATGCTACAGCTTTTAGCCAGCAGCATGCTAGGAGTAGTTTCAACTGCGGGAACTGCCGAATACTAACGAACAAAGGACTTGTGATAAAACAGATACAGGCCGTTCGGACTCGGGAGAACTCGGGTGTTATCACCACCTGCGTAGTTTGAGAGATAAAAACTGAAAGAGAAGTTATTGACCTGTTTTCACGCCCACTATGAAGGTAAGAACACCTGTGGAGCTAAAATATTCATCAGAAACCTCAGAACAACTGTTTTTAATGGAAGGGCCTCTTTAAACAAATGATCTGAAGGCACTGAAATGTACAGAGCCCTTTAGGAGGCAAAAAGCAAGATACTTTCTCATGCACACTAGTTAGTATCCCGTGTGTACCACTTAGTATCTTGTGTGCACCAGTTAGTAAAATATCTGGTGAGCATGAAACAGTATCTTGTGTGCACAAGATACTAACTGGTGCACACGAGAAACCAACTTTCTGTGTTTTTTTTCCAACCATGTCCCCTAATGGGCTCCATAGTCATGTCTTTATTTGATTTTATTTGTTTGTTTTTAGCCATAACTTCTTCAGAACTACAACATTTATGTAAAAAAGTATTTTTTTATCTAAAACAGTCTTTTTGTATACTTTTATGTGTGGATTAATGCACATTTTGCATTAAAATGATTTCTTACAGCTATGGACAAGTGAGCATGGATTTGATAGTGTTTATTGAAATTGAACAGTTTGCTGGAGTGTTCTTGATTTTGTTGTAAAACAACGGATGTGTATGACTTGAAGGTTGAAACTTTCGGAGGCTTTAGAGAAAAGATGCAGTATTACTGTGGCGTCTCAAAGAGCCGTCATGTCATTGGTTATGTGATAATACATCAGAGAAATGAGTCATGAGTCACTCAGAAGGCACATGGTACATATTTAACTGTGTTTGGGAACTTCTGTGAAGCTGATGTTTTGTTTTATATGTATTTGCTCATGATTAGAGATGTTAGAATGACATGTGATTTATAAATACTGTCAATAGTATAATATGTTCAATACTTTAACGGGCCTCCTTTACATATTCACACCACTTTTCCTGCCCCATGCACTGACACCCAAGGGACTTTAAATAGTTTATACGCTTGTAATATTACTTGAAAGTCTCTAAGCATCTCATTCAAACGAGGCTAATGAAGAGTGAAGGCAGGCAGTGTACTACTGCCCACACCAACTCAAAACACATGTGGCCTCAGTGGCCAGAGCACATGAGTTTGTGCATGGGGGTATACAAGTATGCATCAGTCTTGACCGTAGTTCTGCAGGAATTTGTACTGTCTGTCTGTCTGTCTGTCTGTCTGTCTGTCTGTCTGTCTGTCTGTCTGTCTGTCTGTCTGTCTGTCTGTCTGTCTGTCTGTCTGTCTGTCTGTCTGTCGGTTTGTTCATCAGGAAGTTTGGAACCATTGTGACGTTATTGGATCTTGATAAATGGAGGAGAGGAACTAACAAGGAAATTGAGACTGTATCGACACACAGGTAGGTACGCTAGCAATTCACAATGCACATCTTGAAATCACACACAGACACAAACACACACATACACACTGTTGTTTCTTTCCCCTCTTCTTCTCATTTCTCTTCTCTCTATTGCAGCTGAAGGACAAGTAGTGAGTGAGGTCAGGCATTAGTGGTGTTATCTGATGTCTGTGTGTGCATATGCGTGTGTGCGCATGCATGTCTGCGTGTGTGTGCGTGTACTGATCAGACCATCCATCAGCCAGCTGTCTGCCAGAGCTCTCCATTAGGCCTTGGACCTGAGTGATGGTCGTGCTGGTCCTCCACTCACAACACCACATGCCCCCCCCATAAATGCTCATGCACCAGATGAATAGTACCCATGCTATGCTTCATGTGCCTCTCCAAGTCTGTCTGAACACACTGACACACACACAGATCAGAAACACACTCAGCAATGTCTTCACTGAAACATAGGAACTGTCTGTTGAACTGTGGTTAGATGTTAGATGTGACTGCACTTTCCTGGTGGCTTCATTAAAGAATATATATACTGCCATTAGTCAGCTGGGGGGGGGGTTGGTGGTCACTTTTAGCATCTGTGTCTGTACTGGTCTAACTCACAGGATTCCTTTTTCTTTTCACAGATAAGTTAAGCCTCCCTTTTTATCTTTTTGCTACTTAATCTAATTAAAAAGAGACCTGGTCTTTTACCTCTCAAACAATGTCACTTGCAGAAAACTTTATAAACATCGTTTTCTTTGATTTCCTTTTAATCTACCAGTTTCTGAGTTTCCCTCTTCTTCCATCTTTCCCTCACCTTCCCGTCCTCCTTCACCTCCGCCTGAGCTACCCCTCATTTCTCCTCTCTTCAGCTCCTTATTGCTCTATCAATCAATCTGGCAGAAGATCGATCTCAGCTCTGTGGCTGCTTTTCTTTCCTCCCTCCTCTGCCCTTCTCCTCTCACTTTCAAGCTCATCACCTGTTCTGCAGAAGCATCCTTTTAGTGGGCTTTTGACTGCTTCCATCTCAGTTTTACGACTTGCTTTTTTCAGCTGTTATCAAAAGAGTAAACAGCCTCTTGTGCTTAATTTCCCATCAGCCTTGTTTCCCCCTATATTCTATATAATTTATTTTTCAATCAATTAAGTTGAGCATGAAGGATTACATAAGAATCTACCAGAAGACATTTCCTTCAAACTGTTTTTGAAATTAAAAGTAATTAATTTAATGAATAAAATCAAACAATCTCAAATGTATTGGCTTTATCACAACTAGCTTGTGCATGAATGGATTAAAAAGCGGAATAAAAAGCCATCATCATCATCATTGGAGCCCTGGTACCTTGATTCCCTGCAACTGCAGGGAAAAAAAGACTTTATGGTCCTCCTTCAAAACTATGAAGAATATGGTTGTGATATATTATTCATAATGTAAAAAATATATAGGTGAAAAAGTGGTGGACTAAATACATACAACACATACTCTGAGTGCTAACAGATTGAGTGAGATCTTGAGATACTGCATAAGATCATGCTTAATATTATTTAAGATTTGACCAAAATTGCTATAACTCCATAATTACTCAACATAAAATGATCTTAGTTTAAAACTGTGGCTTAAAAAGTTAATGAGCAATGTGATATACACTCACCTAAAGGATTATTAGGAACAACATACTAATACGGTGTTTGACCCCCTTTCGCCTTCAGAACTGTTTAATTCTACGTGGCATTGATTCAACAAGGTGCTGAAAGCATTCTTTAGAAATGTTGGCCCATATTGATAGGATAGCATCTTGCAGTTGATGGAGATTTGTGGGATGCACATCCAGGGCACGAAGCTCCCGTTCCACCACATCCCAAAGATGCTCCATCGGGTTGAGATCTGGTGACTGTGGGGGCCATTGTAGTACAGTGAACTCATTGTCATGTTCAAGAAACCAATTTGAAATGATTCGAGCTTTATGACATGGTGCATTATCCTGCTGAAAGTAGCCATCAGAGGATGGGTACATGGTGGTCATGAAGGGATGGACATGGTCAGAAACAATGCTCAGGTAGCCCGTGACATTTAAACTATGCCCAATTGGCACTAAGGGGCCTAAATTGTGCCAAGAAAACATTCCCCACACCATTACACCACCACCACCAGCCTGCACAGTGGTAACAAGGCATGATGGATCCATGTTATAATTCTGTTTACGCCAAATTCTGACTCTACCATTTGAATGTCTCAACAGAAATCGAGACTCATCAGAGCAAGCAACATTTTCACAGTCTTCAACTGTCCAAATTTGGTGAGCTCGTGCAAATTGTAGCCTCTTTTTCCTATTTGTAGTGGAGATAAGTGGTACCCGGTGGGGTCTTCTGCTGTTGTAGCCCATCCACTTCAAGGTTATGTGTGTTGTGGCTTCACAAATGCTTTGCTGCATTCCTCGGTTGTAATTAGTGGTTATTTCAGTCAAAGTTGCTCTTCTATCAGCTTGAATCAGTCGGCCCATTCTCCTCTGACCTCTAGCATCAACAAGGCATTTTCACCCACAGGACTGCAGCATACTGGATGTTGTTCCCTTTTCACATCATTCTTTGTAAACCCTAGAAATGGTTGTGTGTGAAAATCCCAGTAACTGAGCAGATTGTGAAATACTCAGACGTCTGGCACCAACAACCATGACACACTCAAAATTGCTTAAATCACCTTTCTTTCCCATTCTGACATTCAGTTTGGAGTTCGGGGGATTGTCTTGACCAGGACCACACCCCTAAATGCATTCAAGCAACTGCCATGTGATTGGTTGATTAGATAATTGCATTAAGGAGAAATTGAACAGCTGTTCCTAAAAATCCTTTAGGTGAGTGTATATTTCTGATATTAAGTTATACACAGGTGGACTATATTCACTAATTAATGACTTCTGAAGACAATAGTGTTCACTGGATTTTAGTCATGGGTATCAAAGTACAGGAGACTGAATATTAGTCAAGTCAAACTTTACTCATGTACAGTGATCCCTCACCACTTTGCGGATTTTTCAAAAATATTCATCCAAAAATAAAAAATTTAAAATACTGTGCTTTCGGCTGTTCGTTTACCTCCCCACACTTCCTCTGCGGTCTGTTGATAATCCAGCGTCTCTATCTGAAGACGTCACCTTCATCGCACTGCACAGTCAACCAACACAACACTAGAGTCATAACTGCACGAGGAAGCACAGTCACGAGAAGTGGAGCGATCAGCTGTTAATAGACGCGTCTTTCTCCGCTCCAGTCCACAAGAGCTTCTGCTCCTCTGTTTATTCAGAGCTATTTTTTCACCATGGATAAGTAAATAACATCGTTAAATAATTGAAGAGAGCTTGTTTTAATTACTACCGCTACATCGTTCATCTTGAATTGACAACTCCCTCTCTCTCTCTCTCTCTCTCTCTCACTCTTTCGGGGAAAGAGTCCCACATCAACGTAGTCAGCACACACTGCTGCGCTGTGTGTGTGTTGTGTTTATTTTCATCTCTAGATACACAAATATGATCGCATTTGTCAATTGTGGTATTTTCTTTGAAGAACTTCTGGTCCAATGACTGGTACAGGTACAAGCAGGTAGGGCCTGGCTCACTATTGGGTCTTAGGGTTCTTTGAAAAGATGATACAGTGATCCCTCACTCATAATGGTTAATTGGTTCCAGACCCCCGCAATAGGGGAAAATCCGCGAAGTAGGGTTACACCAAAAAACACAGAGACAATCCAGTCAATTTTGAAAATAAAAGTGGTGTTCTCTTGCTTCCTTCTTTTTTTGGACAGATGTTTCATATCCATTCTGAGTCCTGTAACTGTCCAGGCAGGATCAGTGCCGCTTGTTTTAAAATTAGTCACAGAAAACAAAAAAAAAACGAGTTAGCATAGCTACATCCAGCTAGCTTCAAGAGAAGCCTCTCACAGACTGCTTTCCTTTCTCATTTACAAGCTGTCTGATAGTGAATAATTTCGCGGTATTTAACGTGCTTTTGGGCGCTAGAAAAATCGCCCTTCGGGGAGTTATTTTCTCTGCGTTTATTGGCTAAATTAAGTTCTTCCTTTTGGAAATGCAGATCTGCTATTGGCTAATTCGATCGAAGAGCCCGCCTTCCGAGGGCGATTTCTCCAGCGCCCCAGAGCTGAACTAGACATATGAGAAGTGAAGGAGCAGGAGGAAGTCCTAGTTTACAAAGTAATTTCTGTCTTTCAGAAATCATTTATACAATCTTCTCAGTGTATAAATATACATATAAGTGTTTTTAAACTCTAAATACATGTAATTATTATATAAAAAAATATTTTTTTCTTATTTGTTGGCACATTATGTTTTGGTACAGAGGGTGGTGCCCTAGCGCCCTCTATTGGCCAGCCGCCACTGG
This sequence comes from Pachypanchax playfairii, assembly GCA_006937955.1. Lineage (NCBI taxonomy): Eukaryota > Metazoa > Chordata > Actinopteri > Cyprinodontiformes > Aplocheilidae > Pachypanchax > Pachypanchax playfairii. Next base: position 2,296,545 of record SSNP01000068.1, read on the forward strand.
TTGGTCCTCATAAACTTTTCAACCCAGTCCATTGTATTGACGAGGAATCTTATGTTCCCCATTGTGGTCTATGGAAGAGATGGTTTAACCTTCCTCTTTCTTCCTCTTCACTTTGCCTATAGCTCTACATCCAAAATGTCCTCTTTGTAACTCATCAGGGATTTGGGTCTTGATTTGGGTAGTCTTTGACCCTTCGAAACGTCTGTCAGCTTCTCTCTCTTGTAAACAACTCTTTTGTTGGTTAAGTATCATAACAGGTGTCAAAGTAGCAGCAAAAATCCTTCAACAAGCTGCATTTTAACAGCCCCAATGTGAAAATAAAATCCACATGTTCAGTTAATTGAGTATTTTATGAGGCCCCAGTGTCTTGAGGCCTAAATGCCTACCTTTGCCTAATTGTGACTTTTACTCTGGTGCGTTCAAATGTTTGCATTGCTTAGCATAATTAAGTTGGTGTTTCCCTGTGTAAATGTTCTTTGAGGTTAATTTACAATCAGCCAACCAAATCAACCATGATCTGTACTGATAAAAAAAGAGATTGGAGAAAGAATTGATAAGACACTAAATGAAGTGATTGGCAGAATCAGTAAAGATCAAAGAATGATTAACATTTTTACTGATTGTGTTTTTCTAGAAAGTAGATGTTGGTGTTTAGGGGGACAGAATTTATCTGAATTGAATGATGCACAGAGATGCTGCTAGCTAAGGTTACGGTTCTCTCCATTATCCATCATTTTGACATAACAATATACAGTACATGGTACAAACTGAGTACCGGCTACTGTTGTGTAGGCACTCAAAGGACTGTGGCACCACTAGTACTAATGCTAATCATTCAGAACAAGATCATTTCTTTATCTCTTTCAGAGTTTTTTAAAATGTTATTTGACTTTATAGTTCATATTTTGGGGAGGAATTTTGTATTACTGCTATTATATGATCCAATTTTTTTTTATTAGACTGCATTCTCACAATTTTTGTGGCAATTTAGTTTCATGCTGTATATTACAAAATAAATACTAAAATGTCTGTTTTATCACAAAATCATTGCAGATTAGATAGATGGAATTTAAAGGGACATAAGGCAAGATTTGTGAAAAACTACACATGCATTTCCAGTTTATTCAATGCTAATGGGTCATGAAGCATTAAAAACCCAAAATAACGAGGCCATCCGCATATATGTCTGTTGCCTTGGAAACGCTGTGTGCCACATAATGCGCTGCAGTTCGACGTCCGAATTTCCCGCGCAGTTGTAGGGATGTGACGTAAATTGACGCTGCATGCGCGTTGCCGACAGCTCTTGAACAGGAAGAACATGGCCGCCGTGGACTTGGATTCAAACACTGAAGGTATACTTATGGATGTTTCTGCAGCCAGCAAACGACCTGCATCCACTCTCACCCCCCAAAAAAGTGGCACCACGAAGAAAAAAAAGACTTTATCAGCGGCATCTCGTGAGTCTAAAAAAAAATATGACCGAAGCCGGGCAGGCACCCGCATAAATATTGGATATACGTTCGGTTCATGGAGGGAACTTCAGCTGCATTTGGGAGTGAAAACGGATGCTGACATGGCTCATTTCCTTGTGACCAGGTGAGAAAACATTATAGGTCGTGTTTAGAGCCTGATACAGTATGAAAATGATGAGATCAAATCAAATAACAGAGTGGAGAGACCTGACGTGAAGTATGTTAGCCTCCCCGGTGCAGTGCTGTGAAGACGAACAGTCTGTAAAGTGTCTGTGCGCGCTCCCGTGCCGGCTTGGCTGGTGGCTGCAGTTAGCCACAGCGCCTGTCGCGGCAGCACTGAGTCAGATTTTGTAAAGCTGCCTTAGGTTCCTTTAAATGTCTTTTATTGCTGTGTTCATGGAGAAAGTGCAGTAATAATAAAATATAAAATTCCCTTTGTCTGTCGATTAAGTCCATTGTCCTCAGGTTCCTTAAAGAGGCCCTTCCATTAAACGGTTTTTCTGAGGTTTCTGTTGAATATTTTAGCTCCAAAGGTGTTCTTACCTTCATAGTGGGTGTGAAAACAGGTCAACAACTTCTCTTTCAGTTTTAATCGCTCAAACTACGCAGGTGGTGATAACAACCGACTTCTCCCAAGTTCGAACAGCTTGTATTTGTTTCGTCACAACTCCTTTGCTCGTTAGTATTCGTCAGCTCCCGCAGTTGAAACCACACCTAGCATGCTGCTGGCTAAAAGCTGTAGCATAAGACATAACAAACCGGAAGAGAGAACATCTGCTGTTGCCATGTGCAGTGGGGCAGGAAACAGTATACCTTGCTCTCATAGGCTAGTTTGTTAGCCAATCAGAGTCCAGCAAATTCGCATAATGACTATTAATGACTTGCTGCCCGAAGCCTGACAAATCTTGACATAGATGGATTGAAAGGTCTGTTAAAAAAATGTTTCCTGACGTTTTTTAGATCTAAAATGTTTCATATCACAGGTAAATACTTAAGAAATAACCACAACGTCATGAAATTTTTATGAAATGGCCTCTTTAGAAAGCAGCTTACACGGCCCTTCAGAAGACGTCCTTACACTTGATTCATTTTAAAAAATGCATTTGAAAAAAAGGCGTGTCTAATTGCAGAGCAGGACTTTGATTGATATGTCGAGTTTACACAAGCAGTCAGCAGTACAGAGAGAGTCCTAAACCGAGCATGCTGAGAAAATAACATGCAGAAATCATATTCACACAATCAGAGCCACTGCAGTAAAACTGAAGTCTTTGCCCCAATTTTAATGATTCTTTTAATGACATTAGTTAGTCCCTTTGTTGTAGTTTTCAGAGTAGTTTATCGATTGATTGTTGTTAGCCAGTGGGCTAAAGCTAATGCCGTGTTGCAGAGAGGTGTCAGAGTAGATGCCTGAATAAAAATACCAGATCATGGTGAGAATATAACGTGTATAAACACAATCACAACCAATGCAGGGAAGTCTTTGCCCTGATTTAATTATTCTTCTTACTGATATTAGTTATTCTCTTTGTTGTAGTTTTCAACCAACTCTAAATCCCTGTTTGCAGCTCTTTGGTGAGAAGCTGGAGACAACGGGTGGGCGGGGGCGAGTGTGTCTGAGAGATGGTTTTATACTCCAGGAGGCGTGTCTTAGAGACGATGCTGGTGACGTGGACATGAGATCTAACGTGGACATGTACAGCTTTCAGCCAATCACAAATTTAAAATGCAATAGCCATTTTTCAACCCCAAGAGGGCAGCACTGAGACGTTTTTAGACCAAAAAGTGTCAAATTTAACAAGTTTACAGGAAAATGTCAAAAAATGCCCAGAAACTGAAAGATTGCATTGGTAAAGACCCTCTAATACAGTTTATAAGCAGAAAAAAGCTGTTTTGAGGGTGAGTTACTCTTTACGTTTAAGCTTAAGAAGTATCCAGGAATATGTATTTCATGTATACATAAAGGATTAGGATCTCTCCTTTAGTTCTTCTCCACATACTTCTCTTCCTCTTCCCCTCTGTTTCCCCTTTCAGCTGTTCAAATATTGTCTTTCTATTTATACTGAGCTTGGGGAAATATTTATCTTTTGCCACTGAAGCAGGGCAGATATGAATGGGCATCATCTCAGCTTGTCAAATTAGCTGCTGCTCACTGCCTGCTAATATCGTTGTAATTGGGATGGCTGGGGGTGCATCCTGCATGGCTGTTTTTTTTACATGGATGCCATGTGTTGCTGGCCATCTCAGTGGGTCAGGATGTTACTCAGCTCTCACTCAGGGTGCTTCAATCTACAAAACATTTAAATGGCACCTCTGTCCTGGTGATTTATTTATAACAGCATCAACCACTAAAAACTTGCAAAAATATATATAGCTAACATGCTGAATATACATTTCATTTTTGTGTTGCTGTTGTTTCATTTATTTATTTGGTTGTTTGTTTATTTGAAATACAAAAACTATACTTTGCAATTTTTTTTTAGAAAATGCTTATAAATTAAAAAGGGTCCCAAATTGATCATAAACACAACACATCTCTGAACTAGAGACTACTCTGAGATGCTGTTCACAAAGTTGCTCTATTAATTTTATCAATTGAGCCTTTTGCTAAAAAAATTGTGATAGGGGCCCTGACTGGGTACTTTTTGAAAACAGGTTTCGGAAGGAAAAAAAGTCATACAATGTCTTTGTTGCATTTGTGTAGCCTGCCACAATGTTAAAAATGAATGAAGTGATGACCCTCTAACTATAACATAGACATTGAAGAACAAATGATTTGTGAGCGCCAACATTGGCCACTTTAATCACATATTGCCCAGAGAACTGCAGTGTTCTCTATAGTCTTCTAGATCATTCTACAATTAAAGGCTTTCAAATGGCACCGAATGCAGCTGCCTGCCGACTGACTGGAGAAACGGGAAATGACCATTTAACTCATGTTCTTGTTTGAGCTCTTAAACACAAACATTGCTTGTTTTCATACATTTAAAGGGCTTTGCGCCTTCTTACCTGTCTGAAGTCTTTCAGCCCTGCTGCCCCACTAGAGCACTAGGGACAGCAAGTCAGTTGCTTCTTGATGTTGGAGATAAGCCTAAATCTCATGGAGGGAAAACATTCTCTGTGGTTGAGCCTTCACTGTGGAACAGCAGACCTTACTAGGTTAGAGCTACAGTCTTTAGAACTTTTTAAGACACTATTGAAAACCTATACTTTTACTTTGGCATTTTAACCACAGTTTGGCTAGTTACAGTATCTTGACCAATCTTTTTAGTTTGTAGCCTTGAAATCATTTTCTTTACCCGGTTGTTGTTGTTGTTCATGGTCGCAAGGAGCGGGTGTCTATCTCCAGCAGGGTCACATGGAAACAAACAACCATTCACACATACACACTCACACCTGGTTCTGTGATGGACTAGCGACCTTTCCAGGGTGTCCCCTGCCTCTCGCCCAGTGACCGCTGGAGATAGACACCAGCTCCCTGCAGGTTCAGAAAATAGATGGATCGATGGACACACACCTTGGGCCAATTTAGAGTTACTATTTAATATAACATGCATGAGTCCCCCGAGAAATCCCATGCACGCAAAGGGAGAACATGCAAACAGAAAGGTTCTGGCTGGTTTTGAACCCAGGACCTTCTCACTACATGCAGCCTTGTAGTCTTAGTGTGGTGTTTTTAATTTTTTGACGTTTTTTTTACACTTGATTATTTTAATTGCAGCAGCTTTGCTATGGTTGTTCCTAACTTGGGTTGGCAACCCATGCAGGGTGTACCCTAGAAGTGTGCATCTCTACCTGCCTCACGATTCGATCCGATTCCGATTATCTGCCTAAAGATTCGATTTAATTCTGCAATACATCACGATTCTTCGCACTCAATTTTTCAATAACTTACTACAAGCAGTCGGATATTGTTTTGAATTCTTTTTTATTACAGTATACCTGACAAAACATAAATCTTTCCACTGAAGTGAACGACCATTTTTAAAGTGTGCTGCCTATTACTTAAATAAAAAAAATGTATGTATAAAAAATAAAATTTTCAGTACAGCAGCTATAAGACAGGATTCTACATCTCACATGTAGTATACCAAAACAAATAGCATAGGCTTAGCCTGTCTATTTAAAAGTGCAAATATTCAAATAAAACAATTCCTTGTTTTTCATTCAAAGTGTGCTGGATAAAATATTTTTAGCAGCTGAAAGACAAGGACACTTGAGAACCTGGATTGAGTGGGAATCACGATTATGTCACATGCTGCAACGATGCAGAATCGTGCACGGCCGAATCGCAATGCATCTTAGAATCGATCATTTTTCCCACCTCTAGTGTACCCACACATTGAAAGTAACAACAATGTTTTCTTTTTGTTTTCTGTTAGAATAAAACTGAACAGAAGGGAAACTTGCTAAACCCAGAGGTCTGTAAAGAAGAAAAAGTTGTCAGGAAGTTTAAAATTATGACTAGTAGAAGGTGTTATGATCCATTTATCAACAATACTTGTCTTACAATCTTGAAATATTGTTTTGCCAAACACAAAAATTAAAAATGGTAATTGTTTCCAATTAAATTAAATTATATAAATCTCAAAATAAGCCTTTAATGTCTCCAGAAATGTTACCGACATAAAACTATTGTGGTTGTAAGTTTATTATAATGAAAAACTAAATGTTTTTCCAGGTGTGTGACACCATCCTGCTGCACATTGAGGAGTGTTTTGTCTTCAGCATCCCGTCAGTGTGACCTGCTGCATGGAGAACTGTTTCTACAGCACAGTGGGAGGTTTCCTGAGACACACTGGACACAACTGTGGAGGTTCATCCAGTACTGGACAATTAAAATGATCAAACGTATTTGATGTTTATATTGTGTTAAATATGACTTAAAATACAATATTTAATGTTAATGCACAAAATTTACCCGTTTGGCTGACTAGATTAACCTGTTCTGGTAAATATTTTTTTGTTTTATGATTTAATAAAGTCTTTGTTAAATATTTAACTGAAGTTGAAAATGTTTTTTATATAGGGGCTACGTTAACTCGTCTTTATAAATTTTTTATTGACCGTCACTTAATTGGATTTATGCAGCCCCACCCAAAAAAATATTTCACCAGCCACCACTGGGACCAACATTTGCAATAGTTTGAAGTCCACTGGATTGTGGCCAATCTGTCTATTGTCTTATTAGGTCCTACTGAGAATTTGATTTTTGTGATCACTTAAAAATGTTGTGAAACTAAATAATAAGTTAAAGGAGCAACAAGCGATTTTTCACCGCTAGGTGTGCTGTTGAGTACAGGATTGAGACCAAAACAAAGTCTGTCATGATTGACGTTCAGATGTGAAAAAATGTTTTGGATAATTCAACACAACCACAGTCATTCAGCTTGGCTGAAAGCCACAACGACGTGCCGCCACTTTTCCTCTCTCATGACACGGCGGCTAAATGTTAGATATAGCTAGCGAATACATAGATAGCGAAACGGGTTCGTTATCTATTGGCTATTATATTTACATATATACACAGTACATTATCTATGAATGAGAAGGTGTGTCCAAACTTTTGGTCTGTACTGTATATATACTATAACTTGGAAAAATTATCAGTCAACACAATATAAATTTTGGGCTTCACGGTGGCACAGTAGGTAGCGCAGCAAGAAGGTCCTGGGTTCGAATCCTGGCTGGGGCCTTTCTGCATTGAGTTTGCATGTTCTCCCTGTGCATGTGTGGATTTACTCTGGGGACTCCGGTTTCCAAAAACATTTAAGAAGTTAATTGGTCACTCTAAATTGTCCCTAAGTGTGAGTGTGTCTATGTGTGGCCCTGTGATGGACTGGTGTCCCCAGCCTCTCCTGTGGAACCAGCCTCCTCTTTTTATCTGTGAGGCAGACACCTTGTGTAGCTTTAATAGAATTAAAACTTTCCTTTTTACACAATCCTATAGTCATGGTTAGCTTGGGTTCTCCTGATCCATCCCTTTAGTTATGCTGCTATAGGTTTAGACTGCTGGAGGACATAATGTCCACATGTCTTCACTCTGCTGTCTCTTTTTACTCTCCATGTTTGTATTGATTGTTATTGCTGCCATTAACTGTTTCTCTGTTTATCTTTCTATAGACATGACGACTGGCCAAAATCCATCTGTGTTTGTCTCTTTCCTGTCAGCTCAGACTCCAGTCAGCTCAAGCAGAAGGCCGCCCATCCTGAGCCGGGTTCTGCTAGAGGTTTCTTCCTGTTAAAAGGGAGTTGTTCTTTTCCACTGTCGCCAATCGTGCTTGCTTAGGATGGAGTGTTGAATGAATGATTCAACCCGGTCGGCTGGTTCCTTAGATGTTTTATTTTCACAAACTGACTTGATATTTCTGTAAAGTGCATTGAAAAGACTTTAGTCATGAACTGGTGGTTTATAAATAAACATGAACTGAATTGAATTGAAGATAAGCTTGTCTTACTGACCCATTTAAATCTTTTACTTTAGACTGATAACTTTTATTTTCAGTATAGATTTGCTTCCCAATTATTTTTGGATTTGAAAATCACTCATATGTTGTCCATAATTATGTTTATCTATTTGAGGTGTCCTTGTAGGAGTTTTACTGTGTCTCTGGTTGTATGTGATTTATGGTATTTTCTTGATTTTTCTGAAATAAAATGTACCACTGCTTAAATTAGAGTTTTCCCTATTATATCTAAACAATCAATCAAAATTATGTAAAATAGAATTAGTTGTCTTTGAAAAAGAATAATGGAGGTTGTAAATATTGTGTTTCTCCTCAGCACAATTTTTCTTACACAGTATAAATTTCAGTACTATATTAGTATGTACTACATTAGGTATTTTCCAGTCAAAAGGTTATTTGCTTTAGATTTTAATCTCAAACCTTTAGCTCTTGTAAATTTGTACTAACATGAAACTACCACTTGAAGTGATTGCACCTTCCACACTAACAGAAATCCAGACTGATTCATCACGGCTCCAGTTTAGTTGAAAATAAACATTTAATTCGCCTAATTTGTCGGTTTCACAGATGAGTTGGTTCATTCCTGTGCAGCCCACCCTGACTTGATGCCTGGCAGTCTGTGCAACCAATGCAGCCAAAATCCAGGTCCAAACCAAGGGCCCCCACTGGCCCCCGCAATGGAAAGCAGATGGCTGTTCCTCTGACGGCAGACGGCTGCAGTCAACAGTCCAGGAGAGGAAACTTCTCTTTCACTCTCATCCATCATTGGGACAGGCAGTTGGATGGAGGGGAGTGTGGAGGAAAGACAGAGTAACGCCTGACACCCAGCGTCTGGCCTCTTTCAAACGCCTTTGCATGGAACATTTATGGCTCGCACTCACATGTAAAAAAAAAAACACATATAGATCGGTATGAAGAGGGATTCCTGCTCACACCCATGCGTATCCCCCACATTCACAGACCAGCAAATATGTTCTGGCTCATGTTGTCGTTACTTGTCTTTCATTAGTGGTATTATTTCTTTTAGCATTTGTTCTGATTTGAAAGGTTGCTCCTGGCTGACCTTCCATCCTGACGGAGAGTCAGAGAGGTGTGTTCACTGTTTCTGGTCCTCGCTCAGATTTATCCATGTTTCCTCTTGTGAGGTACTACAAGATTATGTGTTTGGAGAAAAAGTGAAAGTAGAAGTCGAGGTAGAAAGAATGAAAAAAAGAGAGCATAATGAGTAATGTACCTGACAGCTGTGGATCATTAATCACTGTCAGACCAGAAAGGAAAGGAGGGTGGACAAAGAAGAGGAGGTGGGGGTGGCATATGACATAGCAACACACACACCCATGCTCTTTCTTCTACCCATTCCCAGGTTCACACACTATTTCACCGACCTCCTGCATCCCTGTCACTCTTAATTCACTTAAATTATTCCATACAACAGGCTAGTCTTCCCAAAATTCTACAACAGGACTGAATGACTAGTGATAAAATGAATAGAAATGGTCAAGAGACTACACTCACACTTATGTGCACACCGGAGGCCTGTCATGTTTGTGTGTTGCTCAGACTAATAGGGGCTGCTAAAGGTTTGACTTTGCGCTGCATGCCACCATTGCACAGCAAGGATGGCTATTCACAGCCTGTCAAGCCGCCCTGCAGCATGAGGCACCGACAAAGAGCTGCAGAATGTGGGGTTCTCACAAAGAGATGAAGGCGACATAGTGACTTCAAAATCTCAAACATGCAGGCGAGCATGAAAAGACAGACACACACAAACCCTTCCACTCTCATCCCACCCTCCTTCCTTCATGTGATGGGACAGCAGCTGGCCTGTTGGATTGTCAGTCACACTGATGAATCTACTCAGTTGTGTCCAAATACTGTCCTCCCACCTGACTGTGTCTTTCTCTCCATTTCTCCTTTGAATTAAATCAAAGGACTTCACAGGAATCCAATGTTTTTACTCCAGTTACATTATAATAACACAGATTTGAATGAAAAGTCAACAAATCTTCTCATCTTGAATTGATGATTGAACACACAGGCTGAAAGTTACACTCACCAACTATTAAAGAGTTATTGCACATTTTCAATAGTAGCTGTGTTGATTCTTTTTGAAATTCAGTTCAGTGAACTGACCCAATGTCTGTGTGGACTTGAACCTGAGAGCACAGTGAGGAGGCTGCATGGCAGATAAGAGTCATGTTTATGGATAATGGAGAAAGGTGGGACTGAGCTGTGGGGTAAATGCTTAGCAAATGCAAGTAAACAGTGCAAAGAATAAAACATGATTACAGGATTGTGGGAGTGAGAAACGCAACACAAAACATGCCCCCAAAAAACCCACAAGAGAAATACACGGCAAAATCATTAAACAAGTATGACAATTAAAATACAGGCGTGATCAAGGTGAGTAGAAATGACATGAGCTGATCAGATACATGAGTGCTGCACCGGGAACAATCATCTGTTAGCTTAAACCCTCTACTATAGAGGATTTGGACATGATGTCAGTAATCATGTGATTTTGTTGAATACGCCATCTTGGTAGGCAACTTTGGTAGGCAGTGCATTCATCTATCTCAAAACTTTCTTAGGCTGTATTCACACCTGATAGTCTGGTGGACTTGGTTCGATTGGGGACCAAAACTGCAACATTGTTGCTGTTTTTAGTTGGTGCGGTTTGGATTCACACTGCATGTTATTAAACGGACCAAATAAGCTTGTTTTACATCCCCGCCTGTGGTGGCGCTGTCGAGTTACTGCACTACTCTCTTTGTTGTTGTTCCTGCACTTCCTGGTGCTGCGATTTTCCTTCTACAGTGAATGTAAACAAACATGGAGTAGCAGCCGATTCTGGTGGTTTTGGGATTGATCCTTTGTGTTTGGTGAATGTATTAGATCGATACTCTGCAGCAATGGGTTCAGGATGAGCAGATAACAAGATAGAGGACTACACGAGGCGGCTGAGACGGCTGCACAATATAGTCCGTTTCCTGCTTTTGGTGCGGTCTCGGTTTGGTTGCATTTACACATGCAATCAAACCGCTCCAGAGTTCGTTTCAATCGAACCGAGACCCACGTTTTTAGGTGGACTAGAGTTTGGTTGTTTGGTCCAAATCAGAGTTCGGTTGCCCGTTCACACCTCCCCAAACAAACCAGACTTTCTCAGCAAGTGAACAAGAGTTCGATTCAAGAATAAACAGGGCTGGTGTGAATGCACCCTTACTTTCTGTGGGTAAATTATTTGTTTCCTCTGGTTCAGTTATGTGAAATACATCCGGTAAACATCGCTAGAATCAAGTCATTTCATTTTTCAGGCACAATCAGATTCTCATGTTGATTGTCAGTAGTGAAAATGCAAGTTAGCCTTGTTTTCATTGAGGACTGTAGTGGTGTGATGCAAACTGGTAAATAGTGGGTGATTCTCAGTGTCAAGGCTCCTTGGTAGGCGAGACGCCTTGCTTACGAGGACACTTCCTTCATTGGTCAAATAAAAATGGTTAAATGGAACAGACTTAACTCATGTGACTACCCATCTGTTTATGTCCTGTTCATTGTAGTAGCATTCCTTCAGCCATGGAACTGGAAATGTTAATAAAAATAAATGTATAAGCGAGTTTGTACCTGACAGCCACTGAAGCTACCAGTACTAAGCAACTAACCAACCGTATAACTGCTTTGAATCTAAAAAAACTAAATTAAAAAAAAAATTTAGATATATCCCGATTGATACAATTAGTTGATTAATATTTAAACTGGAAATTTGCATTTAAAGTAACTGCTTCCGGCTCCTGATCTACCATCTTTTTGAAAATATTCTGGGAAATTTTTGACCAAGGGAAGGCAACAAGGCACCTCCCATGTATCCTTGGTATGTTAGCTAAACAGCAGACAAACAGAGGACAGATGCACAAGAACATTGGAACACACCTTGGCGGTCCCTGATGACGTATCTCCTAGGCAACCTGGGCGGGACCAAGGTATCAAGGCGAGGTTCCTTAACATTAAAAAAACGGCCATTATGTCTGAGGTTGATCAGTCTTCAATATGAATGGATCCATAACTGTATGTTTACCTTATTACAATCAATAGGGTGGTTGCACTGATAAAATCAGTGGCATCAAAGCCGATCTAAAACTAATATCACCTGAAAGTTTCACTAGTTTTATTGATGCAAGTCCAAAACCTGACATTCAGTATGATAACAGCTGCTGTAAAAAGCCTGTTGAAAATGACCCACTTCTGGTTTGTACAAGTCTGGTATTTACAACATTACACCGTCCATACACAATCGCATATGGACCAAAAAGACCATTACACCGAGTGGCACGACATAACCAGCTTCAGTTTGCTGTAATTTCATTGCATCATTTCTGGACTCAGTTATGCCTCAAAGTTTGTGTTCAGATAAGAGATGCTTCCTGAGTCAGTGTATGTAATGGATCAAAGTTGTCAAAAATAGTATAAAAACATATTTATTTCTATAAACACAGTAGGACAATCAGCTTGGATTAAAACTTGCATTGCAGTTACAAGTGAAACATGTCCAGATGTCCAACATCAGCGTGAATCAGTCGGTTTTACAGCCTGTCTTTTATTTTTATTGTATTTTTCTCCTTTATTCTCTGCTTAAAGAGGCCCTTCCATTAAAAACTGTTTTTCTGAGGTTTCTGTTGAATATTTTAGCTCCACAGGTGTTCTTACCTTCATAGTGGGTGTGAAAACAGGTCAACAACTTCTCTTTCAGTTTTAATCTCTCAAACTACACAGGTGGTGATAACATCCGAGTCCGAACGGCCGGTACTTGTTTCGTCACAACTCCTTTGTTCGTTAGTATTCAGCAGCTCCCACAGTTGAAACCACGCCTAGCATGCTGCTAGCTAAAAGCTGTAGCATAAGACATAGCAAACAGGAAGAGAGAACATCTACTGTTGCCATGCGCAGGAAACAGTATACCTTGCTCTCATAGGCTAGTTTGTTAGCCAATCAGAGTCCAGCAAATTCGAATAATGAATTTGAACGAGCTGCTGCTCGAAGCCTGACGGAACGAGCCAGAACCACCCGAATTTTGACCCAGACAGATTGAAAGGTCTATTAGTAAATGTTTCCTGACGTTTATATATATATATATGTACTGTATATAAATTGTTAGATTATGTTGTCATGTTGACTGTTACCGAATATATTTATTACTAGATTCACCAAAATTGTATCAAAATCAAACTTTTCAATAAACTCAGTGTTGTAGTTCAGTCAGCAGATAGCCACCGATGTGTGAAGTAAATATTTGATATTTATTTTATGTTATTCCACAAGGTGTAAAATAAACTCAGTTATAGAAAAGTAGAGGACTTCACAGAATGACCCAAACATCACAGTCACTCTACCTTTACACTTCAGCACATTAAAAGGAGAACATTATAATAAATGTGGAGTGACAGAAAATAAACAAGGTGCTCTTATGCCTACGTCATCCAGTTTCTTCCTCGTACACTAAATGTGTACTGTCAATGTCAAAGCTGCAGATTTTATGGCGGCAGATTCAAAAACTGTAACATTAGAGGGAGATGATGTATTATTAATTACATTTTTATGTGTTTAACTTTTAATAAAGCTTTATTTTTCATGTCACCCTCCCTTTAAATAAATACTTAAAAAAACAACAACAGGGTGACGAGGCAGGAAAAAAAAATCACTTAGATGAAACACTAGCGAGACGAAGGCCAGTATGACTGTAAGTGCTGACAAACTGATTAAGAAAGAGAGAAGTATTTAAAGCAGATGGAAGGTGATTACCAAATGAGAACAACTGAGGAGAAGGAGCAGCAGACTATTCAGGATAAACTTGAGTTCAGGTGAGGCAAAGAGAGAGCTGAGGAATGAATGAGAGCAGAAACAGGGAAATAAACCTACTGGAACTTAAAATACAAAGTGAATAAATGAAGTTCTAAAACCTAAAAGCAAACTACTATGAATAAAACAGGCAGACAGAGAGAAAACCACTAATCGAACAAACAAAAAAACCCTGACTAAAACATAACGAACATATAGAACAAGAAACAAGGAAACAGGAAACACAAAACTCCTTCAAAATAAAATCACAGGCAATTTAGAGAAAATCACCATAAAAAATAAAACAAACTCAAAACCCAAAACACTGACGTCAGCATAAAAAACCCCAGTGCATGAACACCCCTTACTGGGTGGCATTGCTGATTCAACACCAGAAAGAGTCAGAGCGAGATCATCTGTCTTCATTATGGTCTCCCTACAAATCATCTACATTTCCCTTGTACTTCTTTGCTGCCCACATGCTCATAAAGCTAGTTTTTCCATGCTGCTTTTGGCTAGAAGAATGAGACAGACATCTACAGAGGTGTGTTGTGGGTGGTCGAACCAGTGCATAGTGACACACACACATACGCTCACACACTATCTAGTTTCAACAGTGTCTACCACAGAAGTGCTATTCTTACCAGAATTATACACTTGCTGCTTTTGATTTCAACTGAATAAATGCCGTGGAAAGAAAACACTCATCTGAGATATCTGTAATTCCCATGAGCCCTCCTTCTGGTTCAAGGGTCAATGTTTGAAAAATGTTTGTGCTTGCCCTGCTCATTTTAGTCCATTTCTGTCATGAACTGATACAAATATGTATTACAGTTCTGATCAAATACTGAAAGTGGTTTGGATGTTGAGTTAAATAACTAAAATGCAGGTTTACAAAATCTACCGTTTTTAACTTTAAATGTATTGTGCTGTAAAACATGAGAGAAACAGAGTCTAACCCCTCCTTTCCACCGGATGAGTCAGCAGCGCGTTACTGCAGCAGCACGTCATATGCAGCTGATACATACCGCTGTAGTCAATAGAACCCTTTCCACCGGATCCGTCAGCAGCACGAGTCGAACGCGTCTCAGGAGCGACATCTCATGGCACATACGTTGCGATCCTATTTTTTACACGCTACGCGTCTGAAACGTGTCACAAGTTCGACATTTTGGAAAGAGGAAGACGTCTGCCTTGAAGATCGAGGTTGAAAAACTGTGTGCTGTAGTTTTTTTCTGCTTGTTGTTGTGTATACTGACAAAGTCACGCGTGATTTTGCTAATCTCGCGTGACTTCATGCTCTTTCAATGACGGTTGCTTCCCTGCTGCTACGTGTCTGATACGCACCCGGTGGAAAATGCCAAGCAGCAGAATACACGAGCGAGACGTGCTGCTGCAGTAACGTGCTGCTGACGCATCCGGTGGAAAGGAGGGATAATACTGATACCAGCCGCTTTTGCTTTGTATTGCTGTTGTAATGAATCCAGTTTGTTTTGCTGGATCTGATGATGAGATTTGGTTTGACTTTATTCACAAAAAATCAATCAAACAGCATGTAACAAAGCACCCAAATCATGACAAATTATCGCACATTCTTTAATAAATAAATATTCTCATGTTCTTCCTCACTTTCTCAACTGAGACAATCCAAGACAATCAAGCAGCAGGATGCATCAGATAATAAGTGATTTTGTAATCCAAGTTAACTTCACCAAAGATTTATTTTAACCTAATAGAGTTGTTATGAACTCAGCTTGATCAGGCCATGTTTTGCTTTTTAATTTCTTTTTTTAATCTTGCTTGACTAATTACCTCTTTCTATCCACTTGTGCCTGATTACACTCATATGTGTCACCTGTGATGTCATGGTTGTAATTGTCTGATTATCTGCTTGTTTTGCCACAAAAATTCTGCTGCTTGTCATACTGTCTTGTCCTATAGTGAGCTCCAATGCTTTACCTTTAACTCTGCTTGCTGTCTTGCTCCTCTATGGACTCTGTTTTGGATATCGGACCACTTGTATGACTCTAATGGTGCGTTCACACTGGCCCCAGTGTCAGGAGCATCAAGATTACATATAAAGTTTGTGGTTGAGTCCGTCAGACGGGCAGAGGCTCTGCAGCGCTTTGTGAGCATTAGCAGCGTCAACTTTTCAAGCGTTGACACTTGAAACGCGAGCAACGCAGAAGTTCAGCTAGCTGAACTTTTGACGCTCTTGAAGCGGCGCATCAACCAATCAGAGTGTCTCATTGTAGTGATGTCACTGCACGTGACTTGAATGAAGGACCAGGAAAAACACAATTTCATCAATGGAAGACAAGCTTATGGCCGATGCACCCGACGTCAACGTTGTCTAGATTTATTAAGCAAACAAAGCCAAGTTACTCTCTCGATGTGATCCGCCATAGTTCAGAACATCCAGCAACAGAGGAAGCCCCGCCCACGCGCTCTGTTTTGCTCAGAAGTGGCAGGCGTTACAAGCTTCAACATACAAGCATCAAACTGGAATCATTGGGAGTGTTGCTTGACACTTACAAATGTCTGTTTCTCTGGATTCCTCTTTGTAAGGATAGAGAAAACTTGACTAAATGCCAAGAACACAGAGTTTCTGACCAGTATTTTGAATAATTGGATTTTGAATTATGGACACAGGATAAGATCAGAGCAGAAGGCTCTTGGATCATGTGAATGCTAATAACAGCATAATAGAACAGTGTTGAGAAATATTGTGAATATGATTGAAAATTTGTGTAATTTCTTGAAACTTGTCATATACCCTGGTGTGTTCTGCCCTTCAAAGGTAGAAACTTGGTCAAATACTTGATCAGGAAAAGGTGAGGCAAGATGCAAAGTAGAAAGAAACCTGTGTCAAACAGACTTGGCATATTAGCTTGAGAATACTGGCACTGAGCTGATGATTCAACCCAACAGCTGGTTTCTTTAGATAGGAAATGTTTTCTTTATTCTAATTAACTTGAATTTCTGTAAAGTATTTTGAAATGACTTTTGTTATGAACTGGTAATTGAATGTATTGAATTTAATTGAATACTCACAGGTCAAGCTGTGATAGTGCAACAACCTCCATTACCTTATTTGTGTTAACTGGCTGCAAGTCTGTGTGATGAAGCTCGATGCATGTCAACACTACGCCTGCTGGCTGTTTGTCTTTGCTGTCTTGTAAAAGTATTTTGCACTAAATAGTTGTTTTAAAAAAATATAAATAAATTAATTAAATAATAAACAATCTTAAACACCCAAACAAACTGTGCAGCCTCTGTTTAATGTTGTGTGCTGCATTGTAATATTGGCTATTTGACATTATCTGATCAGTCGTTTATCATTGAGGTATTTAGTCTTAGTTCCACTTTAATATAAAGTTTCTTGGCCTGCTGTTGTAAAATGATACTTTGCAGATGACACTGAGACTTTTTGTGAACAAACTGAACAGCATTTGTCACTATTTTGATAAGAATATTAAAATAACAACATCATTGGCCTGGTGGATAGCTGCTGGGTGTAAAACAATCTAACATGTGCCTCTAAATCCATTCTATCTTACAGTGTACCATAACACACTAAAAAAGGCAGTGGCTGTTGTTGCTGTGAGCAATTACAGCACCTTATCTAACAGTGCCAATAATGAGGTTACACAGAGAGCAACTTCAATCATGTCGACATAATGAGAATTGGGCCTGTGTCTTGTGTCATAGGGTTGAGGACGGAGAGGACAGTCAGACACACACACACACAGAGAGGGAGAAACCTATATTCAGTTTTCTTATCTGCCCCACCTCGCATCTCTGCCCGACATTCAGGGGAAATTGCATTCAGGCTGAAAGTGCAGTTTGCAAATGACTCTGAGGTTTTACCCCTCTTGCTCTCTCTTTCCATCCCTCAGCTCCCTCTTCATGTTCTCCAACAAACCCCACTACCCCTTCTGACAGGCGCTTTGATTTATGACTCCAATTCCCGAGTGCAGACATATAGACACAGACCATGCTCCAATGCTATATGTATTTTATTTCCCCCACCAACCCTCAAAATGCCTTGGCTTTAGCTCCCTCTTTTTGTCAGTCTCTATCAGTTTCTCTGTTTTGCTTTATTTTTTATTCTTTCCCTCCCCCTTACTATCATGCATGCACACAAACACACATCTTAAGGGTAGTGATTGATTAGCCTCGCAGGACTGCCTGTTGTTTTTTTTTTCCTTTTGAAATGTAATCTCTGCGAACAGAACAAGGAACGTATCATCTCACAGACACATGCACAGACATAAACACACACAAAGTTTCAGCGTAGGCAAAGAAAACAACATTGTTTAGAAAAAAAGAACAAAATGACTTCCAAAACAAGATGTGTTTTTAGAGAGGTGCAAAGGCAATGTGAAGTCAGACACAAAACTCTGACTTGGGTCTGAATCCAAAAAGCAAGAAGGGATGGAGTCTGTTGTAAAATGAAACAAAAGGTAGAACTCGTAGAGCGCAGTCCTCCGCCAAGCACCTCAGTTCCCCAATGTTGTGATTTACATAAAAAATAAGAGTGTCAATTTTGTTGTATTGAGTGAAAACACTTTTAGCAGTTGGTTTGACATTTACAAATATCACTTTTTAGTAATGGCGGTTTTCTTCTGGATTGAGCTTTTGAAAGTACATCAAATCCATTATCACACTTCTGATTCTACAGTGTCTCGACTGTCTTTGGGCGTTTGTTGCAAGTCTATACCAATATTTCTTCTCTTGCAGTGATCCAAAGGTTTTGTTATGTTAGATCAGAAATTGAACCCAAATGAGCACCACAACCAGATAATGTACCGAATATAAGAGTCTTTATTAAAATAGCTCTCAAGCAGGACCCCCTCCTGTACTTGCACTGACCAAAGCTGTGGAGCGTCTTGTTTGTCTATGTTTTGGCAAGTGGAGAGTTCTGAAGGAGTGATGCGACAAGGAGTGATGACACAACCAGCGAGAAGTGTGAGAGGTGGGTTTCCACAGGCTACCGATGCAGAGTGACCTGGCTCTTCAAGATCTATGCGTAGCCCCGTGTCCAGTCAGTGCTACACAATGATCTGGAACTGCTCTGTCTGAAAGTGTCTCAAAAAAGGGAGGGACATCTGACTATGAGCTGATTGGAGGATGTGCCAGCAATGTCTGCCTGTCATGATTTGTCTTCAACCAATCACAGTAAATTAGTGATATGCGATACCACTCATTTTCTTTCTGATCCGATACCAAGCAAATTTCAGACCAGTATCGCCGATACCGATCCAATACCAATTCTTTGTTAAAAAATGTTTGGAAAATTACATTTTAAAATTAGTGTATTTAAGGCTGTTCTCATTTGATTACCACAAATAAATACCTAAATACCAGATGATTTAAATCATGTTCCCCAATTGAGAAATGGTGCAAAAAGTCTCAAAAGTTCCACATTCTGTCCAACCTGGATACCTGAAGGATTTCAAGAGGGATGTCTGTTTCACCCTCACAGCACCTGATCCTTCCTCTCCTCCTCTGATCATGACATCTTCATATTCTGTCTTATGATTTATTTTTAAATATTTTGTGATATTTAGTGTTTCCACGTGTTGGTTCAGTCAGGGCAGGAACACTGAGTTACTGCATCCATTTGGAGAAGGAAAGTTAATATTCCACACACCATCTGTAACGCTTGACTGGAAGTTAGTGCTTTTATTTTGATAGTACACTCAGTAGACGTCCTCCACAGATCCTGCCAGTGTAAAAGCACATAGCATGCTACCAGTGGACAACTCACAGTCTTCATACACGTTATGTACTGCATTGATGTTGTTTGGGACACTAAAGTTGCTCCACATATGACGGTGTTTGTTCTGCTGTGTTAATTCAAGCTGACAGCAAATGCACTACAGCAACAGGTGAGCAGCGCCGCTCTGCGTCCTTCTGCTTTTATTCTGTAACGTCCCGCACTTTGCTAGGCGGAAGAAGAAGTAGTTCCAACCAACTGAGCATGATTTATACAATTTTCCAGTTAATGACAAATTACATATTGTCATGATGTGCTAATGGCCAGATCTAAACGCTGAAAACCCTGAGACAACTGTGTATGAAAAAAGGTGTTTATTTACAAGGGGGGAAGGGATGGTGGTGAACAGTGAGATTAACAAATGGGAGAATATCTGTAACAGAGGGAGAGGCAGGTTAATGTCCAGTAATCGAACCAGAAATTGTGCGAGGGTAGAGCTGCGTATATGATCCAGGGTCCAGGAGAAAACAGAGGGGTATGGAGCCGGAGCAAGCTGAACCAATGAGCACAGATAGGAACAGGTCCAGGGGCAGGAAATGTCATGGTACGTTACCAGGGGGTTTGTTTCGAGCTCCAAGTACGACCCAACTCCAAACACACACGAGAACTGAGATCGGTTAACAGTGTTTATTATGTACAGTGCTCCAATATTACAACAATTTAAACTGTACACGTTGACTAGACTCAGGACGGGAACTGGTGCGGGGCAGGAACGATCCTGGTTGTGAGAGAGAGAGACGTTAGTGACAGGTGTGAGGTGTGGATCCAGAGGAGACCAGAGACAGACAGGAAGCCAGGGAAAGAGCCTGTCGCGTAATACCGCAACTTGAGCAGGAGAACCGTGGAGAGCCAGTCCTCTGTAACGGTGGGTAGATGACCACGTAGAGGCACTGGAAACTGGAGCAACGCTCCAGGACACGGGACTGAGAGTAAGGGAGGAGAAGGCAGGTTAGTCACAGCTAACAATACATCTGTCATTTAATAATCTCTGGCCACTCTGTTACCACGAGAAGTTAGTGGAACAAACTGGCGTCTGTCTGTGGTTCCTCCTCTGCTTAAATACCCAGCTCTCCTGAGCTGGGTAACGATCCACACCTGTATCCTCTGATGAGCTGCTGCCATGCCCTGCAAGACAATTAGTGCAGAGCAAAAAACCACAACACCCACCAGCAGCAGAGATCCTGACAGGAAAGTGATTGTGAGCGGGCAGAGTTTGAGTGACGGTCGGAGAGGATGATGACAGGAGGGTTCCAGCAGGCACAGGTCGAAAGGTAATCTAAAAGGTGAGCATGAAGACAAGTGAGTCCAATATCCACAACAACCACCTTCAGAGTGGAAGGAAAAAACAAACTGACGTTAATACTTATACCAAACTAGCTTTACTAAATTTTAACAAGCTCTCTACACCTGCGGCACAGTCACCAAGTATGTCCAATGGTCTGGCGCTGAGTTGTTGTGAAGCCCTTCAATATAAAGCAGTCCACAAGATGAGTCAATGATCCACAGCTATGCCTGCAGGCAGTTCAGTGCCAAAGCAATCAGTCCAAATGCCGGCCACCTGGAGAACCTGCAGAGATGCAAACAGTTGGAAGAAAACACCAGAGGGGAGGGGGGGAGAGCTGGGAAAAAACTAGAAAGTTGGAAGTATCAAAATAAATAAACTGTGAGGATCTCTGCTGCTGGTGGTGGTGAGTGGTACTAATTGTTTTGCAGGGCGTGGCAGCAGACGATCAGTGATGACAGGTGTGGATCATTACCCAGCTCAGGAGAGCTGGGTACTTAAGCGGAGGAGGAACAAGAGACAGACGCCAGTTTGTTCCACTACATTGCGTGGTACAGAGTGGCTAGTGAGTTATTTACCAGAGTGTTTTCCGCAGTATTTAACCTGCCTTCTCTTCCTTATGTTTAGCCCGCTGTCCTGGAGCTCCTCTCCCGACAGCTTAACCTCCAGCGTGGATATCGAACCGCTCATAGTGAGGATTGGCTCAAACCTGGAACGTACCCGAGCTCCGTTGCGGTGCTACGCGACCAGCTCTCTCCCTCTGGCTCCCTGTCTGTCTCCGGCTTCCTCTGGTCCACACCTTCCCGGTCACCGTTCTGCTGTCACCCCTGTCGCAGTCACGTCTGCGCACACAGCACCCGGACCCGGATCTCACACCACGAACACCGACAGCTTGGATCACCACCCCTGCGGCAGCATCCTCGGATCTCTCCTCAAACCCGGACGTCTTACACGAAACCGTGAGTTAAGCGAGCACGATCCCCGCACGCCGCAGCTGGTTCCTCCACCTGTCACTAACCTCTCTCTCTCTCACAACCCCAGGACCGTTCCTGTCCCGCACCAGGCCCGTCCTGAGTTTCGTCGTGCACATTTATTATTCACCTGTGTGTATATTGGAGCACTGTATATAATAAACACTGTTACCACTGAACGCTGTTTCCTCGCTCTGTGTGTGTCTGGAGTTTGGGTCACTTTGGGAGCTCGAAAACAACCCCACCTGGTTCGAACCATGACATAAACCAAAAACCACAGACCCGCCCCAGACTCCTGACACATATTTACTTTAAAGTACTAAAATATCAATATTTTAATAAGATAACCGATTAAAAAAACCTAAAAAGCTGGAATCTGAGGTATCGATCTTTTAGTATCAATCCGCACATCCCTACAGCAAATCCAACTCTTGGAAATCAAGTTGGGAGAAAAGCACACACATCGTTACCACCAAGAAATGCAAAGTTTTTTTCTTTGAACAGAGGCAAGTAATAGAGAGGAACAGGTGAACAGAAGACTCAGTGCAGAGCACTAGTGTCAAGCTACTGGCGGGCAGTGAAAGTTACAGCATGAGCACTTCCGGTTAGCCAACAGGTAAAGTTCAAGTCCAAGTTCATTCAATGTATCAACAATCCAAACAGTTCCAAGGGTTAATCCAAACCCATAAAGTAAAGAGAAAGTCACTTACATTATAGAGGCTGTGGTCAGAAGTACAGGCAGGGGCAGCGCCGTCAGCATGATCGAAAAGGCAAAATCAAATCGGTTGTCCATAAGATTAGACAGCAGGTTTCCAACACAGAGATTGGCAGGCAAGAGGCAAGGTCAGGTCTGGTCTAGAGATGAAGGTAGGTATTCCAAAACAGGTTAAATGGTCACGAGTAGGTATTGCTGGTAAAAAAAACTCAAGGTGTTTTTAACTAAATGGAGATCAGTGTTATGACAAGATCTGCCTTACAAAGGGTGGGGGCAGGTGCAGCTAATGACAGACGCAATCCACACAGGTTAGTATGATAATGAAAATGAACCTACCCTGACTGGGAACATGACAGGTTTCCTATTTTTTCTTTTCTTCATCCTTAGGGTGACCATAGTAGTACCAAAGTAGGACACCTGAATTGAGAGCAAAATCACAAAAGGATTGTATTTTTTTAGGTAACATTACATTTGAATTGTAGTAGGCTGCATTAACACTCTTTAGTGCAAAAATACTATGAAACAGACTAACAATAATAATAAATGCTTTTGTACCCATTTCCCAATGCAGGCTATTCCTCAAAAGCCACAAATAATACCGATAACAATATTAATCTTCAAAATAACATAAATTAAGGTGTACGTTAAGGTGTTTGGCTGAAGCTAGATGGTTTTCTAAATCGGCAGCACCTTTGTTGGACACTGACACGTGGCAACTACTGTTAGCATTTGTACTGTGCCTGCTTACGCATATTGACATAGTGTCTGGCCAGTAATGGAGTGAATGACATGCAAAGAAGGAGGAACCTAACGCCAGCTTCTGAGGGTTAGACTAAAATCCCGGACATTTCGGAGAAATTTTGAAAGTCTGCATGGACGTTTTCTTGGGCGTCAAAAAGAAGACATGTCTGGGCAAAGTAGGATGTCTGGTCACCCTATTTTCCTAAAATAAATACTAAAATTTTACTAAAATAGGGTGACCAGACGTCCTACTTTACCCGGACATGTCTTCTTTTTGACGCCCAAGAAAACGTCCATGCAGACTTTCAAAATTTCTCCCAAAAAAACGTGTGGGCGGACTTTTAAAAATTTTCCCTTAAAAAGTTTATTGTTCAGCAAAGCAACAAACAGTCAGAAGGCAGTTAGGCAGTGGAGATCGCTGACGTGGTTCACGGCTTATGGAGAGTGGGTAAGACGGTCCATGTCCAAGCACAAAAAATGCAGTCCAAAATCTGGGCAGAAGGCAATTCTGATCCAAATAACAAAAGCAGAGGTCACTTACAGTACAAGTAGCAGATAGACAGATTGGTAAATGGGCAGGTGCATATGTCATCGAGGCAGAACACAGAGTCAAACAGAAATCTGTTAGGCTACGTTCAGACTGCAGGTTGAAGTGACCTAAATCCAATTTTTTTGCCCCTATGTGACCTGTATCTGACTTTTTATATCAATCTGAACGACACAGATCTGATTTTTTTAAATGTGACTCAGGCCACTTCAGCATGTGGCCCTAAATCCGATACGTATCTGATCTTTTGGCATGTGACTTCAGTCTTAACTGCCAGGTCACTTCCATCCGACCTGTACGTCATCAATACGTGACTATTCTGCGTCGAAGAGGCGGGAGCGAAAAGAAAACAACAATGGCAGACGACGTGGTAAAACAGTCATTGGCGAGAAACTGAGGTGTCTGAGTTAATAATATTTGGGGAGACAGCTCTGTTCAGGCCAAACTCAAGGGGTGTTATCGTAACCACATGGTTTTTTAAAACATTTCCAAAGAAATGGCAAAGCATGGGTTTACGCTAACCTGGCTCCAATGCCAAAGAAAAATAAAAAGTCTCAGAATATGTGTGTGGCGTCACTGTTTGCTCTACTGCGCATGCGTGACACATTCAAGGAGCATTCCGTTCAGACAGCAAGTCACATTCAGATTGTATTTCACTGGCAATATGAACAACCTTGCAAAAAGATCGGATCTCAAAAAAAAAAAATCAGTATTGAGCATTAAAACCTGCAGTCTGAACTTAGTCTTAGACAATTCAAATGGGTGCAGGCAAAGACAAGGTCGGGGACAGTTCAAAGTCAGAACAACTATATCCAACAACAGGCAGACTGAAAACAGATTCATAGTGTAGGCTAGTGAAGCATGAGGACATTCAACTAACTGTTGTGGAACAAGTGATACAGGGATGCTTATATAGGGAACAAAACATGTGCAAGAAGTGAAAGTAATTAACTGAGGACAGGTGCAGGGAATAAACTAGATTACCAGACTGTTTGTGGGTTAGGTGGGTTAAATATAACTTACTAACTTATACTAACTTCCTTACTATGACTCAAAACTAATATGCCAAAAAAAGTACAGATGGGTATAAAACAGAGGCAGGAATGGTGGCATGGAGAAGACATGACCCAAATACTTTAAAGAGCAAGTTTCAGGCTCAGCTCTACACAGAGGGGATCTGTGAGAAACATCTGTAATCTATTTGATGTGCAAGTTGTCAAATAAGTAACTGTTTTGAGAGAACTCGTAGCGGTGGATCAGTCCTCGAAGAACACAGCTAGCTGTGAGAACTAATGTGACTTGCAGGACACATTGATCATCGACACTTCAAACGGATATTTCAGCCAGGTTCCTCCCGGTCTGAATCAGCACAGATTCCTCTGGGCATCCTCGCCGCAGTTGGGGTTTGTCGCAGGCGGAGCACTCCGCCTTCGTTCCCTTATAAGCACAGACGTACCGTGACATCTGTCACACACATAGACATTATAAATCTGATTTATAATGTCTATGGTCACATACGCAGGTTGGACCCAGCATGGAACCGTACCTCTGCCGTTCGTCAGGCCGCTATCCCCTTTTCCTCCTCCCTCCTTCCCCTGACGCTCTGCGCCACAGAAAAGTGTTTTTAGGTTGCAACACCGGAAAGATGTTAGCACAAATTAACTCATGCTAGCTTCGCTTAGCAATATTAATTGAAAAACATCAGAGAAAGTTCATATTTTTGTTTGAGTAGGTGAGACCAGGGCTGATTTTCAAGTTGCTTATTACAGCCACACTGGAGGGTACTGTGGTTTGAGTTTGATTTCAGACAACTTATTAATTTGTTATTTTTATTTTATTGCTATTGAGGGAGCTGACGGGTCTCCCTTTGCCTTGTTTGGTCGGGCGGAAATTAAATTTTCTCACAAAAACGACTCCAGATTTCTATATAATACATTTACAAGTAATTGTTTTATTTAGAACCATTTCCTGATATATTTGTCTAAACACTGTTTTAAAGAGAGGTTTCACCTGCAACCTGCACTTTAAAACATTCATCATTCCTTCAATCATCTTTTTCCAGTCTCAGTGCTGCAAACCTTAAAAGACTTGATGGCCAATGATTTCCACAACTAACCTGTGGCTCTACGTAGTTGTAGCAATCCCTAATCATAAAAATGATAATATTTGTACAACTTTTAAAAATACTAAGCCTACCTGCTTTAATGTCACTACAACAAGGACATTTTATTCTGGTTGTGCTACTTGTTTAATCATATACAGTGTTATTTACATTGCATCCCCTCAGCTCCACACACACACACATACACACCCCGTTCCCCCTATGTCATCCATCTCTAGACTGGGTCATTTAGTGGCGGTTCCATTGATAGGGTAATCCAAGATTGATTAATGACCCAATAATCAGAGAGTTCCTCAGATCCATCATGACTGTGATCAATATACCCCAGCCAAGGTGATCATTAGCCTGCTAGAGTGCATCTTCTATCACACCCCCAAAATAAAAACAAAAGACAGAGATAGGGTGTGGTACATAGAGGATGAAGGCAGGAAGCAGAGATGTTTTGCAGAGAACTGGATAAGAGAGAGTGCAAGAAATTAATCAGTTAGAAAGACATGGGACGGCAGCATTTACTGTAAAAATGCACTGAATAAAGATTAAGATAAGGTTAAAGTAAATATGTTTTTGTGCTGTAATGTGTTTGTACCCTTACTTTACTATTTTTAATAAGTGCTTATGTGCCATCTGTGTATAAGTGTTTATCTGTATTTTTGTGGATGTTGGTATGTAACAGATGGGTATGATGGTGTCTGATTTATAGGCTCCATCCTTCAGTGCCAGCTCACTGTCTGCTCTAGCACGGAGGATAAATGGAACTCTGTCAACTTGACCACAAGCCACCACTCCTCACCTACCTCCATCCTCCCTGTCTCTCTCTCTCTCTCTCTCTCTCTCTCTCATTGTCATTGTTTATTCTTTAGGATCTAAATATCAACTACAAGGAATAGCAAAAAGAAACTTTCATGCTTGGACTGGAAATGAACCGAAATATTCATCACAACCAGACATAATGGCAAAATGGAAACAATGTTTTATTGTTAAAATGTGCTTGAGCAGGAACCTTCTCTGGCCATATTCACTCTGGGCTCTGGGATTGTCTGTGATGCAAGAACAGAGGCTTAAGCTGGATTCATACTAATGCAGCTCCGACGTGTTGGAGGCACGCACCGCCATGATATGACGTCGTATGGGCTCTCCAAATGCCTCGGATGTCCGGTTGGAGTCACGCTCTATTTTCTAACTTTCTGACGGCCGCGTCGGCTGATGCACGTCTGTGATTGGTCAGCCAAACAACCCAACATCATTTCCGGCACGACTTAGCTTCCCTTTTGTAAACAGCACGGATGTTGACAGTCTTAAAGACAAATTTGTCCGCATTAAAAGAGGTCTGAAGGGCAGCAGTGGCGATGCCGGTGGCCGTAAAGTCCCTGCTTTTTATTTGTTCCTCTCATGGTTGGAACCACACGTAAAGCACCGGGAGACCTCTAAGTAAGGAACACGCCTCCTGCTGTCCTGGCGGAGAATTTCTTTATAAAAGGGTCGGAGTAGTATAAACAGAAACTGGCTCCGTCAGTACACCGCTGTGTGGGAGCACATTTACCTTTGCGTAAGCATGAATCCAGCTTTAGTGACAAGAAGACATGGGACACTGACACAGCTGATGAGATTCAGTGTCTTTGTGTTTTACAGGTAAATCGAGAAGGCGCCGCACCCAGGAGGTGGGTGATGTCACACTGAGACAAAGGACTTCAGAGATAAGTGGTTGAAGGGTTCTTGGTTTCAGGGACAGAGGGTGAGTATGAGATTCTTGACACAAGCAGGTTAGTATGAAAGTCTATGCAAGTAGGTGATTAAGAGCAGGAAGTGGTTCTGGCTATTAGTGGAAATAGTGGAAAGTGGCCAGAAATAGTTTGTACTGCAAACAGTTCCAAAGCACAAAGAATCCAATCCAAAGGCAAACCAATAAACACAAACAGGTTGATTTATGAATATCCAATGTGGCAGACTGTATTGAGCACAGGTGAATATGATCTTGTTATTGACGGGATCTAGGACAGAGAGGACTGCCAGATACATGACAGAAACGTCATTAGGGCTTAGGCTAAAGGTGGTAAATAGGATTTTATAGCAAATTTAGATGCCAAATTTACTTTAAAATCATTTTATTAACTTGTAGTGGTCTTGTATTTATGGTTTCCAAAAGAAAAAGTTATAATATTCATAAATCATAGACCTGATGGGGCTTGAAATAAAATAGCCAATAGATATTTATTGGGGGAGCTAAAACTCACGCGCACTATTCGAAAGAGGACATACAGCCGTTGAGCTTCTCATCAAATCAAATCAAAAATACTTTAATAATCCCCGAAGGGGAAATTAAGTGTTGTTGTAGCTCAGTTCTTCTTCAGGGAGTCATTGTAGAGGGTTCTAGCTGTGGACAGGAAGGATCTCCTAAAGCAGTCTGTGCTGAAGAAGCTTCTGACTGAAGACAATCTGTTGTTGAGTTACTGTGTTGTGAAGAGGATGATGAGGGTTTTCCATCATGTTCTTCATCCTCCTTTGAACAATCAACTCAAGAGACTCCAGTTCAGTCTCCAGGACAGAATCAGTCCTCCTTGTCAATCTGTTCAGCCTCTTCATGTCAATTTCTCTGATGCTGCTTCCCCAACAGGTGACTGCAGATGTGATCAGCTGACAAACTCCTTTTCTTTTGCCGCTCCTCTTCAAATCTGTCAGCCCGTATTGTTTGAAAGCCAGGCAGAGACACACTGGAGTCCAGATATGTTATGCCACCTGTTATGATGCTTAAAAATGGAAACGAGAGACTTGTTTACAGAAAGGAACAGCTAATAGACATTTCTAAGGCTCAAATAATCCTCAAATTGAAACCCCGGATCCCTGATGGGCTAAAAAGAAGACATGGATACTGGGAAGGAGCAAAGTGAAGAAGGAGGAAGTTTAAACCTTCACTTCCATCAGTCATATTGACAAACATGAGATCTATTGTTAACAAAATGGATGATTTTTAAACTCTGTTGAAGACCCAGCCAGAGTATCAGGAATGCAGCATCATGTGTTTTACTGAGACATGGCTAAAGGAGCATATCCTTGACTCCAACCTCTACAGGAGATCCTTCCCGTCCACAGCTAGAACCCTCTACAATGGCTCCCTGAAGAAGAACTGAGCTACAACAACACTTAATTTCCCTTCAGAGATTAATAAAGTATTTTTGATTTGATTTGATAGATTGATTTGATAAAACACACACATGTAAACACTACTGGCTTCAGTTGTCATGTCTATACTTATCACAGTATGTGTTACATGTTTTTTTAAATTAACTTTTAAAACAGATCTAAAGAAAACCAGATACAATAACTTCCTTAAGAAGAATGAAGAAAAGCTAATTGCAGATGTTGATACAAAAATGTGCAGTTTATTATAAGTGTTTGCATAATACATAACAGCATATACAATCTGTTGTACATCAACACAGACTTTTCTTTTATAGTCCTCACTTTTTAATGTGAAGTGTTTGCTCATGTTTGTTGGTTTGTGGTGATTTGCTTGTGTGTCCTATAATGTGGCAGCCTGCCTTGTGTACTCATTTATGCGTAATAAATGCTTATGAGGGTAAACAGATGGTGAGTTAACATGGTAAAATATGATTTACTGCCAGGCAACATGGTGGCATGCTGGTGTTTACAACACACACATTACACAGGAGTGCAGCTTTGTGATAATGATAATGTCCTTCACATATTTGTAATGAAGTTGTTCATTTGCTCTTCTTTGGGATCATTTGTCACCAAATCAGTTGCAGAACACATTGTCACAATCTGATCCTCACTGCTTCATAAAACACCATGTTGGAAACAAAATTCTTTTGATTTTGGCAGCAAAGTTTACAACAAGAACAAAAAGGACCCAAACAGAAGATAAGTGTCATTATTTATGCAGTTAGGAACAGTTTGATGTGTTAGGAATTTATATAAGGGAACCCAAACAACAACTACAAAAACGCATGGCACCGTACAGGAGATCCAGACTGCTGTCCATTTATTCTTCAACAATAAAGGACATTCTTTTGAAGACAATAATATTCATACTTTGAACAGAGAAGATTGAAGATTCTAGAGAAGTATACAAGCGGTTTGTAAAAGAGAAAAACCAACATGAGGAAGAGGAGCAGGTGTCAGGTTTCAATCTTCCTATTCTTAAATTGCAGCTTTGAATCTAATCCCCGGTTTCACAGTAAATAACGGGATTAAAGCATCTCACATATAAACTACAAAGAGCTAAATCAGGGCTATGATGTGTAATCTTTAAAAAAACAATGACATTGAAGCAATACAAATGAAATTCAAAGTTTGATGTTTCACTTTGATAAAAACCCCAAAACAAAAAAATGTATTTAACCTTGAATATAAATGTAATTTATTTCACATAAGCCTCTTTCAGACAGACCCAAAAACAGTAATGTTCCAGACTTTGTCCATTTCGCTTTCGAGTCTTAAAGCACCGTTCCAGAGTCTGTCCACATAATCTGTTCTGGAACTTTCCCGGACCTAGTAGCAAGAGCGGACGTTCTCCGATACAGTGTTTGCGTTCAAAACAGTGGCGTGTCTGAAAAGACAACTCTGGACAAGACTGGATCAAATTGTCTGCAAATATTCTGGAACGTCTGTCTGAAAATGGCCGCAGTTTATTATATTGTAGGTTTTAATTTTTACTATATTTTTCTTATTGCATTTCTATGTTGGCAACATGTGCACATGAGAAGAAACATTATGTTCAACAATAAATATTCAGATTTTATAGTGTGTTTTCCAGATTTTGCCTCAAGCAGCGAGTTGCATGTACTGAAAAGACATGGAGATTCTGATGCTGAGCACTGCACTAGTAGAGTCATGCTTTGGTGGAGGTAGTGTTATGGCGTATCGACATTTCAAACAATTTTTTAAAAAGCTAAACATTGCCAAAACTAATTAGGTTAATTAACATTTTTATTCCTTTATTTGGAATGATAGAATTTTAAGGATTATTTCAGCTCATGCTCGTCCTTAGTGCCATGAAAACACATGTCTCACCCCCCACCAGCACAAAGACACACTCTGTGACCCTATGCCCCAGCTGTCAGTGATGAACGATGACAGAGAGATGGAAGAAGTTAGTCTAAAGAGTGATGTACAAGCTAAAGGAGGGGGAACATCTATCACACACGCCAACCCACAGTCACACACAGTTACAGAATATTCTGCCCACTTTTTTGCCTGTTGTGTCTGCTGGAGCCTTAAAATTCCCAATAATTAATTTCTTCTTACGTGTCGTCTGTATTCAGTTTGTTGTCACTGGTGTGTTTTTTTTGTGTTTTGCCAGATGCTCCTGTGATCTTTATGTTGGAAGAATCTGCTTTCCTGTTTTATTTTGTAGGCCCTTCTTGTTTCCTGTTCCCTTTGTTTTGTTGTTGCTTCACTTATCTTTAATCAGAGAGTTTTCTGTATTTGTCAAGTTTATGATTTGTTCTGGTGAGTTTTGTTTTTAGCTTCAGATGTATTTTGCCCCCCCACCCATGTTGCCTTCTCATTTCAAACACTAAACCTCTTTTCTGCCACATGAGCTTTTGCTTTTTTGCTTTTTATTCTTATTAACAATATTCTGTTTACTCATGCCTCATGTGCATTGGGTCCACAAAGAAACAAACAGTAAAGTTTTTAAATACAAATAGTAAACAGACAAACAGGTGATCTGCCTTATCCGTGGCTCATAATAAAAACACTGCAGTGCAAATGAAACAAGATTCAGTAAGACTGGAAATAAAACAGACACTAGAAAAACATGTCGGATGGTGGGGTATGGGGGTTGTGGATGTTATAGCCTGTAAACACATGAAGTCAGCGGGACTCTTTAATAATTTAATAATGAACGCAGGGAGTCATTTTATAAAAAACATTGTTGGCTTCAGCCCAAACAGTGTTAATGATGTCCCAGCAGCGTAATCCAATAAACAATCCAAGGTAATACACATTTCATCCAAAAAGTAAATCCAATCCAATGTCCAATTCCAGATTTATATAATCATGTATTAGTCAGAAACCTTTTTGAAAAATAATCCAGGAATCCAAAACAAACAGATGGACTTTCACAAATATGGAGCAGATTCTGGAGCAGAATCCAAGAATCAACATCAAGTGGAGTCAGACAGGTTCAAGGTCAGGTAACAGTCCAGGAGTTGGTACACTCAGCAACAGGACAAGACAGGAACAAGGCACTGTAAAGTGTAGCAGGACTGACAAAAACAATCTGACATTGTGTTGGTGTCAGCTCACCACATATATGGATAGGAGACAGGTGAGTACAAGGAACGAGACCAGCGCCCAGCTGGCATGTGTGACAGAACATAAAGCAGCAGGATCAGACCTGATACATTACACTATATGAAAATCTCAACCAAACATTCTCAACTTTTAGAATTGTTTAACATTTCGTTTTCTTTGTTTTTTAAAAAAGTATTATTAAATACTGCTTGTCAATCTGGATTTTGTTCAACTACTGAAAATTTGTGACAAAGGTTGGTGAGGTAAATCATCAGATGAACCAGCAGCAAGTCTGACTGGGAGCAAGATTTTTTCATCATTGATCATGTGATTACTATGAGAAGGATTTGGAACTGCATCTGAAATTGCCTTTCCTGCTTGGTGAGCGATTGGTATAGTTTCACTTCAAGTGTACCAGACCTGCAGGTGCATTTGCCTGCACCATGTGATCTACTCTCCATCATTTCACAATTAAAGTTTTATAGCAAAAGGATCAGGATAAAGTGAGACAGATGTAGAAGAACTGGTAAAAATAGCTCCATTGTTACTTTTATTCCTTGGGGATGAGGTAAAAGTGGGCATGCGCTAAAACAGATGCTGTTCATAATTTAAAAAAAAACTATTGTATTCACATGGATATTACAAACATAGTTAAATACTTCACTTTGAACAACCTTTTTTAAAAAATCTTTTTTTTTTTACAAAAACACAACTTGTATTCAAACCACAGTTGCAAACAGCGAAAAATCTCAGTTAAACACAGACTTGTTAGTAATCTTTTTTTTTTTAAACAGCTTTAACAAAGTTTATAACAAATCGCTGTCTAGAAAAAACACAATCTACAGATTGTGTCTATATAAATAGAGTAGGGACCAACAAGACTTGTCAGTAAATTGTAGTGTTTAGAATTATTTAACGTTGAGGAGAATTAGGATTATTTTTTGGCACTTTTGTGCCAGAAAGGCAACAGGAACACTTGTTTAAAGAGATTTGAAATAGAAAACCAGACAGTTACTTATGCTGGCTATGGTTCTGCAGCCCTTTGTTGACAGATGTCAAACCAAAACTAACAAGGCCCGGATTCTGTCAGCAAACACATTGACAGTTAGAACTGACAGAAACAAACACATAAATACACACACAGTCACTGTACAGTCAGAATGTATCTTACCCCATGCAGAATTCCTCTGAGCAATCATCAAAGCACCATTAAATCAGAAGTGACTGCCAATAAAGAAAGGAAATTGCAGGCAAGGGTTACAATGTTTGCATGATAAGGGGTATGTGTCTGAAGCACGGTTGTTATCGGAGGCAATGACAAGAATTATGTTGCATTTACTGTGGAGCAAGTCATAAAGAGTGATTACAAGAGGGGGTCTACACACCCCAGACCCACAACCCAGCAGGCAGACTGACAGGAAGGAAACAAGTGATCAAGGCTTATTCAATCACACTGTCTCTCCATTTGTCTCTTTCTTCTTCTGTCTCCCTCTTTCAGCTTCTCTAGACTCCTAAATCAGCTGCATCAAGTCAGAGCTCCAGTGTACAACAGCTGTACCTTCATGGGTGGAGCCTCATTATAAAGAGAAATGGAGAGTAAAGTGACCTAACCAGAGAGGATCATTCTCAAATTTTAATTTCCAAAATGTTGAGAAATTCATCACAGTTTTTTTCCACAACTGATGTTGTGCCATTTGCACCTAGTGAAGGATGCTTCTTATATATTTTGCTCCTTTTCCCCTCATGTTGTAGCATTGGTTTCTACAAACCAATCAAAAACATTTAAAAAACAATTTCCATTTCCCCAAAACATATTGTTTAATTTAGATGTCCATTCCATCATCTTTTTCCACTTTCCATGATCAGGTTGTGTCGTTAACAGGTTCAGGAGAGAAACCGTGACATCCCTCACACCTGCAACGCTCTTCAGCTCTTTCTGGGGATTCCCGGAAGTTTGCAGACAAGAAATTATCTATAATACCTCCAGCAAATTCTGGGTCTGCCCGGAGGTCTTCTCCCAGTGGGACGTGTCCGGTTAACCTCCATGGGGAGGCGTCCAGGAAGCTTGGTAGCCAGATGCCAGAAACACCTCAGCTGACTCCTTCCGATGTGAATAGGCAGCGGCTCTACTTGTAGCTTTCTCCGTATGATGGAGCTCCTCACCTTATCTCTAAGGCTGAGCCCGGCCGCCCTATGGAGGACGCTCAATTCAGCCACTTGTATTCGGGATCTCATTCTTTCAGTCAGGATTGTATTCATGGTATTTATTGTGATATTGTAAATTAAGTAAAAAAAAAAAAAAGCAAAAAACTACTTAAACTACTTGACTGAATTGAGACTTAGGGCCTGATTTATCAATATTCCAAGTAAAGAGCGCAAAATTGCGTGTGTAAAAATTTTGCACCAAGGACGTGTTCCTGATTTGCTTCCGCAACTGATAACAGGCACAAACAGTATTATTTAAATGAAGATTTTACTGGTGCAAAAAAGGCGCTAATGGAAAATAAAATTCAAGTAACTGGAGCTGCAAATATGAGCGGAAAAGGCAAACAAAAACCTTGTTGAGCTGCAGCAAAGACATCTTCTGTGATGTTGTGTAACATACAGCAAACAACAGTGCAGGGCAACCTTGGCTGGTGCGTAAAGTGTCCCTGTCCAAACACCGACACCTGCTTTTTAGGACGCAGTAAGCTTCACAATGTTTCTAGTGCGTATGTGGGCCAGATTATATCGATGGTCCCCCTCAGTAGTTGGGTTGTGCAGGTGTTAGGAGGGAGGGGTAAAGGGGGTCTGCGCCATCACTTCAGGAATAGATCAGGAGCTGCTATTAGATCCATAAATGTGTGACTTGATATTTACAGCACAAATAACCTAACACACTAGCCCAAGAGCACGGCATGTCCATATTCACCATCTCTCAACCTTGTAAAAATAACACTGTTCCTTATGAAAGAATCGTGTTCTGAGCCTGGATCATTTGCCACAACGCTCGTTATAACGCCCGGACAGTCACACACAACTTGAACATTTAAATAATGCGCCTGTCTGTACACAATCTCTCTTGCCGAGGGGGGAACAAGTTGCACATGCGTGCAGCCTATTGCTCCAATAATGTAAGGAAACCTAGCAATATCATAAAAGCCTTGCTTAGTGTCTTCTCCTCACAGTGCTGTCTGCTTTGTCCAGATGACAGTGGGTTTGTTGAAGCAGGTGTATGATGGCGTCTTCCACTCCATCCCCACAGTAATAAACAAACTGCAGTGGGTCTTGAAATGTGCTTGTTTGCTTATTTAGGTGGATCAATATGAGTCTCTCCAAGACTTTCATGATGTGGGATGTTAGGGCAACATGCCTGTTGTTGTTAGGGGACAATGGATGAGATGTCTTTGTTCCTGGAACAAGGCAGGATGTTCTTCAACTGGTACCTTCTCCTGGGTGAGACTGAGGTTGAAGATACGCTGCAGAATCCCCCATAGCTGATCTGCACAAGCCTTTAGGACTCTGGCGCTAACACTATCTGGACCAGCTGCCTTGTTCCTGTTCAGTCTCTCAATCACAATTTCTCAAATGATGTCACAGGTAACCAGAAGCACTCACTTGTCACATGATCAGAAGTTTAGTGTATGTCACTTGCAGGCTTGATGAGTTAAAAGTAAATTTCAGACTTTAAAAATAACTTTCCTCCATGTTTAGAGGTGGATTCTTATGTTAATATTTAAAAATGTTTTTTATTATAAGGGGCAGTCAGTCATCATTTGAAGTGTCCACTGAAGAAAATCAATCACACAGAGTCAGCCTGTTTTTGGTTCCTCTCTACATCAAGCTTCAACTATACTTTGCAGGGACCCTGGTGAGGCTTTGGGGTCAGAGAGCTGAGGTTATTCTAAGGTCAGCATCAGTTCAAGAACTCATTGCATCTTTCCTTCTTCTTTCTTCCCAGCACATAAATCTCTTCTCTCCTTGCTGTTCTCCTCACAGGCCATTCCAGACTACACATGCTGTTTTTCTCTGTTTGCTGTCATCACGTACAAACACAGACACTCATACACTGAACTACTGTTGCCCTGCTGCTCAGTAATGTCACAACTATCAAGGACTCAGAGAGAGGGAGAGAGCTTTCAACACTTGAATATATATTTAGTGAGTGAGACAGAATTAACCTGCATTTTGTCTTGTCACTAGTCTACATGATGGCAGCTCACGACTGAATACACACACATACAGAAAGATGGAGAACTGGCATGTAGACAAAGAGTGATCTGTTAGTCTGAAAGGCCAAAGCCTCTTTACAAACACAGCTCTCATCTGCTGTCATCACTCATAGTCTCACACTCCTGCTTTCACAACTTACACACATGTGACAAACACACAAAAATAGAACTATCCAGCATCTTGATAACAGCCTTAAGGAAGCAGTCTTATATGGTCTGAAGAATCTCAGTGAGCACACATTTGGCTAGTGGAAATTTATAATGAAGTGATACAACAGAGTGAACTAAAAACTGACCCTGTTTTTCCAAGACATCACAAAATCCCCCAAAAATGGTGTGAGTAACCTTAAAGGTACTACAGTATATATAATATGTTCATAAAAAGCAACACTTTTAACACCTCCAAGGGGTGTAGAATAAAAAATACACTATTTTCTTTAGAAATCATATTTGAAGTAAAATGTGATAAAATATTTATTCTGATAGGCACAACGTTGGCATTTTGTTTACATCTACCAGCCAATAGCTGGCAGCAGCGGGCACCATTGCGGGTTGCCTATTATGGTGAATAGTCCAGCACAGCGAGGCTGGTACTGTGGAGTTTGTTTATCCGGTCAGCAACAACAAATTATTATTTTACATGAAAGTAATCAGTCAGACAGCAACCGAAAAGGGAATAGGCTGAAGCCTAGAGGCTTATATTTGGCCTATCCTGTACCCTGTTAGGATTAACCAAATTTTAACCTAAAAAGAAAAGCGCTGGTAAATGAGTTGCAAAACAATTTGAAAAGAAATCAAGGAAAAATTAAATAAAATCAACACAAAATTAAACAGTAAACCAAGTTTCTGTAACCCTAGATTATTCTAGTTTTTAAAATCTTCTTGAAAAGGGACATAGAATAGCACATCTTCAATTTATAAATAAGTCCAATCCATAATGGTACTGTGGTGTCTGTCAGTTCAGCAGCTGGAAGCTCCAGGGATATGTGGTTGGACCTTAATTGCTTGTCATAGGGGATTCACCAAAGTGTGACTAGCAGGGTCGTGTGGAAAAGTCTTTATTAGCAGCTCACGCTAACACAGAGCAGCAGGTAGCTGAAGTGTGTGGAGGTCCGGGCAGCGGGTTCGGCTGAAGGATACCTCAGAGGTTTTTGTGGATGGTTGGAGAAGAGAGGAGTGCAGGATGGCGTGAGGATGGCAGAGGATCTTGGGGAGACTGCAGGAAGTTTCGGTTTGCTCGAGAAGAAACGGGGCAGCTACGTGAGCTCTTTGCCACAGACTGAATCAATGACTGAGTGACACACAGGTAGGACTCTTCAATTATCAGAGTCAGTGTGATCAGCAGGGCTGGAGAGCATGATTAGTGAGCTGAACTCATGATATTTTGTTGTCCTTCTCAGAAAGGAGATCAGAGGGGGTTCGATGAGAAACTTTAGTGGCACTGCAGCGCACGTGGGGGGTCACGAGCCTGGCATCCTGATGGCTGGAGGCTTTGCTCTGTTGTGGTATTCATGTTCCATATTCCATCTTTAAAGCAACTGTAAGGAAGTTTGAAATTTTGGGGCTCATGATTGCCCCATTAGGCCAAATGTGTAACAGCAGCCTTAACTTCATGCATGAGGCGCTCATGCATGCTTTACGTGCACCCGTAGCTGAGTCAGTCCTGTATTCGACAATTTACAGATTTGCAGGCATGACTTCGACTGAGATAATAAATATGATGTTATGATATTTAAACCAAATCAGCTGTGAGCACGTCAGAGAGCTTAAAAATGTTTCTACTACAGGAAATATGTGGAAACTCCTGGAAGCATCAACTTTTCATGGACTCAGGTAAGCGTTTGACTCACATGCAGAACTCAGCTGGACTGACTGACTAAAACTGACTGTTACTCCCTCGAAGCATGGACAGACACAAATGGCTTTCTGGTAGGATGATGGAGCAGGTTTAAGTTTATCAGATTAATACCTAAATACCAACAAGACAGCGAACATCACTGTCACAATAGTGTTTGTTTTCATTCAAATGCTTTATTGCGTTTCTAATAAAACCTGGTGGGCCGGTCTCTACTCAAAATGCCCGGGCCAAATTTTTGTCCCAGTTCGAACCTGTCTCTCTGCCTGCCCATTACCCTGAGTTTGATCATTGAGGTGAGTTATAGTTTATTTTTTTTATGCTCTATTAACAACTAATAAAATGATTTTACATGCATATAGAGACAACTACAGTGAAAATGCCTGGGCTCTTTCTAGTGACCAGGACACATTGTTGGAGCATGTATGAGGTGGAAATTGTACAGTTCTATAAATTTATTTGTGGTTCAACTTGCTTAAGCCCAAAGCACACCTAGACGCATTAACGCACGGCAAAAGATGCAACATCATTATTTTCTATGCGAGCGCCCTCACCATAAAACGCCTTGATGCGCGGCAACGCTTCACCCCGCGCACCGATTAGAATCTGTTGAATTCAGACGCAGCGCCGCGACTGGAGAAGTCCCTATCGAGCACCCGTAGTTCTTCTTCTACGCTTCTTAAAGCAGGGGTCTCCTACATCACCTACCTTAACCACTTAGCGGCGCTATTTGACTGTAAAAAAAACTCAATGATGGACGAGGAGCGTCTAATTACTGAAGTAAAGAAGTACCCAGAGCTCTACAACCCCCAATCTCCTTATTAGAAGGACAACGTCCGTAAAGAAATAGCCTGGAGGGCAATTTCAACTGAAATTGAATGTTCTGGTAAGCTAGCAGACAATTTTCGTTCATATCTATTAGATCATCTTTGTTATATGTAATAATTCAAACCTAATACCGCCAAAATAATTGGCACTAAAATTGAAAATGACGCCTGGCTTAGCGGCGATCTGGTGTAATTTGACGCTCACCATTACCGTGCGTCAGAAAACACGGCGCTGGGTGTTGCGTTTTGGTGTGCGTCGGTCCCTTTAATGATTAAAATGTAGAAATCTTTTTTAAAAATACAACACGTTATGTTTCAAATTTTCAAACCATCAAAGTGAACATTAAAGAGGCCATTTCATAAAAATATTATGACTTTGTGGTTATTTCTGAACTATTAACCTGTAATATGAAACATTTTATATCTAAAAAACGTTAGAAAACACTGATTAACAGACCTTTCAATCTGTCTGTGTGAAGATTCGTCAGGCTTCGGGCTGCAACTCATTATTATACATTATTCTAATTTGCTGGACTCAGATTGGCTAACAAACTAGCCTATGAGAGCACGGCTTCCTGTTTCCTGCCCCTGCTGTGCATGGCAACAGCACACCAATCCTTTTCTGGTTTGATACATTTTATGCAACAGCTTTTAGCCAGCAGCATGCTAGGCGTGGTCTCAACTGTGGCAGCTGATGAATACTAATGAGCAAAGTAAATCAGCTATTTAACTTTGTAACACATCCAACAGATGTATTTTAATGCTTCAACAGTCATTGCTGCTGAAAGATCTATTTTCTATACATGCAAAGCACAGTCTAAAAAAGATGAAATCAGCCTCAATGTTCTATGTATAACTTCTATGTATGACATGCAGGATGGAATTTCACAACTAATTTGCGTACTCTCCTATTGAGAAAATTACGTGAAGAAATTAGCACAGGTTTGATGGACTACTAAATAGAAGTAAGACTGATCAATTCTAGCTCAACTAACTCAAGAAAGTCAGAACGTTGCTTTTGTAAGAAAGAACTATCTGGGAGTGCTGAGCTATTTAACTTAGTTGCTTGTCTTTCTGGAACAGCTATTTATGAAGATAAAAGACACACTAGGCACCTCTGCCTATAGAGCACTTTTCAAGGTTTTCAAAGCCCTTTACAGTGAATTATTTATTCACACATTAACTCATACTTGGTTGGTGGTACACAACATTGTAGCCACAGCTGCTCAGTGGTCTGACAGAGGTGAGGCTGTCATTTTACACCCCTGGCCCATCTGACCACCACCATTATTTGTACATAAGCAAGGTGGGGGAAGTGTATTGTCCAACTAGGACTAGGATTAAGCTGGGTTAAAACAGGCAACTCTCCAAATACTGGATAACTTGCTTTACCTCTTGAGCTGCTGCATAAATTATATAGTAAATATGGGTAAACATATTAAAAAGTGAACAACTGAACATGCAGTAGCTAGATCACAAATATATGTAGGTCAGGGTACATTCACAACAGCCCTGTTTCGTCCGCTTGAATCGATTTCTAGTTCGTTTGCACAGAAAGTCCGGTTTGTTTGGGGCGGTGTGAACGGGCAACCGAACTCTGATTCGGACCAAACAATCAAACTGGATTCTGCTTAAAAACATAGGTCTCGGTTCGATTGAAATGAACTCTGGAGCGGTTCGATTGCATGTGTGAACGCAACTGAACCGAGACCGCACCAAAAGCAGAAAGTGGACTATATTAAATGTATCTCTTAATTTCCTAGTACATCATTTGAGTATATACTTTTAAAACTAGATGTGAGAATTTTGTGATGTAGTTAGATGTTAATCCTCAGTAGCTACGTTTACATGGGCACATTTAATCGGAATAAACGCCCAATCGGAAAAAAAATACGTCATGTAAACACGTCAATCAGAATGTTTTGATCTGATGCAGCCTGATCAGAATGAAATTTACTTCCGATCGAGAGGGGTGGTTTTGTCCGATCTTCATTCGGATAGACGTGCATGTATACACCCATTCAGAAAGAAAGGGTGAAAAGAGCCCTTTGCGCATGCGTACAACTTCAGCGTGACGTTTTTCCGCTTTCGCGGACCCAAGTAGAAAACATAGCGGGAAGTAAACAGAAGTGGTCTGCTGGCGCAGTCATCCTGTCATCCTGCTCTCCTCTCCTGTGGCGGAGGAGCAGTAGCAATATGTATTCAGCCGCTAGCTTGGTTAATGCGACCAGTAAAAACCCAAACATAACGGTAATCACCCGCAGAAGGTTCATATTGGGGATAACGTGAGTCAGCTCGAGCACACGATGGGGCGGGAAAGACGTGCAGAAAGGACGGAGTTTGTTTACTTTTTTTTCTTCCCCCGGAAAGACAACTCGCTGTGCGCATGCTCACCTCATTTAACCTGATTGAGTGCTTGGTGCATGTGTACTCATGGCATGATCAGATCATTTCAGTTAGTGTCCATGTGAACAGGGATTTGGGAATTCCGATCGACCAAGATTTTAATCAGATTGGGGAAATTTGGCGCATGTAAACGTAGCTACTGAGACTGACTAAAGAACAGAAAAGGAATCAGAAGACCAGATTACAGGTTTGCAAAATGCAGAAAATGTCTTGATTAGTAATTGGTTAAAGCAGCAGCCTCCGGTGACAACTTAGAGAAGCAATACTGAGGGAATCTTGCAGACTTAGTGGAACTAGTATTGTCAGATCCAGATGGTTCTGACTGCACCAGAGGACCAGCTGTTCTACTTCCTGTCTGTAAGGAGACTTGTCTCCTTCCCAGATGAGGCTGATGACCATTGTGTCATCTGCAAACTTCAGGAGTATAACAGATGGACCACTGGAGGAGCAGTCATTGGTGTAGAGGGAGAATAGCAGGGGGGACAGGACCCATCCCTGGGGGGCGCCGGTGCTGATGGTCCGGGTGATGGATGTTATTTTCCCCAGCTTCCCCTGCTGCTTCCTGTCTGTCAGAAAGTTTATGATTCACTGACAGGTTGGAGCTGGGACAGTTTGGACTGGAGGAAGCCCTGGTGTACGTCCCTGCAGTGTCAAGGTATTGCAGGATGTAATGCAGCCCCATGTTGACTGCATCATCCACTGATCTGTTAGTCCTGTACGAAAACTGCAGGCGGGGCAGCAGGGGTCCTGTAATGGACTTAAGATGGTTTATCATCAGCATTTCAAAGGATTTCATGAACACAGACATCAGGGTGATGGGTCTGTAGTCTTTTAAGCCCTGGAGGGAGGACTTTTTGGGGACCAGGATGACGGTGGAGGTTTTGAGGCAGGATGGGACTTTGCAAAGCTCCAGTGAGGTGTTGGAGATTCTTGTGAAGATGGGGACCAACTGTTCAGCACAGACATTTAGGCAGGAAGGAGACACACTATCTGGACGTGGAGTGTTCCTTTCTTTTTGTCTCCTGAAGAACTGACACACCTCGTCCTCCCAGATCTTCAGATCTGGTGGGTGGGGGGTTGGGAGGGGCAGTGGTGGTGGAGAACAGTGAAAACTGGGAAACTACATTATCTTTTGTTACTGCAAGAGTCTTATGGTCATACTACCTCAATATTGAGTTTGCTGTTTTCTTTTTGCTTAAAGAAAGTTGATCATTCATATTAAGCAGCAGACTAGAAAACGTTAACACCTTACACAAATGGTGGAGAAGAACCAGAATTGTAAGAGGCCACAAACTTCAACATTTCAAGTGTAGAGAACAACTTTTTATTTAGTCCTGGGCACTGAAGCTTAATACCTTTATTGGGTCATTATGCTGTAGAAATGTGAGGGTCAATGCAGTTAAGTTGCTCTATAAGTCTATATCAGCTGTTGTGAGGTATCGAACCTATTTATCCATGACCTCTTCCCAGCAAAGACAAAAAGAAAAAGCTGAGCCTGTGGATCTTAATTCACCACCACATCCACACTGAATGTTGGTGTTGGAGGGGAGGAAATGAGAAGAGCAGCAGGAGGGGTTGGGAAGAGGAAAAAAAAGGGGTGGTTTGTCATAGGAGTCATCAGTAACTGTCACCACTGTGCTGCAGGCTTAATTAACTAGCTTGCTCGTTAGCATTGCTGCCTCCTTTTTCCCCTCCATCTCTACTTGCTGGCTGCTCCAAATAGAAATGCCTGATTATTCTGTGCTCCAGTCGCAGCCAATTACAGGCTCCAAATGGAACAACATTAATCAAATCTTTAGTATGGTGGCAAACTTAGAGGTATCAGATTGCAGAAAGGAGCAAAACTAATATGTCACTGTCACTGGCAGTTGTATAGGCATTTAGCAGCTAGCGTTGTGCAGGCACTTTCACCCAGGTGTAATAGGGAGGCTGATCTGGCGACCATTAGCATAACATGGCAGCAGAAATGTGAAGTCTGTCCTCACCCCAAAGTCATTTTTTAACCAGCCCACCCTCATTTTTCTTACCATTTACTGCTGTTCATTCTGTTTAGCCATCAAACAAGTGAAGAGGCAAGAAGGATAAATAAAGGAAGCGTGCAAACTGAATCTCAAAAAAAGGAAAATGTGTAGAGGTAATGAAAAGTGAACAGTAGCTAATGGAAGGAGCAATGAAAAGAGCTTTTCACCGTCAAGTCAGAAAAAGAAAATAAAGGAATAGATCCAATAGGGCTGCTGTGGGTTTTGATGGAAGAGAACACCCAGAAATAATGCTGGCTTTCAACCTCTTGGAGAGTACTGAAGAACTAGATTTGGGGCAGGACCAATCCACACCTATGGAACCATGACCTAGCAAATGCTTTATTGCAACCCAAGTGGCTTCCCAGGACTTCGCCCAACCATCAAGTCACAGTCAGAGCCAGCCAGAGGACACTGCTGTATAATGGCCTCATTAGGACAAATGATTAAAGCCCAACTGAAATGTGCTAAATGCCTGTGTCACTGAAGTGGCCTTTAAACGGGCATAAATAAACAAGAGTTATGCTGAAGGTTTGGGTGTGCACCCTGGCAGCATAATAAATTACAGGGTAATGATATTAAAAGCACAGAGTCGTTAAGATGCCAAGCAGAGATGCTATAAATCCAGACGTGGGCTCCCACTGGCTGTCCCCAAGCAGAGTAATTAAAGCAGATTTATGAGGCGCATTACATCAGTGCTAGATAGTTCATATATCGGCCTCCTTTATTGGACAGCCTGACAGGCGCCAAAAAATATTGTTTCGAGTTCCCCAGCCCCTCACAGCTGAGAGGCCTCTCCCAGTACTCTATCTTTTGTTGTGTCAGTCCTGGGTGGTTGTGATGGATGGACCGATTCACTCCTCTGTCGCTCCCCTTGCTTGTTCAGCTCCCCCATCCTTCCTCAA
Organism: Pachypanchax playfairii; assembly: GCA_006937955.1. NCBI lineage: Eukaryota > Metazoa > Chordata > Actinopteri > Cyprinodontiformes > Aplocheilidae > Pachypanchax > Pachypanchax playfairii. The sequence continues at coordinate 2,340,950 of SSNP01000068.1, forward strand.
TGGGAGGCTTGTGACAGTACCAAATAGCTTTATCGTCACTTGGCAGCTTTTTCACACCCTCTCTGTCCTTCTCACCAAGACAAGACAAAGAGCCCAGACGCAAGTGTAAAGCCTGAGATGGACAGCACAAAAGAAAGGATAAAGGAAAACAAAAGAGAAAAGGGAGAGAGGGAACTGCAGTCAGAAATGTAAAGAGTGGCATTTTACTTGTACATCCTAAATATATCTAATAGGGTTAGACAATCTGACATACTAACAGTCCGTGATTATATCCTGTATGTAAAGCTCTTTTGTTGACAGCCTCAGTCACAATGGTGAGCTATTAAGATGTTTTAAACTGTTTGGCATTTTAAAGATGTGTGTATGTAGTTTTTGAGGTCTGCACTGGAACCTTTGAAAAACTTTGTCAAGATTGAGTTAAGGACACAAAGCATTTCAACATCATTCTCATAACTCTTTCATTAATCTGCTTTTATTCTTTAAAAATATTCTTTGTCATGAACATCTTTTGGTATTACTGGCCAAATTCAATCTGTCAAGGTTATCAAGAGAGTACCAAAAAGTGCAGGCAAGCTCACTGCAGTAAATGGTTGGACAAGCATGAATAATCCTGATGTTTTTAAAGAGCAACTCACCACCGAAACTGCATTTTTTTCTGTTTCAGGGGTTTTTTGGACATGTTTGTGCAAACTTTTGAAATTCTACACTTTTTAGTCTAAAAATGTCTTGGTGCTGCCCTCTTAGGGTTAAAATGTGCATTGGAAAATTGTGATTGGCTAAAAGCGGTACATCTTTTCCCATCTTCACGCTACAGGCATGTCTCAAAGACACGCCTCACAGATACACCCCTTGGTGTATAAAACCATCTCTCAGACAGACACACTTGCCCCCGCCCGCCCGTTGTCTCCTGCATCTCACCAAAGTGCTGCACACAGGGATTTAGAGCAACTGGCTGAAAACTATGACAAAGGGAATAACTAATATCAGTAAAAGAATAATGAAATCAGGGCAAATACTTCAGGCACCTCTCTGCAACACAAAGTCACATGATACTAAATGTAGCTTTAACACAATAGCTAACAACAATCAATCGGAAAACTACCATACTTTGAAAACTATGACAAAGGGAACAACTAATATCAGTAAACAAATAAGGAAATCGGGGAAAAGACTTCAATTTTACTGCAGTGGTTGTGATTGTGTGGATATGATTTGTGCACGTTTTATTCTCATCATGCTCGGGGTATTTTATTCAGGTATTTACTCACGCACCTCTCTGCAACATGGCAGAGTCACACTGGAGCTAATCTAAATGTATCTTTAGCACAATGTACCACTAAGAGAAGAGTCTCATTCTTTGCTGCTAAGCCGCTGCAGGGCAAACTATCGGCTTGAAACAATACGGATCAGGGCTGTTTGGCTCCATAGAAGCAGCTTCCTCCATTTTCATCTGCCCCTCTCTGGCAGCTGGCTGTGTATGGAGTGCGACATGTCAATCACAGCCCCCAGCCGCAATTTTTTTAAGTGCTTTCATCTTCAGAACACTTCACTATTCTTTTTTGAAAGCTTAGCTACTATTGCCAGTTTTTAAAACCTACACTGATGTGTGAAATTTTTACCTTGAAAATTATATACTTTGGGGGCAGCTAATAAGGATTTCCAAAGCCAATGCATTATGTAGAATTCATCCCTGATTTCATTTGCCACAGCCTACCTGTGCTTGGTTTGCAGATGCAGCAGATCTAGATGAGAAACCCATCCTCAGAGACACTCTCCAGCTCATCTTCGGGAATCCCAAAGAGTTCCCTACTGAAAGACAAAATATAGGGTACTACTCAAAATATTCAGGGGAACACTTTGTAAACATTTCAGATCTCAACTGCAAAAACAAACAAATAAATTTCCTTGATATCCATACTAGTATGAAATGGGTATCCACAGTGGGGGACACTACAGCCAACACAACACAACAACAGCAGCTAATGTTAGCTCTGATGTTAACTAATGTTGGCTAAAGCTAGGCAGCTCCTTAAACTTAGTTTAGAGAGTAGGTTAATAATCTGACAATGATATCCATGGTAATCATAACTTTGGTCCAATTTGTCTTCTTGCCTCCAGTTATTAGATCTAGACAACACAGTAAGTAGTTAGCTGTTAGCCTTACCTTTGAGCAGACGTATTTATGCTCGTAATGTACTGACACATATAACTGAAGTCGGGACCGACCACACTGTTTAATCCATTGTAGGCACCGCTCAAGTTGTGTTTTTGGCTTTGGGAATGAAAAGAACAAAACTCCTCCAGATAATCTATCAGGATATCTAGTGTCCTGTTTACAAATAACATGGGATCATCCTGCTTGGAGTCAGTGCTTGCCGGAGCTACTCACATAGTAATGGTTGCTATGATGTGTGAATGGACAATAGCTGTTTTTGGGGAGGGGTCAGCAAAAGGTCAATTGAAAGAAAGAAATTGAACTTGAAAATCTGATGCAGCTGATGCTAATAAATAATAACATTCAGGATGCCATTGTTTTCCTGAACGGGTTTGTGCTTCCCCTCATAGATCTACCTCCCCAGTAACCCACCACCAAACTGATTATGCTAAACAAAGTTGTGGGCAGCAAAACATTCATCTGGTCCTGATAATAGGTTAAGGACCTTCAATGGCTGTATTCAGCTGTTCTAGAGTAACTGTCTGAGTCTGTCTCCTGTAATCTTCTTAAAGCGTTTGAGACTGTGCTGGGAGATGCAGCCAATATTTTGGCAATGTTCTATCCTGGTGGAGTTGGACTGCCTGTGCAACCTCTGTAAGGTCCTAGTATCACCTCATGGTATTGCTCTTATGCTGTGGTGACACTGTCCCACGTCAAAATCAAAACAATTTAAAAAACATTACAAAAATATTTATTTTGATGGGCATGACATTGGCATTATGTTTACATCTACCAGTCAATAGCGGGCACCATTGCAGGTTGCCTAATATGGTGAATAGTTCGTTTGGCACAGCAAGGCTGGTACTGTGGAAAATGGTGGAGTAAGCAGGTCGAACAGCTGCTTAAGAGCCATGGAGATTTCATTATGCTTCTCAGGAGAAGAGCAACCAGATAGGATAAAAAATCAGAGTGAATTTAGGTGCCTGACTTCACGTATCAGCAGACCCGGCGCCAGGACAATTTAGATGGGGCAGCAGTTTATTTTGGGGGGGCACAGTTTTTATTTAACCCGTTAGCGTTTTTACCTCCTGTTGGCAGTATGTTACATATTTCTGGGTCAAAACTGCCCTTTTTGACACTATGTCCATATAACACATTTATATTTAAAAAGGGACTAGCTAAGGAAGGTTCTGGAGTTTTTCTGAACAATCGCTCTGTTCTAGATTGGTGGTCAGAACGATTGTTTTTGTTCTCCAAAAGGAGCCGCGGTTGAACCACTGTCAAGACCCTGCTGTGTACCTACTTTGTGTATGCGAGTGAGCCATCTTCCTTGATAGAAGATCTTTGGTTAAGTCGCACTGATACGGAGGGAAATGAACAGACGTAGCAAAACAACCGTTTTTTGTTGCTTGCACGCAAACCAGTTAATAACAACAACAAACAGAAAACACAACAAGTCCTGCTTCTTCCATGTCGATTCTTTTTGATATTTTTCTGCTGCTTTTATCTGTGTGATGCTACTCCCTGCTGAAACTGCCATGATGCACTCCGAAAGAAAAATAATGTAATGTAACTCACCATCACAGAGCCATCATCTTGAACAAAAACAATCCTTTTATGTCCAGTTAATGTACTCCAACAAAGTAGTCTTCCTCAATCCAATTCTCCTGCTAAAAACTTTTGTAAATTCCTTTCTTGTGTGTATTTCTCTGAATGTTTACATCATGACTACCAGTTAACACGCGCTTCTTCTTCTTGATAATAATTCATGACTAGCAAACAAGGAATTAGTGCGTTACTGCCACCAACTTGCTTGAGGTGAAGAATGTCATTCAAATGACGGTGGTGGACGGGTGGTGACGAGTTTTACCCACAATGCACTTAGAGCCGAAATCAGTGATTCAGTTGTAATTTTGCACATCATAACGCTACATGTGAGAGTGAAAATAAAGACAGTCATGCAGCACAACATTTTATTGAATATTTTACACCTACTACATCACTAAAGTCAGTCGTTCTTCTAAAGTTTTTGGCAACCATGACTCAAACCTGACTGGGTAACTGATATAATCTCTGCATAGATCTGCATTTAGTTTGACAAACTGATCGCAACCTCCATGTTCTTCTGGTATTCAGTTGTTAAACAACCAGCTTGCCCATAGCTTCTCTGTAATGCATATGAATGTGAATGAGGTACGACTCTCACATCACACTTCTGAGCTGGGCCTGGCGTCATTGATGGGCCTGATGGGTGAATGGGAGGGCCCGGCTCACCGAGGGCCACCCATGACACCAGACCTGTGTATCGGCAGTGAGCCTGGCATCCCCACGACTGGAGGCCTTGTTCTATTGTTGCAACTGAGGCAGCAACACTGGATGTCGCTATGGTGCATCTTCTCCATGACCATACCTAAAAATTGGCGTTGAAGGCTATAATGGAAATCCAAAATGACTTAATACAGAAAAGTAACATTTATAATAATATATATATATATTATTATAAATATATATATATATATATATATATTCAACTTTTAACGGCAAGGTAAAAGCTAAATAATCAAAAACAGTGTGCTGAAAAAAAAAACAGTTAAAGTTAAATAACTGTGTAATTGGTTCTGGTCCTTTGCTTCTGAATTTCAAGTGCAAAATTACATTTGGACGCCTAGTGGCCTAAATATATGTACAGTCAATGGTATTATTAGCATCACCTCAGGGCACTTGTGTAAGGCAGGTTAATCACCCTCCACAGGGCTCCTACCATTATGTATTTGTAGATGTTACAATAGCTCAGTTGCTGTAATCTTCTGGATACCTCAATGAAATTTCTGTGCTCCTTAACTGGTGATGAACCTTAAATGTCCCCACAGAAATCATGTGCCAGACAACTTAATCCTTTTGGCTGCATATAATTCTAATAGCACCTCAAATTAGGTTTCTTATTATAAAGTATCTAGTAATAAATCATATCAAACAGATTTATGTATAAATTTATTATCCCCACAAAAGGCTGTTTTAGAACTGCAAGTGTGACTACTAGTGAATTTTTGTATGTAAGAGTGTAACATACAAAAAAGATTAGACTCATGCTGTAAAAGGCTTCCCGAATAGGGAAAAGAAAAGGAAAAAACACAAGATACTGGTGGTAATCATCTCTTTCATTTTAAGAGAAGAATATATTTTAGAGACCACTCTGGTTGACTTGAAGCTTTCATTTTTAAATCAATAATGAGTGTCAGTTTCTGTCAATTTAGTTTCTCAACAGGAACAAGTCAGGTTAAATTCCTGCGGGACCATAAGCCATCTGTGACTCACAGTTTAACCACATGTGGAGTTTGCCAATGTTTTGTACTTATAGTGCTTTATTTGTTTTTTGTTGACACTCTTTCTTGCCTTAACTGTAACACACCTGTAGAAAACCAAACGTTTGCTGTTACAAGATCCTGCAAATATGCAGCCATAAAATATTTCATGGTGGGTTAACCACAAAAAATAAGACAAAAACAAAACACATACATGTAACATCTACACATATAAACACTACAGGTAAATTTGTTTATATGGACACACAAAAAATACACACACCTTCCTGCTTTGTGTGCCCTTTTCTCTACAGGAACTCCCCAGAGCTCCCTTACAACCACCAGTGACACTATGAAAGCTGGAAATGACCCACATCTCTGTCCCACTAAATTAACTGCAGTGACAACTGTCCTTTCGTGGACTACATGAGGGCAGATCTATGAGAGTGTGCGAGATGTGTGTACGTGGGGGTAGCATGCATGTGGATAACCTAGCTAGCAGCAAATAAATACTTTGCCCTTTAGGATAATAGTTCAGGGTCATAGAATTTAGAACAAAGTATGGTTTAGATTAATTTTAATATTTGCTGATATGATCTGACAGTGTGTTTCACTTCCTGTTTGCCTCGATTACAGTGTTTGATTGTTGCTCCTTTGGGTCTGAGGTTATTTTTCACTTTTCAGTCCAACAACACTTTTGTTACAGTTGTTCTGCATTCTTTCTTCTTTTGAGGGAATCTTTAGTTTTTAACATTTTTCAGCTACTGGAATATCAATGTTTGCTAACTAGCTTGGCTTAAAGGCAGGGTATACGATTTCATTTTAAAACACTTTTTTAAAACTGCAAAAAATGCTCTTCATATACCAGTGGCAATTTACATTTTAGGAGTTCTTAAACTAGACCGAGTAACGATCATTCTTTCAACAGCAAGAAACTCTGGGAAAATCTAATCCAATAGACTTCCACGGTCTGCCCAGGATAATTAGCTTGTAAGCAAAGCTTCCGTGTTCCAGCACCTCCCCTTCTGCACGTCCCCTTCGTGTACACGCAATGCTCGGCCTAACAGGAAGTGAGCTCGCGCTACTTTGTCGCGCCAGCAGATAAATAGATTGCGCAAGCTGCATTAGCCGGCGTGTTTGTTTGGTGAAGCATCAAGTTCGACGTTAGTGCAGATAAGCTTCCCAAAATGAATCGAAAATGCAAAGCTGTTGTGGAAAAAACAATGAGAAAGAAGAAAGCCAATAAAGAGCATGCCAAAGGCTTAATCTGCATCGGTTAGGGGATGGGGGATTGTGCTGAATTAACAATTCAACCCAATCGGCTGGTTCCTTAGATAGGAAATGTTTTATTACCAATTGGTTAATTTTTCTGTAAAGTGCCTTGAAATTACTTTGTTATGAACTGGTGCTTTATAAACGAGACTGGTTTCTCCCAGTGCAAGTCTCAGTTGTTGGACTGTTTGCAAAATGTGTAGAGTTCTTTGAATGATGTGGGATATTACCAACAAGAGGAGCTAAAATGGTGGCAAGGTATTTCACAATGTTATGTTACAGAATTAAAGCTGTGATGATGGATGATGATGGAGAGGTGCTCCTTCTTTGTGTATTATCCTGAGTCCATTTATGCATGGATTGGCCTCACCAGGGTACAACATTAATAAAATAGTGTGTCGATAGCTTTGGCCCTTTACCCTTTTTGAAAGTAGTCTGTGACCATCCTTTCATGGGTGTGTCGGGTGTCAATTCTGCTGGTGATTGTGTGAGTGTTTCCACTTGTGTTTCAGGGGTGCGACAGACAATTACCGGCAGGTGGATCCAGTTAACGCTCATCAGCCGCGGAGCTTAAGAGAGGAGTGGTGGTAGAGAGCAGGCGTCAGATCGTTCCGGTTCAGTTCCATTCACTCATCCAGCTGGACCTTCCTCACGTGTTCCGGTTTCCACACCGTGTTCTTCCCTGGGTCCAGCCTCTGTTCCTGGCAGCTCTCAGGCTGTTCTCATCCCACTCCCGGACCACCGCGGCGGTTCCCACACCGCCTCTGTCCAGGATCGCTCAGAGACGGTTTCCACACCGGTCTCCACCCTGCCTCACGCTCCACCTCTTCTGACCTGCCTCCGCACCATTCCTCCAGCTCGCGGGATCCGCCTGTCCGCTTCTGAGTGAGTCTGTCCACCCTTTTTCAGCACTCACACTTTTGTCTCAGCAGACTGGCACCTGCTTGCTCCCCGTAGACTCTTGCTGCACCCGCGGAGGCATTTTTAGTTGTACATCTACTGCTGGTTATTTTTCCCTGTTGATTTAATAAAACCTCCCTTTTTGAACCTCACCACCTGTTTCCTGGTCTGGAGTCTGTCGCTTGATTTAGAGTCCTGTTCTCAGTGTTGCAAAATCATGACAGGGTGTTTGTGGGGTCCACTTTGAGCGCTTGATATGTGGAGATGTTACTCAGTGCTCTTGCTATTTTTTGTGGTAATCTGTTGTGTTAAGAATAACCATGTAACTTCCCTTGTCTGCTGGCAGAATGGTGATATTTTGGTCTTTGCTGAGGGATGTTATTGCTTTCCTCTCCTGAAGTGTCAGGTTTGAACAGGGAGGTTTAGAGCTGGTGAGGATAGCTGTGAATTTCATTCTTAGCTTTTCTGCCTTTATTTGTTCTTAATGGTGGACTCTGTGGCAGTGATGAGCTTTTCATTCATCTCTGTCTTGCTGCACACTTTTCATTTTGTCAGGTTCTGGGGTTTTTGGTTTGTTTATTTATCACGAGTGAGATTTTGTGAAGTTGTGTTTTCTACTTGTTCCTCATGTTTCTATGTGTATCTAGTGTTTTGGTTTATCACCAGCCTCTAGGTTCAGCTTTTATTTTCTCATGATCTGGTTTCCTGTTTTGCTTTTATTTTGGTTAGGTCTGTACTTCCTGTTCTCCTCATGTGTCATTCAGTATCTTGTCAGTTCGGTTTGTCTCTTCAGTCTAGTGTTTTTCCGTTTAGGTGTTTCTTGTTTCTGTGATTAGTTCCTGTGTTTGTTTCTCCCCATGTCCTCAGATGTTTTGAGTTTTGTTATCAGTTAGGTTTAGTATTTAAGTCTCTTGTATGTGTTAGTTGGCGTCGGTTTGTTCTCACAGTCTTAGTCTTAGTCTCTCACTACCCTGTTTGGATTATGTTTTTGCTTCTCTTCAGTTCCTCATCTCCATGTAAGTTTGTTTTGCTGCCCCGTCAGCATTTTTGTTCTTATTAAACTTTTTAGTTGCACTTTAGTTTTTTGTTGTCCCCCTCACTGCATTTGGGTCCAACATACAAACCTTTAAAAAGCGGGACACATTTAGCTACTTTTACCTGTTGCCACCACAGTTAGCCTGACCAGTTTTCACCTGTCTGCTCCTTACTAAAAGCCGTGGAGGAGCAGACAGCCTTTTCCCATTAATTGAATGCTCTTAAAGCCTCCTGCCGCTTTTGGAAATGTCTCAAACACTGATGATTTGGATACCCTACCTATGTGTGATTATCGACTTTGCCTCTGCCCTTGTTTGTCTTTTTTGTCCATCTGATACTTGTAAGTGACCATCATTTTGACTGTTAGATTGGATTATTGGACTGTGCTCTGTTTGTGATTTCTGTGAATGAATTCGGACAGCCTGACCTACCGCTCTGTCTTGTTACATCGCTATTAGCGATGCTAGCTGTTAGATCACCAGTTTTGTTTCACAACATCTTCATCTTCATATCTGTTAATAAACACTGTTTAAAACTGCCATCTGCCTTTTTCTGCTGCATTTGGGTTCAACTTGCACAAACATAACATGAAGTAAAGAACATGGAGTTGTGTTAGTCTGTTCCTGCCTTTAGTTTCTGTCACCTGTTTGATTGGAACTCAGTTTTTAACTCTGTTCATTTGTGTTTTTCTGTTACTGTTCTTGTGACCACACCTTTATGGATTGTTATATATTAGTTCTTGGGAATTTTTCTTAATCTGATTTATTATTTATTTATGTTTCTCCTAAATGGTTCTGTTGGATGTTTTTCATGCGTTGCACTCAGTTTATCATGTTGTTTCTTATAGTCCAGACCTGTTTGAATCTTGTCACATTAGCCACTTCATCCTGATTGTGTCATGTCTCTATTTATCTGTCTGGAACTTTATTTTATGCTGCCATCAAGTTTCATGCCCTACACCTGCTCACAGCTGCTCACCTAATCACACTCATTGCATTCATATATATAATAATAATAATAAGTTTATTTGAACATAAGACAACAATTAAAAAACATCCAAACAAAAGAAGAGAGATTTTATGAAAATAGAAAAAAAGAGAAGAAAAGCTTATTAAGTCCCACCACTTTGCTACACAAAACAACTAAACACTACAAACAAGATTATAACTACATAATACCCTTGATAATACTACTTATAACAATACCATCAGTCATAGAATTATTAAGAATAGTATATCTATAATAACAATAGCAGCAACAGTCAGTCATCATTATAATGAGAATAGGAATCTTCATTAAAATTATAATACCATTAATACGTTCAATAATCAACATCATCACCATGAATAATTATAATAATATCAACAATAATAATAATAATAATAATAATAATAATAAGTCTGCATTTTTGTTTTGATTTTTGTTAGCTTTGCTTCTACACTATTGTCTGTCTGTGTGTCTGCAGGTCCGTCCATCTGTCTGTCTGTCAAATAACCCATCTGATCATAGTTCTAATTAGTCACCATGTCTCTGCCTGCCCATTTTGGATCAAGAATTATTGGAATTCTAAATGGCTTTAATTTAGAGTATACTTGTGTTAATGCTACCTCATGTTGGTGACCCACCATCATACTTTTATCCATAACACAAAAGTAAGGTGTGCATGTCTGGTATTTGGTAAAAGTGCATTTAAGAAGTAGCACGTCTCTGTTCCTGTCTGTCTCTGAACAGGGAAAGAATGAGAATGAGAGCAAACAGCAGTGTGCAGCCAAGAGTAGCACAGCCACTCCATCACTGTGATAGGCCCTGTCATTTCTTTCTTCTTCTTCTCTCTCTGACTCCTGCACTCTCCTCCTCCCTTTTCACCCCTCCCACGTGTAAGAGTGGGTTGTAAAGTTCACTCCTGCCTAATCTATCAACCACCCTCCCCTCATAGCCTCATACAGTCATTAGTTGTGCAAAGTGATTCTGTACCCTAGCCAGCAACCTATTCTCATCATTGTCTTTTTATGGTAAAAAAAACCTCAGCATTTATTAATTGAAGACTACATTGCTCTGTGGCTTCAGGATATAAAGTGGGGCAGATAAGGTTGGCTGGATTAGGGAGGGGTAAGGATGTAAAGCGTTTGACTGCCAGCTGAATATTTTTTGTGCAGATGAGGATTTGGATTCAAAAGCCTTTGATTTAAACTTCCCTACATCTGCAGTATGTTTCGAGTAGGGCTTACCTAATTTAAAACAGATTATGCATCAGTAGTTGTTTGCTGGGAATTTTCAACATAAAATAATTTTGTGTTTTGTTCCTCTTGCTAACCAGGTGACCAGTACGCCTTCAACATGTCCTAACAGGTGCTTCAGGCTCAATGTCCTTGTAAGGATACACTGTGGAGTACACTGCTTGGTTGTTTACTCACTGAGTTGAGCAGCTGCACAGCACATTTATAATGCTCTCATAAGTACACTGCACATGGACATGGGTTCCCTCGCTACCACTCCCAGGCTTATGATTAATGAGCAGCACTTGGAGCTGCATGTGTTGCTGCCTTGCCGTTCCAGCAAATATTTCCGGCCCCAACATTTTGTATCCTCTTAAAAACGAGCTCCTCTGTGTCATTCATTAATGTTCCACAGCTAGATTTCTCCCTTCCATGTTCCTGTTCACTAAGCCTTGTTTCATGCTTGCACCCTGTGTGGGTGTCCATGTCAATTTCCATCAAACTCATTTATGTCAAGACAGCTATCTAGCAAACTGCATGACGAGAGTGGGGCTTGGCTGTAATCTGAGACCATTACAAAAGAAGACAAGTCTATAGAGGAAGACCTGACAGACAAAAGTAAAGATTTTTCAATGTTCTTTTGGCAGACAAGCTGCATTGAAAAGCCTTGGCCTGGCAGGAAAGCAGCCACTTTTCTGCTGTGCAGGCACAGTGTTATGACAATGGTTGAATAATCATTGTTCTCCCTCTGTTAGTTATTGCTGTAATTTGGTCTCTTGTAGAACAGAGTCCATTTGTCTGACAGTGCAGGCCACAGTCAGTCAACTGCATCGACATGCTGGGGTAAGCACACTCACAGAAACATAACAAAATGCTTGTGTACCTTGATACGGACGAGCATAGCCCTATTGTGCACACAAACACACTCCTGCAACTCAGCACTCTCTCAAGGGCACATTTCAGTAAAGTGGCATTGGAAAACAGCCATCTGATAGATTGGAGACAGTAGCACAGGCAAATAACCTAATGTGACATAAGTAAGGCTGCCGTGCTCCTATTGCTCTCCACAGACAATGTAAATTATATTGTCAGGTGCAGTCACTTCCCTGCTCACTCCGCGGCTAACAAGAGTCAGTCGCCAAGACCGAACAAAAAAGGAGATTGAAGTTATCAAAGAATTCTTTGAGATGGCAACTCGCCTACCTTTCTTATATTTATATATGCACAAACGTGAAAAAGATGCATTTACACACAAAGCTACACAAGCTGATTGTGCATATGTGTTTAACTTATTTTTCCCTCTCTTTTGGCTTTTGTTGGAGGTTGATGTATTAGTTGAGTTAACAAACATAGGTTATGTTGCTCAGCCATTGTGATGCTCATTGTGTGTCTGCCTGATGCCTGCATGTCCCCAAGAGGCTGCCAGGCTTAACACTGAGGTCTGTACATAATGCCAGACGTGATACACAAACTGCCATCAGTTCTAAACCTCCCACAGCTGCTTCAGAACAAGATGTGTGACTTTGTGTCAGTATTGGGCGGACTGCTCTTTGTTGTCATAATTCCTTCTTGTGGTGTTTACTGAAAATGTCCCTCATGTCTCTTGCTCCTTGTGCAGCTGTTTTTTTGTCATATTTGTTCCAAGATCTTGTCAGACAACAGCTGTTTGATCATCTGCACATTTGTGTTCACACAAGTCATTTTTGCAATGGAAGGCTCATCAGATTCACATTATTTTGCGTTAACATTTTTCTAAATTCTTCTAAAATGCAGTGACACTTTGCAAAATAAAGCCAAGACAGAGTGAAATGTTTAATCAATTGAATTCAAATATACTTTATCAGTCTCAGCCTTCATGATATGGGTTGTCAGGGCAACAGGCATGTAGTTGTGTTAATCACCAAAGGGAAATTAGATGTTGTAGTAACTTAGTTTTTCTTGAGAGACACACTGTAGAAGGTTGTAGAAGGCATTACCGTCACCTACTGCTAAAGAGTATGAACGTAATCAAGTCTGGTTGTGAGCCGTGTGCAGACCTCTACCCTCCTCTCGCCATGATTGGATGGAAATCCAAGAAACATGATTTGTTGGTCAAAATCAGCCACTCATTGGTTCTTGCAAGCAACCAAATATGGTAAAAAATGTTTTCTAACTTGTGCGTGTTTTGAAACCTGTAACTTCAAACGTGTAACTTCACACTTGTAATTTCTGTGCAAGTTACAGAACTAAGTAGCAAGTGCAGACATTAATTATTTGTACTAAACCAAAAATTACAAGTACAAAACTAGAAAAGTTCCTGAAGAAACTTTAAATGTCCTGTATTATGAAAAATCAACTTTTTGGAGCTTTTAACCATATTGTGATGCTATTTCTTTATTTAAAAGACCTCCAGAGTGGTTTTTGGCTTAATTCGTGCATTCCTGAGTAATCCTCCTGAAACCTGCGCTGTGAGCAGCGGCTTTACTCGCTCATGTAAAACGGCTGAATTTGAGCCCCTTTACGACACGGTGTCGCATCAGGAAGTTCCTGACCAATCCCTGCTGCCCCTGTAGTAGGTACAAGGCGAGCTGCGAGAGTCCGAAACAATTTGTCAGGAGCTCATCACGGCAGATGTCTAACCTACAGCCCAGAGTTCCCACACTTCAACCACCTGCTGCTCTTTATTAGCATGAGCTGCTAATAAAGACTTATCAACTCGACCCTGCTAATCACATGTCAGTATGAATCCAGCTTTACAGCTGATCTCCACGTCACCGCAGCCCATCCCACCACCGGATAAAAGACACAGTCACTCACCCTGCCAGCGCTCAGTCATACGTCCTGCTTGCCACGAGCTCCTGTTAGCCTCCGTACTGCAGTTTATCCGCCTCAGTAATCCAGCCTTTTCCTCAGACCTGTCCCGGTTGATCTCTCTCTCTCTCAGTATGCCTCCCTCTCGGCTGCTGGTTTCGCAGTCAGCGACTACGGTCGCTGCCTCCAGAAACCCGCTTCTCGCCTACGACCTGTCTCACTTCACCCGGCCGATCCCAGTCTTGGCGTCATCTCCAGGGTCGTATCGCATCCAGTCACATGTGGACCGTGATTCCCTCCAGACGCTCCTCACCACCGAGCGTCCTCTGACAAATTAGCACCTCCATTTTTTGTATTTCATTCTAAAAATTTCTCATCGAAAATGTGCATTTGGCTGCGAGAGTTACAGGAGTTTATTTAGTGTTTCTAAACAGCCCAATCACACTCACAATTGGGAGGCGGGGTTTTAGGTAAACCGAGCATTTTACTTCCTGGTCAAAGAATAACTCGAGAATATAAGTTATATTTCAGGACAAATGAAGTGAATATAACTCAAACAGTAAGGTTTTTATCATATACAGTGGGGCAAAAAAGTATTTAGTCAGCCACCAATTGTGTAAGTTCTCCCACTTAAAAAGATCAGAGAGACGTGTAATTTTCATCATAGGTATACCTCAACTATGACAGACAAAATGAGGAAGAAAAATCCAGAAAATCACATTGTCTGATTTTTAAAGAATTTATTTGCAAATTATGGTGGAAAATAAGTATTTGGTCAATAACAAAAGTTGATCTCAATACTTTGTTATATAGCCTTTGTTGGCAATGACAGAGGTCAAACGTTTTCTGTAAGTCTTCACAAGGTTTTCACACACTGTTGCTGGTATTTTGGCCCATTCCTCCATGCAGATCTCCTCTAGAGCAGTGATGTTTTGGGGCTGACGCTGGGCAACACGGACTTTCAACTCCCTCCAGAGATTTTCTATGGGGTTGAGATCTGGAGACTGGCTAGGCCACTCCAGGACCTTGAAATGCTTCTTACGAAGCCACTCCTTCATTGCCCGGGCGGTGTGTTTGGGATCATTGTCATGCTGAAAGACCCAGCCACGTCTCATTTTCAATGCCCTTGCTGATGGAAGGAGGTTTTCACTCAAAATCTTACGATACATGGCCCCATTCATTCTTTCCTTTACACGGATCAGTCGTCCTGGTCCCCTTGCAGAAAAACAGCCCCAAAGTATGATGTTTCCACCCCCATGCTTTACAGTAGGTATGGTGTTCTTTGGATCCAACTCAGCATTCTTTCCCCTCCAAACACGACAAGTTGAGTTTCTACCAAAAAGTTCTATTTTGGTTTCATC